>CM042411.1:22263614-22608614 GCA_023634145.1 Thymallus thymallus | reverse complement strand
GTAAATTAATGGATTTCATTAGCAGTTCATTAGTATTCTCCTGGAATGAGATCAGCAGGATCTTATACAGTCTGTAGTAATTACAGAGAGGGAGAGAGAGAGAGAGAGAGAGGGAGAGAGAGAGAGAGAGAGAGAGAGAGAGAGAGAGAGGGAGAGAGAGAGAGAGAGAGGGAGAGAGAGAGGGAGAGAGAGAGAGAGAGAGAGAGAGAGGGAGAGAGAGAGAAAGAGAGAGAGACTTCCAGGCTTCATTCTGTCCTTCCTCTTTATGTACTAGCTACTGGGAGAGAGGAGAGGCTATAGGGAACTGAGAGAGAAACACTCCTGTGTGTTAATAACAGCGTTTTTAATCCTAGCCCCAAGCCTTACTGTGCAGTCAAGCGACCTATTACATGGCAACAATTAAGAGGGCTGGAGCCCAGCACCTGGTCTCTCCCCATTTGTTGCCTTCAGTGGCAGCTGACTGTGCACTGTCCCCTGCCAGGTGGTTCCACTTCAATCACATTAGCTAGTCACTCTAGGGTTAATAAAGAGGTTGTCCCGGCCCAATCTGCTTGCCTGCCTGCCCACAGCCCCACAACACAGCCAGCCTTTCCCCCAACAGCAGAAGCACTAGGTCTTTTTAATAGGCTCTGAAGACAATACATTTTAAAACTCGTTCAAATTAAGATCCCTCCGTAGAGCTGGATAATTAAACTAGTGGGGCGGGGCTCCTTGGAATCCGAGGGGCTAATGTTTTTCGGGGGGCCCGGCTCTATCTTCGGTCCATTTGTACAGAGCGCAGAGGATCATAATAGACCTTTCATAGACACACAAAACAGATGCCAATTGAATTGAGACAGCGGGGCACTGTACATACAGTATATGCTTGGATGCAGACAATGGAGAGAGAGTAGCAAGGGCAGCCACTGTGGCATTTTTACTTTGAGCTCTTATCCAGGAGGAGAGGAGAGGAGAGGAGAATCTTCTTTATTCATTGTTGTGAGGTGGTGGAGGTTCCATGAAACCTCAGGTTCCATGAAAAAATCAACATGCTAATGCTAAAAGGCTGAGGAGGTTCCACCAGAGTGAACAAAGATCTGCATCCCTGCCCGGGTTTTGTCTGCATCCCAAATGGCATCCTATTCCCCATATAGTGCACTACTTTTGACTGAGAGCTCTATGGGCCCTTGTCAAAAGTAGTACACTAAATAGGGAATAGGGTGCCATTTGGGACGCAGTCAAACCCAGGCCGGTAAGCAGATTCAGATCCACAGCCTTTAAACAGTGTAAAGTGGTATAATGCACTAACTCATCAATTATTAATTATTCCTTCCTGGTGCAGATGGATGACATCATCAGTAGAGATAATTTAACATGGAGATGAAAATATGGTCTCTGTCTCAAATGGCCCCCTATTCCCTATGCAGTGCGCTACTGTTGACCTGGTCTCTGCTACCATGGGTTAGCCTGTGAGATTTTATGGAGTCACTGAGGTTAAAGACTATACACTTCTAGAGATCTGACATTTTGCTGATATTCTCTCTGGGCTGGAGTAATACTGAACCCATACTGCAACACTCAATGGAAGACGTGGATTTATTGACGGAGAGCCTAATGGTCTCGTCCTAGTGACACGCTCCATAAACTGTGACATTATCCCCCTAATTATCACTGTTGTACTTTTCATCATAGATGATTGATGGGTTGCTCCCTACAGAGGTTACAGGATTGTGTCAATGAGCTCAATGTTGACCATTGTTACTGTGAGGAAAATAGGACGTTTTCACAGAGGCAACACACATCTAAAACAGCTAGGAAACATAAAGCAATTCATTTTCAAGTCGCCTTCATTACAGCATTGTTGCTTCCCTTGTGCTCTGCTTCCCTTGCACTCTGCTTCCCTTGCTCTCTTCTTCCCTTGCACTCTGCTTCCCTGTTCTCTGCTTCCCTTGTGCTCTGCTTCCCTGTGCTCTGCTTCCCTCGCGCTCCACTTCCCTGCTCTCCGCTTCCCTGCGCTATGCTTCCCTTGCACTACGCTTCCCTTGCGCTCTGCTTCCCTGCTCTCTGCTTCCCATGCGCTCTGCTTCCCCTGCACTCTGCTTCCCCTGCACTCTGCTTCCCCTGCACTCTGCTTCCCCTGCTCTCTGCTTCCCCTGCACTCTGCTTCCCCTGCACTCTGCTTCCCTTGCGTTCTGCTTCCCCTGCACTCTGCTCCCCTGCACTCTGCTTCCCCTGCACTCTGCTTCCCCTGCACTCTGCTTACCCTGCACTCTGCTTCCCTTGCGTTCTGCTTCACTTGCACTCTGCTTCCCTTGCGCTCTGCTTCCCTGCCTGTCTTTATGAGTTCCTTTACCTTCTTTTTCTCAGGAGCTTTGTGGCCAGAGAAGCTGGCTGGGGTATACACTGAGTGTACAAAACATTAGGAACACCTGCTCTTTCCCTTGAACCTTTATTTAACTAGACTGAAAGCTATAATCCCTTATTGATGTCACCTGTTAAATCCATTTCAATCAGTGTAGATGAAGGGGAGGAGACAGGTTAAAGAAGGATCTTTAAGCCTTGAGACAATTGAGACATGTATTGTGCATGTGTGCCATTCAGAGGGTGAATGGGTAAGACAAAAGATTTAAGTGCCTTTGAACGCGGTATGGCAGCAGTTGTCAGGCGCACCGGTTTGAATGTGTCAAGAACTGCAACACTGCTGGGTTTTTCACAATCAACAATTTCCCATGTATAACAAGAATGGTCCACTACCCAAAGGACATCCAGCCAACTTGACACGACTGTGGGAAGCATTGTAGTCAACAGCATCTCTGTGGAATGCTTTCGACACCTTGTAGAGTCCATGCCCTGACGAATTGAGGCTGTCAAAAGAGGGTGCAACTAAATATTATGAAGGTGTTCTAAATGTTTTGTACACTGTATAGATCACTTTGTTTAAGACACTGGATTAGTGACTCAGCATTATAGAGGGGCCGTTTGGAAGTTCGAATGAGGAGGTTCCGATTCCAAACCACATGCCATCCCAGGACTAGAAGACTGGAGCCCCCACTGCTGTGGCTGATAGACATGGATACACACACACACAGCAAAACGCACACACGCGCACACACACACAGACACACACACATAGACACACACTGAGGAGGCCCAGGCCATGGGGTTTTGAAGTTACAGTGTCTCTCCATACCAGACCAGACCAGACTCAGGAGCAGCTGGTCAGTTTGCAGGCCACATCAGCGTCAGGCCGCTTGACTGGTAATGGGATTAGTTTAAGCCATGAAGCGGGGAAAGCAGAATCAGGGGGAGGACAGGGAGGGGACAGGGAGGACAGGGAGGGGACAGGGAGGGGACAGGGAGGGGACAGGGAGGGGACAGGGAGGACAGGGAGGGGACAGGAAGGGGACAGGGAGGGGAAAGGGAGGACAGGGAGGGGACAGGGATGGGACAGGGAGGACAGGGAGGGGACAGGGAGGGGGGAGGGGACAGGGAGGGGACAGGGAGGGGACAGGGAGGACATGGAGGGGTACTACAAACCCCTCATCTACCCATCTATCCCTTGTTCCCTCCCCCTTTGGAAATCCATCCCACCTTGGATCGTCACAGACGCTGTCTAATCTGACTTCCTTCTGTTCTCCCTCTGATTACTACAGCACCTTCTACAGGTCAATCTGACTTCCTTCTGTTCTCCCTCTGATTACTACAGCACCTTCTACAGGTCAAGCTGACTGCCTTCTGTTCTCCCTCTGATTTCTACAGCACCTTCTACAGGTCAATCTGACTTCCTTCTGTTCTCCCTCTGATTACTACAGCACCTTCTACAGGTCAATCTGACTGCCTTCTGTTCTCCCTCTGATTACTACAGCACCTTCTACAGGTCAATCTGACTGCCTTCTGTTCTCCCTCTGATTACTACAGCACCTTCTACAGGTCAATCTGACTGCCTTCTGTTCTCCCTCTGATTTCTACAGCACCTTCTACAGGTCAATCTGACTGCCTTCTGTTCTCCCTCTGATTACTACAGCACCTTCAACGGGTCAATCTGTTGCTTTCATAGTCGAGAAAAGGGTTCTTATGCAACTCAATGAAGTTTCATCAGACTGATTAGACTATAAAGTGCTACTTTTGTGCCCCAAATGCCATCCTATTCCCTATGTAGTGCACTAAAAGTACTGCATTATATAGGGAGTAAGGTGCCATTTGAGACTCAAGCTCAATTATACAGCAGGGAGGTGCTTTCTTGTCAGGCCCTCCCTCTTCCTGCTTGCACAGCATGTGGTGTATCACTGCCGGCACCACCAGGGAACTAGCCAGCTAGCGAGACGCCTGGGCCTTGGCTTGTACAGACAGGGTCAGTGTTGAACAGACCAATCAAGACTGGGCTTGCGTACTAAATGGCACCCTATTCACTATATAATGCACTACCTTTGACCATGTTCCATAGGGCTCTGGTTAAAAGTAGTGCACTATATAAGGAAGATGGTGCCATTTGGGTCGCATTCTGGGTTTGGGTGGTTTTGGTAGCTTGGTGGCATGCTGCATCGCGAGGAAAGGCTCATAACGTCTGTGGGCCCATTTCTCTTTGTCAATGCATTGCAATTATTTGGGGATATGATAACCAGAAATGGATTATGTGGTGTATACACACCACTGATGATGCAACTAGTAACAAAACTGATTTTCAGCTGTGATCAAGTTTTATCTCGGTTACAGCACCATCTTAATTCCCAGATCCCAAAATGCATATGAAAATGTAATCAGATCACTTACATATTGGGGTAATGGCAATGAAATTCAATTATGCTTTTCTCTCTTCGCCTAGCTGTCTCCAGTACTCTCCGTGACGGCGAGTTGACGCAGGCTGTGCCTCGCTGCCCAAGTCCCTTTTAGCACCTTGTTAGTAGCCAGGAGCTGATGAGGTTAATTGGATGCTTTCAGCCTCCTTAATGACATTCTGTGGTTTCTCTCAGGAAGGGCTTGTGGGCTTCATGTCTGACTGTGTCTGCTCCCCAAATGGCACCCTATTCTCTACATAGTGCACTACTTTTGACCATGGGTCCTGGTCAAAATTAGTGCACTATATAGGGTATAGGGTGCAATTTGGGAGGCAACCTGTGTCGGTGAGCCACTAGCTAGCTAGCTACCGTCTCTGGCCCCTGTCTGCGATTGGCTGCACTTTTACAAGCCAATTATCCCTCTCGGTGAGGGTCACGTATTCGTGGGCCTCTTGAGCATGTCGTGGAGAAGGTCAATGCGATTGATGGGGGTTAATTAACCAACCGTAGCTCAAGAGGCGGTCGAGTGTGAGCAGCCTCTGTCCTCAACCCCAGCCCCAGCGCCATCAGGGGAATTTCTAATTTCTGCCATTCAAGGACAGGACTGCTTCTTACAGAAATACATGGTTTCCTTGGATCATGTTTGGCATTTTTGGTCAATCTTGGGTTTTTACCTGGTAGAAGTAATCAACTAGACATTGCATTTCATGTTGACTGAGGACAACCTTGAGGTATAATAAGGTAGTGAGGGAATTTCCAGACATTTTCATAAAATAATTTTTAAAAATGACCAAGGATGAACCTGGAGTGTTTTCAAAACCTGAATACAAAACAAGTCACCTTGAGTGAACTGTGTTAGAACCGAGAATAAATCCCAGAAATTCTAACATCACCTGAATTGAATGATTGCATTTCTTTCTTTCTTTCTTTCTTTCTTTCTTTCTTTCTTTCTTTCTTTCTTTCTTTCTTTCTTTCTTTCTTTCTTTCTTTCTTTCTTTCTTTCTTTCTTTCTTTCTTTCTTTCTTTCTTTCTTTCTTTCTTTCTTTCTTTCTTTCTTTCTTTCTTTCTTTCTTCCTTTCTTTCTTTCTTTCTCTCTGTCTCTGTCTTTCTCTCTGTCTCTGTCTCTGTCTGTTTGTCCTGATGCAGTCCAACCTCAGTGACTCCATTAGGCAATGAAAAGCTGTCGTCCCACTGTGGGGTTGAAGGGGGTTGAGCCATCAGCGTCTCTTTAAAAAGCATCAGCTGCCACCACCCCGGCCCTTTGACAACCTGTCAGTTTATGGAGATTCCAGACGACCCCCTCCCATGACCTTTATTGATTGTGGTCTGCAACAAACAGCCCCCTGCAGTCACCAAAGAGCCATGCCCCTCTGGCTACAACACTGGGGTGCCGTAATGTTTCAATTACTGACCCCTCTCATTGTCTGGCCGTGACAGGGGAGGTCCATTTCTAATTGCTGAGTGGAACCTTTTGTGGTCCGTCCGGCATCCGCCCGAAGTAAGATTTGACAGACAGCTAGGACCTGGTGTCATAGGACCAGAAAGCTAGAGGAGAGGAACCAGTGTTGATACATGCAGAGTAATTTGATGTTTGTTTGTTTTCAAATTTCATCGTATGTGACTTGAAAGACTGTCTGTCTGGGATCAATATTTGCCCAAGGGAGCGTGATTAAAGTCTGATGGAGTCCTTTATACTCCAGGTAATGGAGAGGCAGGCTGCTTGTCAAAGATAAGATCCAATTTCTGTTGAGCTGAATCTTCCCTTTACATGATAAAGACTTACTTATAGCCTACAATATCAAATGACAAATAATCAGCAACACCGTTCATTTTTAGAATGAAGACCATTTCATTTAATCAGCAAATATTTTGCAGAATGAAACCTGCTGTTGTGATATGGCCCTGGTTGCCATGGCAGCTAAACCTGTGATGCTCCTCTGGTGTCCTAATGCATCCTTAGGACTGGACCCAACCCTGTACATAACCATCATGATAAAACCCTGGACCCAACCCTGTACATAACCATCAAGATAAAACCCTGGACCCAACCCTGTACATAACCATCAAAATAAAGCCCTGGACCCAACCAGTGGGACCAGTGGGACCCAACCATGTACATAACCATCAAGATAAAAAGTCTCAGTATTGTTCAGTATTGCCACTTTGTGCTTTTTTAAATCTCTCCTGTATTTCATATCATGATAGCTCAATACACTGTCTGCTTTGGGGTTTCTCTATTGTTCTATCATCTGGATCAGTTATGTAAACAACATTGTTTGTTTGTATCTTATTTACAGTACACAAACCCCATTACTTCTAATGCAAAGTGTAGATTGTGCAGGGAACAGGTGTGTCTCTCGGACTGTAGTATGTGCCATGCACCGGAGGGCTTTCTGGAGGTGGACTGTGAAAGGCTTGTTCTCTAGTGGACCAGCTTGATATGACAGACCACACGGCACCCTCTGTGGCCCCCTCTGTGGCCCTCTCTGTGGCGGTCCAGGCTCAGGTGCTCCTCGGCTCACAGTTGCAGCAACCTCTTTCAGCGATTTGTCATGCCTTGGACCAGGCCTGCTGCGCCGGCACGTGCCAGGCTTTAGCCCGGCTGCGCCTGTTTGCCAGACGGCCACTCAGGCCTGACAGCCTGCTGCTGTCACCAAGGGGCTGAGGAGGAATGAAGAGTCACACACAGGGACCCTGGCAACCGCCCAGCCCGGCAGCCCCACCACCCCCTCTACCTCCACCCCACCACCACCCAGCCCCAGCCCAAGACAAGAACACCCAGAGCCCCGAAGGGCATGGAGGGTTCAACAGTGGAGATTAACAGCCAGCTCTGTCAGAAAGATCACGGTTACATTCACAGATCACTCTGCTGAGGTGATTAACACAGCCATCCGAATAGAACACTGAGGTGATTAACACAGCCATCAGAATAGAACACTGAGGTGATTAACACAGCCATCAGAATAGAACACTGAGGTGATTAACACAGCCATCATAATAGAACACTGAGGTGATTAACACAGCCATCTGTATAGAACACTGAGGTGATTAACACAGCCATCTGAATAGAACACTGAGGTGATTAACACAGCCATCAGAATAGAACACTGAGGTGATTAACACAGCCATCAGAATAGAACACTGAGGTGATTAACACAGCCATCAGAATAGAACACTGAGGTGATTAACACAGCCATCTGTATAGAACACTGAGGTGATTAACACAGCCATCTGAATAGAACACTGAGGTGATTAACACAGCCATCAGAATAGAACACTGAGGTGATTAACACAGCCATCAGAATAGAACACTGAGGTGATTAACACAGCCATCTGAATAGAACACTGAGGTGATTAACACACCCATCTGAATAGAACACTGAGGTGATTAACACAGCCATCAGAATAGAACACTGAGGTGATTAACACAGCCATCAGAATAGAACACTGAGGTGATTAACACAGCCATCAGAATAGAACACTGAGGTGATTAACACAGCCATCTGAATAGAACAATGAGGTGGATTGGGTCAGAGCATCAGTCTTTCAAATTCTGTCTCTTATCATATCAGTTGGATTAGAGCTTTTCTTTTGAAGGAGGAAATATACAGTGCCTTCAGAAAGTTCAACAGTTCATACCCGTTGACTTATTCCACATTTTGTTGTGTTACAGCCTGAATTAAAAATGGATTACATTGATTACACACACAATGCCCCATAATGACAAAGTCAAACATGTTTTTAGAAATATTGAGTCAATGCATGTTAGAATCACCTTTGGCAACGATTACAGCTGTGAGTCTTTCTGTGTAAGTCTCTCAGAGCTTTGCACACCTGGATTGTACAATATTTGCACATTATTATTTTTTTAATTCTTCAAACTCCGTCAAGTTGGTTGTCGATCATTACTAGACAGCCATTTTCAAGTCTTGCCATAGATTTTCAAGCTGATTTAAGTCAAAACTGTAACTAGGCCACCCAGCCAGAGCCTGGACTTGAACCCAATCTAACATATTTGGAGAGACCTGAAAATAGCTGTCCAGCAACGCTCCACATCCAACCTGACAGAGCTTGAGAGGATATGCAGAGAAGAACGGGAGAAACTCCCCAAATACAGGTGTGCCAAGGTTGTAGCGTCATACCCAAGAAGACTCAAGGCTGTAATCGCTGCCAAAGGTGCTTCGACAAAGTACTGAGTAAAGGGTCTGAATACTTATGTAAATGTGATATGTAATTTTTGGGGAGGGATAAATTAGCAAAAATGTGTAAAGACCTGTTTTTGCTTTGTCATTATGGGGTATTTTAGGCTGTAACCTAAATTTTTTTGGGAAAAAGTCAATGTGTCTGAATACTTTCCGAAGTTAACGTGTATATTCTTTTTTTTTTACATGGTAAATGTTTCACATTTGATTCTTTCATGTGTTTTTGTTATAAAGGCATCCTGACATTGGACATTGTCCATCACCTGTTTACATTCCCCATGTACGCTCACATCACATGACCAAAAAACTGACATCAAAACCATAAAAGCTATTAGATTTGTTATTGCGTTATCGAATTTGCACAGATTCAATCAACCAATAATAAAATCAGTCTTGGTACTGTTGGGTGCTTTGTCATATGATATGACATGTTTGTATTGGTAAGTGTGTGTGTGCACTTGTCATGTCTGTGTGTGTGTATTAGTGTGTACTGTATAACTGTGTTCTGTATGTGTGTGTGTATTAGTGTGTACTGTGTAACTGTGTTCTGCATGTGTGTGTGTGTATGTACTGTTTGCGTATGAGTGTGTAATGTGTGTGCGTGTGTCTGCGAGCATGTTTGTGTATGAGTGTGTATTAATGTGTGTGTGCGTGTCAGATCGTCTTCACAGGCTCACAGAGCAGAGGGCCGGCCAGACCAACAGACTAGAACAGAGGGGTGTCAGTGGATCGTCTTCACAGGCTCACAGAGCAGAGGGCCGGCCAGACCAACAGACTAGAACAGAGGGGTGTCAGTGGATCGTCTTCACAGGCTCACAGAGCAGAGGGCCGGCCAGACCAGCAGACTAGAACAGAGGGTGTCAGGGTAATTTACATAATTAGAACAGAGTGGTGTCAGGGTCATTTGCATAATTATGCTGCTACTTCCTGGAGAGGCATTGAGAATCCCTGTTCTGACCTCTATCGACCTTTCATGAACTGGAATACTAAACAGCACAGGGACAGAGGGAGAGAAAGGGGGGTTACCAAAAACCTGTAGTATTCAGTTGTATTGTGTAAAGTTGTGTGTTTATTTATTTTTTATTTTACCTTTATTTTACTAGGCAAGTCAGTTAAGAACATATTCTTATTTTCAATGACGGCCTAGGAACAGTGGGTTAACTGCCTTGTTCAGGGGCAGAACGACAGATTTTTACCTTGTCAGCTCGGGGATTTGATCCAGCAACCTTTCGGTTATGGGCCCAACACTCTAACCACTGGGCTACCTGCCGCCCAGTGTGTACATAGTTGCGGGAAGTAGGGTTGCTGAAGCATCCCCTGATAAATCAAAATCAAATAAAAATGTATTTAAAAATAAATGCATTTGTGGACTAGGGCTTTTAAGAACAAATTCATAATTACTCCTGTATGAGCAGAGATTTTTGCAGTTTTTTTTTTTTTGCCAATATACAGTGGGGAGAACAAGTATTTGATACACTGCCGATTTTGCAGGTTTTCCTACTTACAAAGCATGTAGAGGTCTGTAATTTTTTATCATAGGTACACTTCAACTGTGAGAGACGGAATCTAAAACAAAAATCCAGAAAATCACATTGTATGATTTTTAAATAATTAATTTGCATTTTATTGCATGACATAAGTATTTGATCACCTACCAACCAGTAAGAATTCCGGCTCTCACAGACCTGTTAGTTTTTCTTTAAGAAGCCCTCCTGTTCTCCACTCATTACCTGTATTAACTGCACCTGTTTGAACTCGTTACCTGTATAAAAGACACCTGTCCACACACTCAATCAAACGGACTCCACACACTCAATCAAACAGCTGTGTAAGGACATCAGGGATAAAATTGTAGACCTGCACAAGGCTGGGATGGGCTACAGGACAATAGGCAAGCAGCTTGGTGAGAAGGCAACAACTGTTGGCGCAATTATTAGAAAATGGAAGAAGTTCAAGATGATGGTCAATCTCCCTTGGTCTGGGGCACCATGCATGATCTCACCTCGTGGTGCATCAATGATCATGAGGAAGATGAGGGATCAGCCCAGAACTACACGGCAGGACCTGGTCAATGACCTGAAGAGAGCTGGGACCACAGTCTCAAAGAAAACCATTAGTAACACACTGCGCCGTCATGGATTAAAATCCTGCAGCGCACGCAAGGTCCCCCTGCTCAAGCCAGAGCATGTCCCCGTCTGAAGTTTGCCAATGACCATCTGGATGATCCAGAGGAGGAATGGGAGAAGGTCATGTGGTCTGATGAGACAAAAATAGAGCTTTTTGGTCTAAACTCCACTCGCCGTGTTTGGAGGAAGAAGAAGGATGAGTACAACCCCAAGAACACCATCCCAACCGTGAAGCATGAGGTGGAAACATCATTCTTTGGGGATGCTTTTCTGCAAAGGGGACAGGACGACTGCACCGTATTGAGGGGAGGATGGATGGGGCCATGTATCGCGAGATCTTGGCCAACAACCTCCTTCCCTCAGTAAGAGCATTGAAGATGGGTCGTGGCTGGGTCTTCCAGCATGACAACGACCCAAAACATACAGCCAGTGCAACTAAGGAGTGGCTCCGTAAGAAGCATCTCAAGGTCCTGGAGTGGCCTAGCCAGTCTCCAGACCTGAACCCAATAGAAAATCTTTGGAGGGAGCTGAAAGTCCGTATTGCCCAGCGACACCCCCGAAACCTGAAGGATCTGGATGGAGGAGTGGGCCAAAATCCCTGCTGCAGTGTGTACAAACCTGGTCAAGAACTACAGGAAACGTATGATCTCTGTAATTGCAAACAAAGGTTTCTGTACCAAATATTAAGTTCTGCTTTTCTGATGTATCAAATACTTATGTCATGCAATAAAATTTAAATTAATTACTTAAAAATCATACAATGTGATTTTCTGGATTTCTGTTTTAGATTCCGTCACTCACAGTTGAAGAGTACCTATGATAGAAATTACAGACTTCTACATGCTTTGTAAGTGGGAAAACCTGCAAAATCGGCAGTGTATCAAATACTTGTTCTCCCCACTGTATATTGGTCTGCTAATTAATAATAAAAAAATGTATTCTAATTTTCAGGGGGTGCTGCAGCCCTCTCAGCACCACTACTACCCAGCCATTGGTTAGTTCAAGAATAAACATTTCTCTGCATTGATCCAAAATGGAGGATTGGTCTCCCTCATCTCTCTATAAAGCAGGAACTTATCTGCAACATAATGATGTTCTAATGTGAGAGGCCTCTTGGAAATTAATTCTGAACAGCTTGTTATTATCTTGGCCTCTGGATGTGTGAATACTAGATTTACAAGCATTCGCCAGTCTGGGGTATTGTGAGGGGCAGCATTAGGGGCATGTGTGGAGGAGGTGCAGGGACTTTTGTGTGGGCTGTGGTTGGAATCAGCTGTTCCCTCCACAAAAGCCATCTGGTTGGAAGAACACAACAGAGAAATATGTTGCAGTATTTTCAGGAATCACCAAATAGACATGAACCAGCTTTAGACCATGGCTCTCTCTAAACATCCAAGCTGTTAACACGTAACCTACAGACTCACATACAGTATGTACATGTACATGCTGGTAACATGCTTGAGATTGGAGGGTTCATATCTGTAGTGAATGGAGGCTGAAGGAAGATGTCACGGTTTCTACATTTATGGAAATATAAAAACTATATAAAAAGTATATACAAATGTTCCTAAAATGCTACAGACATGTGTTGTTAAACCAATATTCTACGAGGTGCCGGTGCTCAGTAGGGTCAGAACCTGCTGCAGGCTGTTAGTGACACACCAAAACAAACTACACTGTTCTATTCATAATACTGTTTCACTGTGTTGTTGTTTCTTCCTCTGCTTTCACTCCAGCGTCCATCCTTGTTGACTCTCCGTGGTTGTCTGGCCCTGACACCAACACCTGCCATACTGGAAAATACCTGGAGGCTTGTTTGTCTTGCCATGGGCAGCCCCGGGGGAGAGAGACCAGGGAGAGAGAGCCCAGGGAGGGTGAGCCCAGGGAGGGTGAGCCCAGGGAGAGTGAGCCCAGGGGGAGAGAGCCCAGGGAGGGAGAGCCCAGGGAGGGTGAGCCCAGGGAGAGTGAGCCCAGGGAGAGTGAGCCCAGGGAGGGTGATCCCAGGGGGAGAATATACTTTTCTCTGAGCGGTACAGACAAGAGAAGGCACGTGCTGTGCTGCACTCTGATGTGGACTAAGCTGAAAGACTGCCTGTTCGCTTGTCCTTTTTTTCAGGAGCGATGGATGGGTGGATGGATGGCAGAATTGATAAGTAGAGGGAGGATGTGAATAGAAAAGAGAGGAGAGGAAAGTGGGAGTGTGAGTGTGGCTGACAAGCAAAGGGCAGGTGTAACTTCCACCATCTGTGTGTGTGTGTGCACACGTACGCTCTCACACAGAGAACAACACGTCCCACCATGAAACACTGCTCCACAGGTCTGGTTAACTGCATTAGACGTCTGATTACATCAGGCAAATTGAATAACTCTGGGTTGCTTTAATGTGAGATATCAAGTCAGCTCAAAGGATTAAATGAAGGTGTCTTTGAAACAAGAAGATAGATAGATAGATAGATAGATAGATAGATAGATAGATAGATAGATAGATAGATAGATAGATAGATAGATAGATAGATAGATAGATAGATAGATAGATAGATAGATAGATAGATAGATAGATAGATAGATAGATAGATAGATAGATAGATAGATAGATAGATAGATAGATAGATAGATAGATAGATAGATAGATAGATAGATAGATAGATAGATAGATAGATAGATAGATAGATAGATAGATAGATAGATATATAGATAGATAGATAGATAGATAGATAGATAGATAGATAGATAGATAGATAGATAGATAGATAGATAGATAGATAGATAGATAGATAGATAGATAGATAGATAGATAGATAGATAGATAGATAGATAGATAGATAGATAGATAGATACTTTATTGATCCCCGAGGGGAAATTTCTTTAATTTATGAGAACCAAAAAGGAGTAGAACTGCCTTGGGATACTGACTGGGAAGCCTCTGTCATGACAACCAGACTGAGGTATCAGCTCTGTGGCACTGAACCATTCCTAGTTAATTACAGAGTCAGTAGTGCCAAGTTGTCCTTTTTTTCAGGAGCGATGGATGGGTGGATGGATGGATGGAGTTGATAAGTAGAGGGATGATGTACGAAAGAATGCGGACACCCCTTCAAATGAGCGGATTTGGCTATTTCAGCCACACCTGTTGCTGACAGGTGTATAAAATTGAGCACACAGCCATGCAATCTCCATTGACAAACATATGAAGAAGAATGGCCTTACTGAAGAGCTCAGTGACTTTCAACAAGGCCACACAAGCTCACAGAACGGGACCGCCAAGTGCTGAAGCGCGTAGGGCGTAAAAATCGTCTATCCTCGGTTGCAACTCTCACTACTGAGTTCCAAACTGCCTCTGGAAGCGTCAGCACAAGGTACTGTTGGTGTGAAAGGCTTTATCTGGAGCTCTTATCTTCGGCCTGCTCCCCAGCTGCCCGTCTGCCGTACACCTGTCTGGTATACACCCCGGGAGGAGGAGGAGGTGTGTGTGTGTGTTTCAAGTTTTAATGTCATGTGCACAAGTACAGTAAAATGGCTTTCTTGCAAGCTCCAAACCCAACTATGCAGTAATCAATATTAAAGTAGTACTAAAAATAACAAGGTAGAACAGAAACACATGAAAAAAATAAGGAAAAAAATATATAAGAATAACACGATAAAGTAAGAAGACTTAACAGGATCAGTTCCAATACCATGTTTACAATGTGCAGATCCTGGAGTGATGGAGGTAGACATGTATAGGGGTAAGGTGACTAGGCATCAGGATACATGATAAACTGAGTGTCAGTGTGTGTGAGTTTGTATAAAAATACAAGGGTCAAAAGAGCCCAAGAATGTTTTACCACGACCTTCCTGTCTCTAGGTGGCTTTCTTACAGAAATGCACCATGTAACAATCGGTACAATTTTTGGGGTAAATGGCAAAAGTCCATTCAAATTCCTAACGGCCCACCAATGAACGTGCTTACGTCCACCCATTCCAGTTTAGGAACCTTTTCAATTCTCAGTGGTATATCCATAGTAATTTCATACTGTATTAATTTTCTGTTCTAGCTCAATCAAGTTTTTTGGGGGGTTCTCATTATTTACAAGCTGATAGGGCCATGCCTTAAGTTCCTGAACATGCCACTCTTAGTGACAGTGAGGATAATATGTGTGATTGACAGCTTGCAGTCCTCTACCACCAGCAGCAGCTACTCCTCTAGAGATCTGGTTGCCATGGAGAACCAGGTGCAGCCCAGGTGACTGTGAGGCATAGTGTGAGCTGTACAGACATGCTTGGCTATTGAAACACACTAAACCATGCAGGGGTATTCTTTCTGAATTGTTTTTTTATTTTAATTTTTACTTTTTTAAATGTAACCTTTATTTAACTAGCAGTAAGGAACACATTCTTATTTACAATGAAGGCCTACACCAGCCAAACTCGGACGGCGCTGGGCCAATTGTGCCCTTTAGTAGTAATAAAAAAATATATACCTTTTCAAGCATTATACTCAGCATTATCACTAAGCCAGTTACAGTGTCATTAAATAATTCATATTATGTGGATTATCATTATTGTTCAATGGACTGAAGGATTACTACAACAAACAAAATGTCTAATCATATCTTAAACATGTATGTGACTTCTAATGGGCCCTAGACTGACAGGAGCTAGCATAGTATTCCCTCCAACTATACTCTGCCGTGCTGCACTATGGGATGGGATGCAGTCAGTGGAGGCTGCTAAGGGGAGGACAGCTCATAATAATATCTGGAGTGGAGTGTAATGGCAGGAATGGAGTGAATGGAATGGTATGCAAAACATCTGTGTTGATACCATTACATTTACTCAATTTCAGCCATTAATATGAGCTGTCCTCCCCTCAGCAGCCTCCACTGGATGCAGTGAGAAATAAACAGCCGCCCACCACTCTCTGGGGCAGTAGTTTGCTTCCTGTTGGTTTGCTCTGTGATGCTGGGCTATGGGATGTCGCTAATGGAGGCTGCCCTGGGTCTGAGTCACAGAGTCAATGTGTTGAGGGGGAGCCTTTTAGGAAGACAGACAAAACAAAGTCGGCCAAAGTGTGTCCACCTGCACTGCCCTGTACTCCATCACTTACTGACCATGCAGGGCCAAGACCAGGCCATGTCCAGTTACTTTATGACAATAGTGAAATGGACTATAACAGTACGGTCTTAATACCCCCACTGTGGCTGCATGATCCCAAAGCTACAAGCTCAGTTCAGAAAACAGAATTTTCTTGGATCCAAGTTAGTCAAACAATATAGACTTTTTTAATTTTATTATTTAGACATATAGCAAATACTGCAGAAACATACACACGTGGTAAGAGCTATGTAAACTATGTTTACATAGCTCAGTATCTATGTAAACTTGAAATAAATATGTCGAAAGGATATATTGGCTATGCCATGACAAAATACATGAATAAGTTACACATAAGTCCCACAAAACAATAATTTACAATTCAATAAATAAATAAATAGAAAATAATCCTGATGGTTTCATGTGTAATATATTGGCAATACACTGTGTAAAATAACAATAATGATACAATATCTGGACAATGATAAATAAGACATTAAAAACAATCATTATTCGACATATACATTAAGGCAGTTTTAACGCAGGAGTGTACACGAGCTCTAATCCAAGGCATTGATGGCTACACTAGGGCAAACATTTCGAATTGCATTATGTTCAGAGACAAAACTAAAATTGAATGTCCACAGATTCACAAGCTAATAAAGTGATAGATACATTTACAGCCTGTGAATTAAAAGGCAATTTTATGACAACAGTAGAGCTAGGATATCCCTTTCTTAGGTCTAGAAGCTAACGCAATAGCACTTGTGCAGAGATCCTAGAAAAATAAGTGAACAGTCTAATGCTTTACCTACTTTAGATAAACAAAGATGAGTCTGAAAAATATAGAATTCAAGCTCCAAACTGGATTTTAAATCCCCCATTATTAAATGCTGTGGTTGAGGACGGAGTCAAACTTGACGTATATGACGTCCACGCGTAAAGGCACAGGTATCTCCTCAGTTTAACAGGCTGGTCGCACAGGCATCTGAAGGAGTATAACCTGCCTGTTTTCTGAGGGATGACATTTGTTGATGTGCCGTGTAAGTCCCGGAGAACTGTAGAACATGGCAGGGCAATATTTGCATGGGTAGACCTGCGAGGAGTGGAGGAGACGGATGTGCCTCTCCTGGTTGACTCTGTTGGGAAAGTTCTCTCCACAAACAGGGCACAGGTGGCACCCGGGGGAACTCAGATTCAATGGTGCGTGGATTGGAGTTTTGTCACTCGGTTTTCCTTCGTTTTGGGATAAGGGATAGGCATCGTGGACCTCACTGCTGGTATTGTGGGAAGCTGTGGCATGTTGAGATAGGATGTGCTTTCTTAGGTATGCCTGGCGTTTAAACTTTTTCCCACAGTGGTGACAATCATAGAGACCCTCCTCTGATCCAACTGATCCCGACTCTGACAGCACGGGGCTGGGTGTGTCTCTATCACTCCGGCCCTTTATTTCATCAGACACAGCCTTGTCCTTATCACTCTCTGATGTAATATTTTGTGCACCAGATATTGACGCGGTATTCTGGGGTTTTGGTTTGTGCCAGCGCCTGTGGGAGGCTAGGTTTGCCGGGCAGCTGAAAACCTTATCACATTCAGGGCATCTGTACTCAACCCTCACTATCCTGGAACACTTATGCTGGGCCAGCGCGAACGGGTCGACATATGCTTCTCTGCACAGTTGACAGACGAACTCACCGAGGGGCTTGTCACCTGCTGCCGGTTGTGGTCTGGGTTTTTGGTCGACGGGCGCCTCTTTAATTTTGAGCCCAAGCACGGGTGATGTGGTCATCTCGTCTTCGAAATGTAATTTCTTGATAGCTTTGGTTTTTTTGGACGGAGGCTTGTTTTTACGCTCGGTGTCGCTCGAAGTCCTTTTGGTGCCATTCCCGGTGACAGCGGGTAGATTTGGGTTCTTGGTTGTCCCAGTTCGGTTGCTGTTACTGGTACCGATTTGTAGGTCCACTGGGGAAAATAGGGGATCTAAAGTAGTAAGTGCTGCAGGTGTGGGAAAGGATTCAGCAGACACCGGTGAGCCGAGATTGAAGTGTCTCTCAAAATATCCCTGTTCATGGTCCTTACTGACGGGCCGGGTGGGGCTGTATAGCGTCTGGTACACTGCCTCCGGGTTCCCAAACTGAACGGGTTTAGCATCGTGTCCGGGGGCTGCTGCTGTGGCTGATGCCTCGCAGAACGGGGATGCTGCAGCTGCGCGATCAGGGAAGGATGCGAAAGCTTGTATTTGCTGTCCTTGGTCCACTTCATCAGAGCGGACTCTGTAAGACACAGGGTTTGGTTTCTTGTTCCTTTTCACTAAAAATCCTCTTGGCATTTTTGCGATGGACGGAACAGATTAAGGCACTGTTGATGCACAGATTATGTTGAAATAAAATCCAGGTTCAGGTTATTATTACAGACACATCGGACACTTTGATTTTTCACGGTTCCCTTGGCTGCGATTGATTCGTTCTCTTCCCGAGATGCTTTCATCACGACATAGCTGCACTCTTTTTAAGGGGAAATTATGACATTGTTCTCGCCCCTTGTTGCCTCATCCCCAACCAATCAGATGGAACAAAGATCCCTATAGATTTGCCGAGTGGGTTTGGGAGGGTGGAGAGAGGGGCTTGGTTTCGGGCGGAAATGTAGGAGGATTTGCAGCTTGCTAAGCAGATGTACCTGAGTTTGTTTATATTACTATGCGCGCATTACCCCCTCCTCACCTCGTCCCATCGAAGGCACACGCCGGGGCCCTCCTCTTTTTACGGTCTGATGAGCTTGCATAGAAATGCACACGTGCCTCGGCTTTGTGTGCCTCCTTTATGAGGGGGGAGGGGGGGGGGGGACCTCTGATTTGCCAAAAAGGAGCCTTCCGTCACTACACAACAACCATTAGAATCTAAAATAGAAATTGGGGAGGGGTGCCTGATTTAACGGACAATGACAAAGATGGTTGGGTATGGTGTTATTTATTAGTTGGCATACCCAAAATATGATCTTATGTACAGACACACACACACACTCACACACATTGTTGAGTTACATGTTTTAGTCTGCTTCAATTGCATAATTATTAAGCCTTATTCAAGGCTAAAGCAAATCGGCAAACTGTTCAACCTATACAAAGTTATATCTATAGCCTATTCCATTAAAACAACACATAAAACAACACAAATATTTATATTGGAGAAAAAAAAAGCAACAAAGAAACATTTCAAGGTATCTATAGCGACATGTGTTGGAAACGACAGTTGAACTCTGGATATATGAATCAGTCATTTTACGCATACATAATTCATGAAATAGGGTTCCCTGCTTTGCATCACAATGGCAGCGCTTTTGCAAGCTGTATCCCGCTTGTGATTGAAAGGGAAATTGCACGGTAAAATGGGCAACAAAGCAATCTGACCAAGAGATATTGTCGGCGCGTGCTGTGAGTAATCAGTGTGGTTTGGACAAAGCGGACCGTCTCCAAATGGGCCATACAATGATTATCTCTCCGTTAAAAACAGTCAAACCCAATTCCTTCAGGGTCATTTCCCATCTCTAAAATATAGCCAATAGGCTATCCACCACCATGGCGAAGAATGAGAAGACTTGTCTAGTTTGGCTAATGCGTCAAGATTTCATTCCATAATAATTTGTGCGATAAATCACATGCCAGGTGTCTAGCAAGTCTTTTAGTGTCTGTTGACATAATTTCACCCAATACGATATTTTTTAATATGATATTTGAATGACATAGACCTCTCCGGTTATGAATAGGTATATACAGTAAATGCATATAACTATAAAGTAGCTCAAAATAATCTGAAATAGGGCTAAGTGAAATGATTGATGATAAATGAGGCCTATTCTGAATTTAAAAAAAATCTCAATAGACATAATTCAGAAACAGCAAATATGTCTAGGCAAAATCTCCTTTGACATAATAGGCTACGAAATAAAACAATCACACAAATCTGGAAGATTGAATTTACAGTTAGGGAAAAAAGTAATTAGTCAAGGCCCAAACAAGGATGTAAATAATCATTTAAGATTTCTTTCAGTAGGTAAAAGTGTTTGGAAACATGGTATTCTAACATGACCTATAGGCCTATAATATACCTATAATATAGACCTATAATATAGGCATATAGGTTATGTTAGAATACCATGTTTTCAAACACTTTTTTAAAATTGCCTTCCTCTCGGAACTTGTTTGCATTAAAATGGCTAATTATTCAATAGCCAGGGGATGACACAATTCATTGGGTTTCATTGAGCCATGTCATGTCATAGATTCATATATTCTCATTCTACCAATTAACGTTTATCTTACCGAGCTATTTGATAAACTCTTGAAGATCCCATACCTGAAGGCGCATGTGCGGCTATTTGTTCATTGGCGTTTGCTGCGCAGAGAGGCAGCGAAGATTTGAGTCGCATTACCATACAGCTGTAGAATATAGAACCCCTCCTCGCACTCACTAAATCCACTTTCATCTAGGCCTAGGTCGTATCAATCATCCCAATAAGCTTTGTAGTTACAATTACAAGTAGGACTACTGTGACCTCTAATGCGAATTTGTTATGTGAGAAAAGCTTTAATATAACACCTAATCAGGGCCAGTCCTAGTTATTTGGGGACTCTAAGCGCAGAGCAAATGTTGTGGTTTAATGCAAATTGGTGGGGTTGGCGACCACTTATATCGCTTACGCGCAGGGCCGGCACCGCACCTAATGATAATATTTATTTGATGATTGTTTTGTTATCTCTGTTTTCTCAAGTCAGTCAACTTTACCTTCTCATAAAATTAAGACAAGTAAAAGTTAGCGTTCTTGTTCATGCTAAAAGTGTGTACACTAATATTCTTGAACTGGGCTAATATTCTTGTCTATCAAAAATCATAAGTACATTTATTAAAAACATTGCCTATGGTATTTTCTGTTCAAATTAACTAAATGACTGTCAATGCTTTTACTACAGTTGGATGATTCTATGGAATTTTTGTTAAATAAAAAACAATGGAATATTTCTATGTGATAAATATTTAATTGAAAATGTGGGTTGAGGTAAAATAACATGGAGGAGTAGTTACAGTTACAGTAGTCCAGGCTGGCCATACATAGTTACAGTTACAGTAGTCCAGGCTGGCCATACATAGTTACAGTTACAGTAGTCCAGGCTGGCCATACATAGTTACAGTTACAGTAGTCCAGGCTGGCCATACATAGTTACAGTTACAGTAGTCCAGGCTGGCCATACATAGTTACAGTTACAGTAGTCCAGGCTGGCCATACATAGTTACAGTTACAGTAGTCCAGGCTGGCCATACATAGTTACAGTTACAGTAGTCCAGGCTGGCCATACATAGTTACAGTTACAGTAGTCCAGGCTGGGCATACATATTCAGGTGGTACCTGTTGTGCCTCAGGTAGTTCAGAGAGCTGGTCTTCAGGGAAGCCAGACCCCCACTTCTTTCAAACACCTTCTTGAGGAACACGTTTGGTTCATCAATACTGTCCAGCTTCTCATCCCCCATCCTCTGAACGAGCTCTGAAATGGACACATCATTGTGGTCCTGGAGAAAGAGAAAGCTTTCGTTAAAACGGTCCTTTTTATTTGACTTCAAAACAAACAACAAAGACAAACAGTATTGGTAGACAAACAGTTATGCAAATGAAAAGCTCCACAAACACTAAAACTTCCAACACATTATGCGTATGAATGATGAGAGAAATCCAACCTGCACATTAGTTGATTCCATTATCTGGTGCATTTCCTGCTCAAAGTCTGTAAAGCGATCATGATATATCGCCAGGCACCATTTCTCCCTGAAATAACTACCGGACACTCCACCCACACACACACCCACACCCACACCCACACACACACACACACACACACACACACACACACACACACACACACACACACACACACATTTAGTGCGTTCATCTAACAGCCCCCGACAGAACAGCAACAGCATGGTCAATTCATTATTTTAACAGTTGATGATGTGTTCAGTCAGCTCCAATAATGACATTGAGAGTTGCCTCATTCAGAGCCATGACAAGGGGCAGCGATGAATCCAGATGTAGTAAGTGTTAGAGAGCCTTATGACCACGGCATGCATTGCGTCACCTTTTTCCTATACCATACTTGTATTGTTTGTAAACATTTGAAATGTAAATATACACTACATGGCCAAGAGTATGTGGACACCTGCTCGTCAAACATCATTCCAAAATCATGGGCATTAATATGGAGTTGGTCCCCCCCTTTTGCTGCTATAACAGTCTCCACTCTTCTGCGAAGGCTTTCCACTAGATCTTGGAACATTGCTGCGGGGACTTGCTTCCATTCAGCCACAAGAGCATTAGTGAGGTCGGGCACTAATTTTGGGCGATTAGGCCTGGCTCGCAGACAGCGTTCCAATTCACCCCAAAGGTGTTCGATGGGGTTGAGGTCAGGGCTCTGTGCAGGCCAGTCAAGTTCTTCTACACCGATCTCAACAAACCATTTCTGTATAGACCGCACTTTGTGCATGGGGGCATTGTCATGCTGAAACAGGAAAGGGCCTTCCCCAAACTATTGCCACAAAGTTGGAAGCACAGAATCGTCTAGAATATCATTGTATGCTGTAGCGTTAAGATTTCCCTTCACTGGAACTAAAGGGTCTAGCCCGAACCATGAAAAACAGCCCCAGACCATTATTCCTCTTCCACCAAACTTTACAATTGGCACTATGCATTCGGGCAGGTAGCGTTCTCCTGGCATCTGCCAAATGCAAATTAGTATGTCGGACTGCTAGATGGTGAAGCGTGATTCATCACTCCAGAGAACGCATTTACACTGCTCCAGAGTCCAATGGCGGCGAGCTTTACACCACACCAGCAAACATTTGGCATTGCACATGGTGATCTTAGGCTGGAGTGCGGCTGCTCAGCCATGGAAACCCAGTTCATTAAGTTCCCGAAAACAGTTATTGTGCTGACGTTGCTTCCAGAGGCAGTTTGGAACTCGGTAGTGAGTGTTACAACCGAGGACAGATTTCTATGCAATACGTGCTTCAGCACTCGGCGGCCCCGTTCTGTGAGCTTGTGTGGCCTACCACTTCGAGGCTGAGCCGTTGTTGCTCCTAGATGGGCGAAAATTCCCGAACTGACTTGTTGGAAAGGAGGTATCCTATGACGGTGCCACGTTTGAAGTCACTGAGCTCTTCAGTACGGGCCATTCTACTGCCAATGTTTGTCTATGGAGATTGCATGGCTTTGTGCTCTATTTCATACACATGTCAGCAACAGGTGTGGCTGAAATAGCCAAATCCACTAATTTGAAGGGGTGTCCACATACTTTTGGCAAAGTAGTGTATCTTTCCAGTGACCTGAATGTCCTCACTCCCTCCTCTCTGTAGTGTGCTGTAATGTAAACAACCCCAGCAGCTACCTACCTGTAGAGGTCGTGAACCAGCCCTTCATCATAACGGGAACACAGGTGGTTGAGCAGCAGCTCATGTTTCCCATAGAGACACAGGTAGTTGGAGACTGGGAAGGGCTTCAGTGACAGACAGGTGATGGTCTCCACCATGTCATACTGGTTCAGGTGCAGGTGGAAGTAGTTGCCAGTCTCCATGCGGCCAGTCAGGATCTCTCTGCCCTGGGGAGAATAGGACAAATCAGATGGAGATTTCAGTATTGTTGTCAGCATCACAATTTGTATGAGAACTTGGAAAAATAATCCCCATCTTTTTCAGATCTTGCTTTGCAAAATGAGCAGTCACAAAGAGAAATGCCTACTTATGTGACCAAATAATCAAGCCATGCACTTTCTAGTGAGCATTTAAAATGGCACCTACCTCTACAGGGTGAACTGCAGATGGCCTTTGCTCTGGTTTGCTAGCATGGAGATAATTGTATCCTCCTGGCAGTCTCCCACCTTTGTAAAAAACAGCGTGTACAGATGTTAAAAGCAGATAGAACAGCTAAACAGGGTTTTATGGGTTTACTGAAACAATGAAAACCCAGGCATGACTCCAAGTCAGACATGTCTTGCTTACAGTGAGCTGAATATAATGTTTCCAACTGTGGGATGCTCTGAAATACCTAATTAATATTAATATTTATAAAAACACATGGTAACTTGATGAGCAATAAAATGTTACAGTACTGTAGTATTTTCAAATGAACAGAATTGTATATGTGTGGATAACTACCACAGGTTTAACAGACAATGCTGTAGAATAATGCCTGGTGACGATAAGGCATTTCTGCCACTAGGAAAAAAGTTCAAGGCTATTGAATTTGTTCGAAACGGACAAAAAGAAGTGGATGTATTGTGAACACAGCTCTTGACATGACCTTGTTTATCCCGCGACTAAACAAATATAGAATCGCCCATTGATACAGTTCATTGTTGTTTGATTATCAAACACGGTAAAATGAGAAAGAAGTGAATAGCTCAGAGATTCCATTACCAGGGAACAATGTAGCACTGCATTCTCCTGAACAGACCTTGCATAACAGAATACACAATGTGCAAATGTTTGGGTTTTGAATAAATCAACAGTGATAGAAAAAAAAGACAATTAGTTATAATCAGAATTATAAACTGGGTGGTTCGAGCCCTGAATGCCGATTGGCTGAAAGGCGTGGTATATCAGACCGTATACCACAGGTATGACAAAAAAATACTTTTTACTGTTCTAATTACATTGGTAACCAGTTTATAATAGCAATAAGGCACCTCTGGGGTTTGTGGTATATGGCTAATATACCACTGCTAAGAGCTGTATACAGGCACTCCGCGTTGCGTCGTGCTTAAGAAAAGCCCTTAGCCGTGGTATACTGGCTATATTCCACAAACCCCAGAGGTGCCTTATTGCTTAAAAATAACACATAGATGAAGATAATTTCTCTGGCTATTTCTGTGTTGGAAGGCTGCAGACCTTGGATCTTGGCCTGTGTGTAGATGGGGATAAGACGGTCCAGGTCAGCTGGAGGGTTGATGGCCGGCTCCAGCGTGGGGTCGAAGAAGGGCAGCAGCGCAGCAGCCAGCTCCTGGCCCACCTCCCTAGAGTTGAAGCTGGAGTGGGACCAGTGGTCCGCGTGATAGCGCCGGGCAAACTTGGTGAGGGGTCCGGCGGCGCGGATGGAGGAGTCGTTGGTATGGAAGGTGGTGTCTATGACCAGTCGGCCATCATACACCAGAGAGGCGTCGTTGATGGACTTAAAGGCATCGTGGTCCACCCCTTTGGAGGAGAGGTTCATAAAGACCTACAGGGAGAAATCAAGGACGGTTAGGCAGTTTTACTACATTTCGAAACAAATGTATCCTGCTACCAACTATTTTACTCTGCTCATACGATTATGAAATCCACAATTAAAATAAACAATAAGAGACCAACAATTATTGAAGCCCACAAGACCACTGATATACAATCCATGTTAGAGACCTGTTACACAATTCACTGAATCAAGTATGAGATACTGCACCCTAGTAAGAGCCCCTCTTTTCTCTCAGAGCTGGTGATTCGGACTTACAGAGCACTCCAGCCGGAGAGGCTGACTGTCGCTGGTGAAGGACAAGGAGGTGATTGGCTCAGGGTTCTGGCCGTCATTCATCTGGGCCAGCAAGCAGTTGTGGTGAACATGGACCCCACTCTTCTCCAAGGCCTTCTTCACAGCCTTCTCCACTGTGGGGTTGCTGAAGCTGAGGCTGGGGCTACAGCTGGAGCCCTCCGTGCTGGGCAGATGGACCAGGTGGATGCGATAGCCTTGGACATCCAGGCATAACAGAGTCTCCACACAGGTGTACACATCAATGGTGTTGCCGTACACTATGGCATTACCTGCAGTACCACAATAAAAACAGGACATTCCAACAAAGAACAGATTGAATGAACAGCGAGCTTGATGCAATTTAAAATCACAAGAGAAGGATTGGTTGAAATGTATTACAGCCTGCCTTCTCAAATTACTCGGATGCTATGTGGATGGAGAAGGTCAGGTCACTTAGCAACATGGGGACAAGGCACCTACTTTTCTCTTTGCCAGTGAAGAGCTGTGGAGGAGGGATGCGATGAGAGCAGCTATTCTATGTAAGGATGCTAATAGGAGGATCTTTATTAGTTTAGCCTCAGTGAATGTCTCCTTTGATGCACAGGTTTCGGAAGTGACCGCCTTCTCCTCGAGCTAGCCATCTCTAACCTAGGGCTTATTATTATCCTAAATGGGAAGGACAACCACGGCTGCAGCATTCCAGTTGATTTGGGAGACGGGGGGGGGGGGGGGATAAGAATAATTGTATAAGCATTCAAGTTAGCATCATGCTTGTCGAAAAACTACAACAGAGATCATCCCAAATGTTGTAATCATTAATTTATAAGGACTGCAAGCATGAAGTTGATGCATTTATGTAGTAGGAAAGCTGTTCATTGAAGCGCCCCACTGTTAGTCAGCGCTTTGCTTTCCTGTCTCTGTCCATGGTGCTGAAGTGGACAGCTACAGGAGTGCCACTACAGAGGACAATGCTGCCAATACACTTTAAATGCGTATTATATTTCTATGAATTATATCAGTATTATTCCTCCTTTGCATAATTATTTTGCCGAAACATAAAAGGAATAAGGAACAAATAAAACACATTTTCAACATATTTTTTTTGTCTACATTTAGTAATGATTTCCTCCATAATGAACAAATCCCCTAATTAGTTAATATAATAGGCTTAATCTGAATCACTGCACATCTCATATTTCTTCAGAGGAAAAATATAAATTCTACCTAATGACATCAGTCTTTTGTTCAGCAGAGAACCTTGCCTCCGTCTGCATTCCAAATAGCACCCTATTCCCTTTATAGTGCACTACTTTTGACCAGGGCCCTATATAGGGAATAGGGCACCATTAGGGACGTAAGCCTCTCAGAAATTAATATCACCATGTAAATGGAGGGTGATGGAGGAGGCAGACCTGGTTGAGAGAAATGAAAGATTTCTCACTAATTAGACCCTAATTATTCATAGGCTTTTGAATAATGTCACATCCGTGGAAATTTATGTAAGGGGGTTATCATGCCTTTAGCACTTCCAACATACAGTACATACACTGATTACACTGATACCAAACCATAAGAACACCTTTCTAATATTGAGTTGCACCCCGCTTCTGCCCTCAGAACAGCCTCAATTTGTCAGGGCATGGACTCTACAAGGTGTGGAAAGCGTTCCACAGGGATGCTGGCCCATGTTGACTCCACAGTTGTGTCAAGATGGCTGGATGCCCTTCGGGTGGTGGAACGTTATATCTTTTTTTTATACTTTCTTTTTTATTGAAGAACACACAAACAAAAAAACGGTCTGGCAGGTACAGCACACATCATACGTACTTCAGATTAGTTACAGTAACATCATCATTGAATGTTACTGAAGCCATTTCTTTGTGATAGCCTTTTTACTGGCTGCCAGTGGGACATTCAACAGGTACTTGTCTCTATTGTGTAAGTTATCAGGTATTTCACCTAAATACAGAGAAAGTAATGTTTGATGAATGTTTGTTCTATGTCAAAAACCCATTATTATTCACGTTTTCTTATTTCTCCCCTGTAGGATTCAATAGCAAGGCAGGACCAATATATGAGCGTTCCGCCCTCTATAGCCCACATTCTCTCCAACAGTCTAGGGTCAATCACTTTTATTTATTTTCAAAAGTAGTGTCGAACCTGCAGGTACCTGTAAAAATCTTGTTTATCCAAGCCATGTTTTTTATTTAGGTCCCCATTCCTTATAATTGTACAAAATGATGTGATGCCTCTCCGCGTCCTCTGTTTAAATTATCCTGAGTTGGAGGGAAGAAGCCGGGGTCGTATGTGAAGCTAACTCAGCAGTTTGACCTCTGTTTAAATGAAGTAGCTTAACTACACTAAACCATGTCGTGAGAGAGAAATGAATCCACTGATTTTTGTCTATTGATATTACCATGTCCTTATTACCCAAAACTGACTCAATGTCTTTCCATTTGGATACGTATTCTGAATTGCACCAACACACCAGAGGTCTCAATTGAGCTGACACAAAATAATATTTTAGGCTTGGTAAGGCCATACCCCCGTTTTTTGGTCATTGTAATGTTGTACATCTAATTCTTGGCCTCTTACTGTTCCAGATAAACCTTGATATCCGTTTGTCCCAATCTCTAAAGAGAACATCATCAGCATACATGCAAATCTTATTGTTACTCCCTCTAAAGACGGGTCCTGTCTTATTACCTTTGCTAATGGCTCGATGCACAAGGAGAAGAGCACGGATGAACGATTACAGCCTTGTCTTGCCCCTCGTTCTACAATGATCGTTTGTGACAAATGTCCATTCATCTTTATTTTGGCAGTCGGACATGAATACAGTGTTTTGATGCACTGTATCCATTCTTTGTTGAAACCAAATCTATCCAGAACTTGGAATAGAAAATCCCATTCCACTGAATCAATGCTTTTTTCTGCATCTAGACTGATTAATATAGCACTTGTCTTTTCCTGAGCGATGTGGTTCTCCTTATGTTGTCTGTCTATTTCCTATTAAACCAGTTTGATCCCCATCAATCAATTTTGGGATGATGTCCTGCATTCTTTTGGCTGTTATTGATGCATACAGTTTATAATCCATGTTAAGAATTGTGATAGGTCTATAGGAACTGCATTCCTTCCTCTTACAACAGGCCTGACGTAGAGGAGTTAGTTGTTCTCTGAAGGCCTGGAGATTTGTTTGCTTTTAGATGAGATATTGCATTATTCATTTCTTCAATGGTTATTTCTGAAGTAAGTCTATCATTTTGCTCTGTCCCAATTGAGGGGAGATCAAGCGAGTTAAAAATAATGCACTATTGTCTGTGCGACTGCCTTCTCTGGTTGCTTGTACAGATTTGTATAGTATGACTCAAATGAGCTTCTTCTCTTCTTCTTCACTAGAAATCTGGTCAATTTCCTGTTTTACCTTTTTGAATCTCTCGTAATATAAGAGGGTCTTTGAGTCGACTTTGAGATTGTTCTAAGCTTCCTAATGTTTCCTGTAATATCAGCAGTTTCTGTCCTTTCATCTTTTTCTTAAGAGATGATATGGCTGTGATCTTCCCTCTAATAACCGCCTTGGCTGCATTCAATAATGTAGCAGGGGATACTTCCCTGCTATCCTTATTCTCCAGGTAGTCGATCAATTCTGTCTTCATTGATTCCTTGAATTCCGGATCATTCAGCTTGCTTGTATTAAGGCCCCATAAAGTTTTTCTTGGTTTGGTATCAAGCTGTAGAGTAAGGTAAACTCCATTATGATCCCCCTGCCTGACCCTCCAATCATTAGGCCTGTGTCTATCTGCACTGTACATGAAGAAGTAGCCTAACCTGGAGTATTCAGTGTGATGGGCTGATTAAAAAGTATATTCCCTTTCTGACATATGGAAGTTGCGCCATACATCAATCAGTCCTAAATTCCTGTAATAAAAAAATCTGAATCCGGACTTTTTATCTTCTCGTTGGAAATGCCTTCAGTCTCTCTCGAATGTGAACGTCTTCTCACCGAGGTGACTTCCCCCTTTCTCTGCAACTTTGCCCGCCGACCACGGTCCAATGGGAGGAGCTGCTCGAGTATTTTAGCCAGTAAAGACACCTGTCTTCTGGCGGTATACTACACTGGGATGCCCCTCGACTTCAGGTCCTCAGCCGCCTCGTCTGCACGCTCCTATGAAAACAGGCAGTTATCCAGAAATACTTGCATCTTTGCCGGGAATGGTGTTTGGAAGCGAATCCCTTTCTCTTTAAGTACCGTCTTAATAGGGGTGTATTCCTTCCATCTTTTCAGCTTCTCTCCCGCGTAGTTATGATCAAAGAACACTCGTTGGCCTTGGAAGTTAAAAGGCTTTTTCCAGGCTGCACGGAGGACTTTCTCTTTGACTGAGAATTGTAGGAAGCGCACAACTATGGATCTTGACGGATGTTGAGGCATAAGCTCGGTGTGCTCTCTCGATTCCCAAGTCAGTGTCGTCTTCAAGCATTTCTTTGAATACACCCTCCACGAATTTGGGCACTGAGTCTTGTTCTGTTCCCTCGGCCACAGAATAAAGTCTAATGTTATTACGACGTGAAATACCTTTGAGTTCTGTCACTTTTGCCTGTAGTGCATGATGGCTTTTCAAAGACTGTACAAGTACGTCCTTGACCGCAGTGTTCCACGTGTCCGTTTCCCCAATGCGCTGTTCTGCATCCCTCATTCTTGTAGATATGCTGTGAAGTTCTTCTTTGTTTTCTTAAGAGTTTCTGGTTAATATCCTTCTTGAACTCATTTAGTTATTTTCGTACATCTTCTTGAAGATCCTCTCCAAAGCGGAATTCCTCCTTTATCACCTCACGGAATGAGGGTTATTTTGCTGATGCTAGCTCGTTTGTGCTAGCATTAGCCATCTCTGTTTCGTCAACGATTTTAGCTTCTCCTGTCTTGTTATGGACTATCATTGTAGCCCCACAACCTTTTCCTGCTTTCCCCTTATCTATCATTGCGTAAGTTACTATAACGCTCAGAGTAAATACTTGAATTTACGGGGAAAATACCCAACCGATGTGCAGTACGAATAATCATGCAGCCATTCCTAAATTGAGTCATCGAAAGTCTGTGGTAGACCATTCTTGATACACACAGGAAACTGTTGTGCGTGAAAAACCCAGCAGTGTTGCAGTTCTTGACACAAACTAGTGCGCCTGGCACCTACAACAATACCTGATCAAAGGCACTTCAATATTTTGTCTCCCCATTCACGCTCTGAATGGCACACCTAAACAATCCTTGTCTTAATTGTCTCAAGGCATAAAAATCCTTCTTTAACCTGTCTCCTCCCCTTCATCTACACTGATTCAAGGGATCATAGCTTTCACCTGGCCAGTCATTATCATGAAAATAACATAATGTTTTGTACACTCAGTGTACATCCTCACCTGGTTACCAGCCTGTATGTGTCACTCCTCACATTTTGCTTGGCATGCCAAGGAGTGGCATGACGGCAGAAATAGATGGGCATCCAGGCCACATACATACCCTTCAGCTCCACAAAGTTGTTGAGCAGCCACTGGTAAGCGGTCACACAGTCGTGGTGGTCGTTAAGGGTGAAGAGGTTGGATGGGACGGGCCCGGTGTATCTACGGCGAGGCTGGGCTGGGAGCTGTCTTTTGGGGGGAAGGTGGCTGCTGTCCACACCAGTTGGACAGGGAACCTACCAGGGACGAACCCAGAAATCCTCAGAGTAATCATTCAGGTTTTAGAACATTATTGCAGAATTATAACGATTGTGACAAAATAAAATAAATAAATTACACTATAGAAAGTGTGCTTTAATTTCCCCCAACACTATGACATATTATATACATACTACTACTAATTATAATAATATATGCAGGATGCCCCTCCAACCTGGTACTGCTGGCCTGTACAGAGGATGAGGTGATCATAGGGCATCTTCCTGCCCCCAGACACCAGCACGTGCTTGGCTGCCCTGTCGATGCCCACCATCTGGCCCGTCACCACGCTGATCCAGGAGCGCAGCGACATCTGGGCGTGGTGCCTGTCGCTGGAGCCATGGCTGTGGGAAGTGGACAGGGGGAGTGAAGTTAGCCACAGTCTAAAATAGAGGTGTATTCTGTATTATGCTAGCTTTATTACGGAGCCCATTGAAAGTCACCCTGGAACACTGACGATAAAATCATTCACAAGCGTTAATGAGGCCTTAAATGACAACAAGAGAAGCTGCAGGTGTCTCACCTTGTGGACAAGAATCTCATCTTTTCATTGGTGTAGTAGCCTGGGAAGCCATGCGTGGAGATCAGAGTCATGTTATTGAACCTCAGGTGTGGGCTGGAGAAGGAAAGGAACATACTGATTACTGAGAAGATGACCCTGAGTCATGAGTGCAGCTACTGTGCAGAGTAGAAGAACGTTTATTTTCTCCAAAATTATGACCTCATCCTACCTATACACAGATGCTCTTGACCTGATGATCAAAATGCTGTATTTCGCCAATAATTATCTCTCAGCGTTCCTGTTCCATTTTGTAGTAGCGGGGAATATCTACACCCCCAGTCAAAAGTTTGGAATATTACTCATTCAAGGGTTTTTCTTTATTTGCACTATTTTGTACATTGTAGAATAAAAGTGAAGACATCAAAACTATGAAATAACACATACGGAATAATGTAGTAAACAAAAAAAGTGTTAAACAAATCAAAATATATTTTAGATTCTTCAAAGTAGCCACCCTTTACCTTGATGACTTTTCACACTCATGACATTCTCTCAACCAGCTTCATGAGGACCGACCCAGAAATACCTCTGCTGCAGAGGATAAGTTCAATAGAGTTACCAGCCTCAGATTGCAGCCAAAATAAATGCTTCACAGAGTTCAAGTAACAACATCAACTGTTCAGAGGAGACTGTGTGAATCAGGCCTTCATGGTCGAATTTCTGCTACTAAATGACACCAATAATAAGAAGAGACTTGCTTGGGCCAAGAAACACGAGCAATGGACATTAGACCGGTAGGAATTTGTCCTTTGGTCTGGAGTCCAAATGTGAGTTTTTTCGTTCCAACCTCCGACCGCAGTGAAGGAAAAGCAGCCAACAAGTGCTCAGCATATGTGGGAACTCCTTCAAGACTGATGGAAAAGCAAGCTGGTTGAGAGAATGCCATGAGTGTGCAAAGCTGTCATCAAGGCAAAGGGTGGCTATTTGAAGAATGTCAAATATAAAATATATTTTGATTTGTTTAACACTTTTTTGGTTACTACATGATTCCATATGTGTTATGTCATAGTTTGATGTCTTCACTTTTATTCTACAATGTAAAAAACAGTGCAAATAAAGAAAAACCCTTGAATGAATTGATATATAGTACATGGGTTCCAGGAAGAATAGAGCACAGGCTCTCTCTTTCTGCAGTGTTCTGTTATTCTCTGAGAGCTGAGTGAGGGGGCGCAGATGCAGCTGAATGCTTCCATCTAATACCCCTATTGCATTTCATCTACATCGGTATGCATTAAAAATCCTTTATTTTCTAAGCCTCATAGTAAAAGCCCTTCCTTTTGTTTTGTCTGGTTTTGGCTCCAGCCTGTAGTGTTCCTCTTATGCGTTTTCTATCAGGAGTGTAAAAGGTCTCTTGTGATGTAAATGTCCTCCTTTGTTCCGTGCCAAATGGACATTATCCCCATTGGTGATACAACAGAGAAAGACTCAATGGTGTTGTGTGAAAAGGAGACGTACACTGGGCTGAGCCATGTCATGTCAAGCTTTAGATCGCCTGCAAGTCTGCTGCCTCTCTCTGGGAGGGAAAGTGATTGATCTTGGCTAATGAATGCACCGCATCTAAGTTGCAAATGTGTGTAGGAAGTGAACAAATACCTATTCAGGCAACACAAACTGATTACAACCCTTTAATGTCGATAGATTTGAACACGTGGCTCGCTGTATAGAGAAAATAAATCAACTATAGTCTTTGTTCACAACGGCAGCCTAATCCAGTGTGTTTTCTGGTAAACAGAGAATAATCAGAGCTCATTTCAATCCAACTTTCTGTGTTAATCTTAGCCAGAAGGTGGGTTTAACACCCAGCACTGAGGCATTAAGTCCTGTTATTGGGCTCTGGACGTGACCTCTTGGCTTTCTCTCTGTCTTTTATCAGGCACTGACAGACAACCACTGTGACCCCGACACCCTACTCCCCCCACCCCACTGACCACCTCTTAATCTGTCTGACCCTGTCCCACTGAGGAGTGGAGGAGTGGGGGGTGGGCTGGATGGAGGAGAATGGAAAGCTGGAGGCCAGCCGTTTGGGTTGACCTGATAAGGGGGCCCAGCAGGGCCCAAGCTGACCCATCACTCAGCCGGGCCCACTGCTAGCACCGACTCACCATTAGTTTAGTGGACACTAACTGCCTCATTAGTCAAGCCATTAGCGACAGCAAACACAGATCGCTGCAGAAAATCCCTGACAGGAGAACAGAGGAGTGGCTAATTAAAGGGCCAGCGCCGGGCCCTCCTGAATGCCAGCCCCAGGCAGCTGGGTGCCCATCGCCCCGCCGGCCCTGCCTGCCAAGCCCCTCCCTGAGTTATGTACGCTCCCTCCCTCCGCGCTGCTTTGACATCCACACACAATGGCCCGGTTGCTTGGCAGTTATTGGCTGGCGGTGAATGAGCAGACCTACATACCATACTGTTCGGAGGAACAGTTAATCTCAAAGACGGAATGAATGCAAACATGTAGCAGCACCTCCTCTATCTAGCCAACCAATGGTCTGGCGACATTTCCAGAGATTGGATGCCTGGAATAAAAGACGAGTTCAGGAGAAAAGTCATTCTGAAAGTGAATGCTGTTGACATACACTTTAGACAAGTGTTTTTACTTGTGGTCAAGGAGGGTTGTCGTGTGCAGGCTTTCATCCAAGCCTATAACTATAAAGCCTCATTCATCAAATCAACTAAACAACCTACGCAAAACATACTTAAATAACAAAAGGTGTGGTATTGGTGTTTGTTTGAAGGTAACCATGAATTCAGGCCAATACTAAGCTGACTGTAAATATTGCCTTGGTGGGATGGTAGTGCATTCACACATGTTGCTCTGGGTTGGTATGCCTTTTAGCCTATTCCCAACTCATATTTCTACTAATCACTGCTGCTAAAGCTGCACACACTACTACTTTAATACCTACCAGTCACTCCCACTAATTACAATCATCTAGAGGAGGCTACATTTATAAATGTTTCATTTATAAACATTTCTCAATACCAGAAAGCGAGCACCTCCAGAAATGCTAAGCCAGTGTCTGATGCCCCCACTACCACAATCCTGGCATTGATGGTGACTTTTGGTTCCATGGTTAGTTTTCGGTTGATATGGTTCAGAGCATACGGGACCTGAGGAGAAGAGAGAGACAGCGTGTGTAAAAGTCACAGATTCATCTGTTTGATTACTTCAGAAGAGTCTTCCAGCAGTCTAACCAATATACTGTAGATGACTAACACAATTATTGCGTTCCTAAAAGCTGTATTAATAATGTGTACACCATTTTCCCATTTGGGTTTCTTTGAATGTCCTAAAACCCAGAGACGGGCATTTATCCAAGCACTTAACTACCTAAAAGAGAGTACCAGCTTTCAGAAAAAAAAATCCTAATATTATTTTAGCAGTGTTTATACAAAAATATGGAAATGTATTAACGTTTAATGGTTCCACTGGAAATGCTGAGTGAAAAGTAATAAGTGCCAGCACTCCTACTTAAATACAACCTATTTTATTATGAGTACTGGCCCTATTGAAAATACATTTGTCAATGCATTCAACGCAAGGTATAGAGTCAGAATGAACGCGAGAGAACATAATGTTATCCACAGGTATAGGCTAGTGTGGGGCAGGTGCAGCTGTCATGTGCAGGTAGGTATAGGCTAGTGTGGGGCAGGTGCAGCTGTCATGTGCAGGTAGGTATAGGCTAGTGTGGGGCAGGTGCAGCTGTCATGTGCAGGTAGGTATAGGCTAGTGTGGGGCAGGTGCAGCTGTCATGTGCAGGTAGGTATAGGCTAGTGTGGGGCAGGTGCAGCTGTCATGTGCAGGTAGGTATAGGCTAGTGTGGGGCAGGTGCAGCTGTTATGTGCAGGTAGGTATAGGCTAGTGTGGGGCAGGTGCAGCTGTCATGTGCAGGTAGGTATAGGCTAGTGGGGGGCAGGTGCAGCTGTCATGTGCAGGTAGGTATAGGCTAGTGGGGGGCAGGTGCAGCTGTCATGTGCAGGTAGGTATAGGCTAGTGGGGGGCAGGTGCAGCTGTGCCTATTCCCTGTCCTCGTGGAAATGGAGCCTAACCTTTTCTCTAGCATAATGGCCGGGTGCTGTGACCATGGCACTGTGTAATACGATCCTGTATTGACAGAGAGGGAACAGGTGCTTTAAATCTGATTAATACATCTGAGCTGGACACCAGGCTTAGATTACGAGGCTGAGGCTGCGTCACAAACGGCACCAATAGGGTTCTGGTCAAAAGTAATGCACTATATAGGGAACAGGGTGCTATTCCGGACATACACTGAGAGACAAAGCTGTGAGGCAGCGTTCTGCTATCCTCTTATCTACGTGGCAGCCTGGATATGATGGTTGCCGTGTTACTTAATGGAGATTTTAAATTGAATGGCCTGGAATGGGCAAATGCAGGTGTATCTGCTAATACACTGAGGGAGAGGGGAGTGCCACGCAGTACACGGGACACATATAGCAACACATTGATTATCAGATTGATTCAATGATCTAAGATTAAAAAGCACAGCAACATGTTGAATAACTGTGCTTATGGTTCAGAATATACTGTGTACTACAGCTCTATTGATATTATTAGTCTTATAAATAAAATATTAAAGCTGCAATATGTAACATTTTGGGTAACTCGACAAAATTAATATAGAAAAATGAATTATAGATCTGTCATTCTCATTAAAAGCAAGTCTAAGAAGCGGTAGATCTGTTCTATGTTTGCTATTTCTAAGTCTCGTTCTCTACACTGTACTTGCTTGTTTTGTCACATGAACTGAAATTATGCTATTACAATTTTAGCAACCAGGAAATGGCGGAGCGATTTCTGCATAGTGCATCTTATAAAATATAAGGACTGTGCTGTGATTAGTGACATTCAAATGGTGATAGTATTACCTAACACAGTTCTGATTTAGTATAACATTACATTTGCTGCATATCCAACACAGGTGTTTGATTAAGTCTGAAATGCCTTCCTTTCCTAGTCTCCTTTTCTTTCATGACCATCACCCAGATCAGTGATCATGGAGGAAGAGGACACAAGGAGACAAAGCTAGTTACAACTATTGAGACACAGACCAGGTGCGGCAGACACTGGCTTATGACTGACTGTGTGGTAAGTGGACTGTGATCCTTTACCTTTTAAACAACAGAGGCAAACATTCCTAACCATCTGTCAGAGCAGCCATCTGCTGCCGTCATCTATATTAATAGAAGCTCTTTAAAAATAGCCTGAGGAGGTGGTTGTGGAAAGACTACTAAAGAAAGGTTGTGCAATATACAATACCGCCGAAAAAGCTCTAAAACCAATTATAAGCAATGTTCAAGACTGCAATGCTGTTCGTCCATGGAGCCTTACCCTTGATGGAATAATCACCATTCACATAAAATAACTTTAGAATTGTATCCATCATATTTTACTGTTTGAAACAAATATCTATGTTATAAACACTCCATGCTAAGTGGGGAATACATTCACTTTAAAACAGCACCCTCTTGTGGGATACTTCCATTATTTTTCATTCTCTCTCTCTCTCTCTCTCTCTCTCCTCTCTCTCTCTCTCTCTCTCTCTCTCTCTCTCTCTCTCTCTCTCTCTCTCTCTCTCTCTCTCTCTCTCTCTCTCTCTCTCTCTCTCTCTCTCTCTCTCTCCTCTCTCTCTCTCTCTCTCTCTCTCTCTCTCTCTCTCTCTCTCTCTCTCTCTCTCTCTCTCTCTCTCCTCTCTCCTCTCTCTCTCTCTCCTCCCCCTCTCTCTCTCTCTCTCTCTCTCATTATGTTAGCCTGGAGGACAGTGGGTACTTCCCATCTGCATTCCCGGGCATGTTAAACCAGCAACCAGCCTGTTCACCAGCTGCTGCTGTGCCCACCTGGTCCTTGGTGATCTGCTTGGATGGCGCGTTGATGCCCAGCTCCTCCAGAGGGTAGACAATCTGGCGTCGCGGGCGCACCGGGACCATGCAGGTCAGGACAGAGGTCAGGTAATGGGTACACAAGTTCTGAGGGGAGCGGAAAAGGGGCAAGGGTCAGGTGAGGTGATACCTATGAGCTATACCATTGATGGAGCCAAAGGGGGTGACTAACAAGTGCCAAACCCTATTCCCTATATAGTGCACTACTTTTGACCAGGGCCCATAAGAGCTCTGTAGGGGATGCCATTTGGGACACAGACATAATTAGTTCGGATGAAGAGGTTGTTTTATACGATTTACACAACCATCAACGTGTTCCTGAATAGAAACTCCTTCTACTGAATATAACTTCCACTGTCTCGGTCATATGCTCCAGCATCCACTGCCCAACTCGATTTTCCATAATTCCATAATTCTATTTACACCTCACCATCTGGTGCATGTTTGTAGAAGTTAATTAGCAGAGGGGTGAGGAAGAGGATGAGGAGAAGACCTTGACACAGTGAGGAAATGCCTTCTAACAGTCCAGAGAGGTGGACCTGGCAGTCCTATATCAGCACCAGCTGCTCCAACCCCAGAGAGAGTTGGTGAAGAGTGGCTGGGCAGGTGCTGAGGAGCATGGGTACTGAACACATTGTGCATGCACGCACAAACACATGGACACACAGTGGAATGGGCGAGGTGAGAAGTCAATATGAGCTTCACAGGCTGTTTCTCTCACCTTCTGGCTGTGGTAGGAGGGGTAGATTGGGTAGTAGAGGCAGGATTTGTGGGCCAGCCGCAGCACCTCCTTTAGGAAGTGTTTGGCGTAGTGCTGAAAGATGGGGTTGAGGGCAAAGTGACACAGCTGGCCGTGCTCCTCATAGCGGTGGTGGCTGAAGTAGATGAAGTTCTCAATGTTGTAGTTGGCTCGGATGTATTCTATATCCTGAGAGAGAGATATAGATAGAGAGAGAGAGAGATAGAGAGAGAGAGATAGTTTAAGTAGTACTAAATCCATGAAAGCAAAATACCATTGAGGTCTGTCTAGGGAAGATAAACAAGAAAATTACCTCCTCATTCCTAATAATTACAATCCCAACTAGTTGGTTCTGAACTTGGGCTACAAACGCCTGCAAGGGTGTCCCATCCTGGAAGACAGACACAGAGAAAGAGAGATGAGATATTACACTTGAGGATTACGCATAAATATGGATCCATTTTCATTTCCAAAGTAATTATCTGTGTTGGAGCTCTGTCATAGTCATGTTTGACAGCTGGGGTGTCAATCACTACTGGAAATGTGGTTTACATGGTAATAAGCTCCTTCCTTGCAAAAACCAATAATTGTAATCACTCCGGAACAATGTTTTTCTATATAAGAACAAGGTAAATGGAACTAGTGGTTGTTGTACTATTCCTTGTCCTATTAGCAATAGTATGCCATGTGTGTGTCTGTGACTGACTATGTCTCTATGGGCCTGGTAGAACATGTCCAGGTCCTTCAGCAGGCTCTCATGCAGGCTGAGTCTCTTCACCATGTCACAGACAGCAGGCCTGTCCGCAGACACTGCCAGACTCACTACAAATGTCCTGAGGAGACAACAAGACCATTATTGACATTTCACAAGAAATGTATATTGTATATACGCATCCAGGGATTTCTTCCCCCAAAAACATGCCTCTCTTCAATTTTCCAAAAACATCATCTCAATTTGATATTTGTAAGATAAATAATGAGATGCATGCATGCTAAAACCTTACATGTACAGTACCAGTCAAAAGTTTGGGCACACCTACCCATTCAAGGGTTTTTCTTTATTTTTACTATTTTCGATATTGTAAATAAATAGTGAAGACATCCAAACTATGAAATAACACATACGGAATCATGTAGTAACCAAAAAAGTGTTAAACAAATTATATTGTTTATATTCTTCAAAGTAGCCACCCTTTGCCTTGTTGACAGCTTTGCACACTCTTCCCAAATACGCTGAGCACTTGTTGGCTGCTTTTGCTTCACTCTGCGGTCCAACTCATCCCAAATAATATCAATTGGGTTGAGGTTGGGTGATTGTGGAGGCCAGGTCATCAGATGCAGCACTCCATCACTCTCCTTCTTGGTCAAATAGGCCTTACACAGCCTGAAGGTGTGTTGGGTCTCACAAAGACACAGAGGTTGGAAACAAAAATCTAATATTTGGACTCATCAGACCAAAGGACAGATTTCCACCGGTCTAATGTCCAATGCTCGTTCATGGCCCAAGCAAGTCTCTTCTTCTTACTGGTGTCCTTTAGTAGTGGTTTCTTTGCAGCAATTCGACCATGAAGGCCTGATTCATGCAGACTCCTCTGAACAGTTGATGTTGAGATGTTCTGTTACTTGAACTCTGTGAAGCATTTATTTCTGAGGCTGGTAACTCTAATGAACTTATCCTCTGCAGCAGAGGTAATTCTGGGTCTTCCTTTCCTGTGGCAGTCTTCATGAGAGCCAGTTTCATCATAGCGCTTGATGGTTTTTGCGACTGCACTTGAAGAAACTTTCAAAGTTCTTGACATTTTCCAGATTGACTGTCATTTCTCTTTGCTTATTTGAGCTGTTTTGCCAAAATATAGACCTGGTCTTTAACCAAATTAAGTTTTATCAAGGAAAAACTGTTAATTGAAATTAATTCCAGGTGACTATCTCATAAGGCTGGTTGGGAGAATGCCAAGAGTGTGCAAAGTTGTTATCAAGGCAAAGGGTGGCTATTTTGAAGAATCTCAAATCTAAAATATGTTTTGATTTGTTTAACACTTTTTTGGTTACTACATGATTTAATATGTGTTATTTCATAGTTTTGATGTCTTCACTATTATTCTACAATGTAGAAAATATTACAAATTAAGAAAAACCCTGGAACTTTGACTGGTACTGTATGTCAATGGCTAAAACTATTGAAATGTTCTGTTGGGCACTATACTAATACCCACTTGAGCAGGCCAGCGCGGTGGAAGATGTAGAGCTCATGGGGCAGGCTGCTAGTGTTGTGTGGTACCACCCTGAGGAAGCTCTGGAGCAGGGGGAACTCAGGGGCCAGCTTGGGCACAGAGATGATACAGAAATCACGGTCCTGTGGAAGAAACAAGGAAATTGGCTTCATGCTTATCACATGCAGTAACCTCAGTTTCAAAGAGCCTCCATGAGGAAATCAGTATAGGATGTCAGTCAAAAACTGGTTTTGTAATAAGACTTATTAGAGGGTACTTACAGGGAAAAGTTTAAATATATTGGGCAGGAAGTCCACCGATCTGTAGGAGGAGAAGAATGAGGGAAGATAAGTTAAACTGTGTCTCTGCCAAGGCTCTAATCAGAGCCAACATGGAGATCACAGAAGTGGAACAACTGGCCAAGCAATCTGGCCAAGCAATCCACACATCTCAGTACTTCTCTCTTTCAAGTAGCTGCCACTTTAAGCACCATACTCATTAATTACATGCTCATTCTCGGTGGGGAGTAACTGGCTTCCATATTCCAGAACAGCTGGGCAGTAAGGCGATAGATAGAGAGACCCAGCGGGAGCCAGCTAACAACCACACAGCTAAAGACGGATACACACTGGAGGGCTGCCATGACTAGTGAAAGGTTGTTTCCACATATTTATGAAGTGGAAAAAGTGGAGAAAGTGGAGAAAGCAAAACTACATTTGATCACCTTTGATGAATGGGAATGTATTTCTTCTTTATTTTTCCAAATAGTAAAGCATTTTTTCAAATGGGTTAGTTAAACTCTCATCCAAACAATGCCAGTATAATTACTAGGTAATTACTTAATCAATGAATTACTTAGTAATCTATTTATCGTCGCTGTTTGATGAAAACATCTTAAAAAACTAAACAGAAACTTTTTAGGAAATTGAAAAAACGAGTACATATATTCCCATTAACGAACAAACAATTATGAAACTTCAGAAGCTATTTTGAATACTTTGATTGGTCCTAGAGTAATGAAATGTGCAGAGTACATTAAGGGGAGTTACTGCTTTCAATAAATGAACATGAAATAATAAAACAGGTATAAATTGAGTTACAAAGTTTTAATCCGACAGAAACTTTATGCTTGTGACTTTCCCCTGAACTTTACCTCATTTCAAATTTCTTGTAGATGACAAATAACTGAATAGAGAATGCATTGGGTGTTAGTGAGACTCTTGGTTCCAGAGTCACTTCTGAATCCTGAGGCTCTGCAGCATAGGCCTGGCTGTCCCCTGGCTGCAATGAGAGCAATATAATGTTAATATATCAATGGGAGATGGAGGAGAGTCCATAGCTAGGTGGACATGAAGGAAATACCATAAGGAATTCATAATTGGTTTACCTCTGATACTTCACTGGGTATTGCTGTAACGTCACCTTGATCTAAATCCTTTGTCTGGTCCACGTCCTGTGATGACACCTTGCAATTCACGTAATCAAACCAATACGTCACATTGTGCCTAACAATGGCATACCTGTTATAGCCTTACAGTATCGTTGATTTTGGACACATTGGTCCACACTGGGCCAGATTCATCTCATACTGTACCTCTCCAGTGGAACCCTGTGGGCTGATAGTGTTGGTGTCCCCTGGAGGCCCCTCTCCCTCTGGCTCAGGGGCTGTCTCAGTCAGGTGCTCTGGACTGGGCTTATACAGACCGTTGAAGGGCCCAAGCTCAAAGCACTCGTTGAGCAGCTTCAAGTTTATGTCACCACTCACACTGATGAAACCCACAGCAGTTCCCTCATTCTTTGAAGACAGAACACAGACACAGTCATTTTAGTGTGTAAAGCCATTTGTAATTAAATACATTTGATATTTTTATAGCATCAACACTAGTAATATACATGTGCATACTATCAAACTTGAACAAATACAGTATTTTGTTCTAGGCTACAACTTTCAAAAAAGTACACAATAAGTAAATAATTGACAATTCGCTTAAGAGGAAGAGAGGGCTGAATAGTACAACCCTCTTGGGAAGTGTTGTGCTGTTTGTTCTCTGATTGGAGAACACATCCAGGCAAAAACCCCAAAATGCTACAGATGTCTGGACACAATATGTTCAGTGAGAGCCTGTCTTGGCAGTGTCAACTCTAATCTACCATATGCTGCCATGAACAAGTGTCAGCTTGAGTTACAGGGAGGGGAGGAAAGATCTGTCATCTTCTAAGTCCTGGGGGAATGCACCCCAGCAGGATTTCTGTGAACCAGGCAAAAGCATCTGCACCGTTGCTATAAAATTTTAAATGGCCTTAACTCTTTGACAGTGGATCAGAGATTAGTGATGCCAATGATAAAACAAACAGACAAAGACAACATCAGAAAGAACAAAATGGCTGACTTGATCCAAAGCTTAATAATCATAAGGGCTAACGATTTTTTCCTCTCCTGTGGTTTTTGGCTGACGTTGGAATGTATTAAAGAGAAATAAATCTATTCTCATGACAACAAAGAAATAAAACTGTAAACATAGCTGACCTCACAAACAGCTGCATGATTTTCGTCGTCCTGAGCCCCGATGAGTTCAGCCAGAAAGTACGGCCCATAGGATACTGTGAGGGCCTTTGTCTGCTCCGCAAATATGTGTGTGAGGTCGTCATGATCCTCCACCCTGTAACAGAAGCTTCAATCATTTGATGAAAGCCATGAGCAACCAAGGATAATCACTCACCAAAATTTGAATATAAATATGTGTGAACATATTGAATTAACAGCCTGGTCACATAGATTAGACGTAACATAGTAAATGTAAATCCGGGACACTGAAATTTGTATATGTTAAGTTTGGTATGGTTACAAAAGACAGATGGTTACTTAAGGCAAAAACGAAGGTAGAGTGGTTGGTAGGGGTGGATGGGTGGTTGTATAATGCCCCTAAAGGTTGTTTGAATCTCATCACGGACAACAGCATTTTAGCTAATTAGCAACTTTTCAACGACTTACTACTTTTAACTACTTTGCAACTACTTAGCATGTTAGCTAACCCTTTCCCTAACCTTAACCCTTTTAGCTTACCCTTCCCCTAACCCTAATCTTAACCATTTAATGTAACTGCTAAACTTAACCCTAACCTTTACCCAGCTAGTTAACGTTAGCCACCTAGACCCCTAGCTAGAATTTGTAACATATCATACATTTAGCAAATTCCTAACATATTGTACATTTTGCAAATTCGTAACATATATCATACGAAATGGGTGATGGACATCCACAAATTAATACATACCATACAAAACCTAACATATCATACTAAATTGAGGTTCTCTGATTTACGTACAGAATAATACGAAATGCTCTGAGACAAGGTTGGAATAAAAAATTAATTCCTCAATTGCAAAAAGTCATTTATCATACTATGAACTGCAAAATCGAATTTGAGAGTTTAAAGCAAAAGTGCTTAATAGGTGTGTTAAAATGACTATGAGGACCTGGCTCGACGGACATGCAGCCTTGGGCAATAGTTATGTCGGTGGCACACAAACGCTGAACACTGGGGCCCTGGATCCTTCAGACTCTTCATGGGCTCAAAGATCTTTACCAGGGCACGCTCTGAAAACACACAGTGGGAGTGGGCATACTGTGAATCCTTCAGAATCATATACTTTTGAATACATGATAATGAACGTTAACTAATACGATTACACATTTTGTAATAAATATTCTATAATACAAGGACTACACACTCCTTACCTAGACATCGACTGGTTGGGGTGACCAAGCAGATGTATTGCAGCTCTGTGATAGCATTGAACACCGTTCTGTAAGAAGAAGATGTTTACTTTTTTTATTGCACAATCCATGACCCTGTCAAGAACCTACAGTGCATGCAATATCACATCATGAGAATCTAATTTCTCATGCTGAAATTTGATGGAATGGCTGTGGAATCAAATTGGAAAAGCATATGTGGTAGAGGAATGGCAGACTGCTGTATCACTAGTTGCCACAAACAGGATTCAAACCTGCTCTTATTATATTATGGAAAGGTTGAACATGTTATATTCTTGAGCCTAGGTTATTAAAGGGGTTATTACATGATTATGAGCAATGCCATGCCATCACTCGTTAGTGCTGCTCACTTTGCCACTCTGTTTTTTGCTAATTGCATACATTGAAAACATTCATAATCTCCACAGGTGGTTGGTGGCACCTTAATTTGGGAGGACAGGCTCATAGCAATGGCTGGAATGGGATAAATGGAATGGTATCAAACACAAACACATTCCATTCACTCCATTCCAGCCATTATTGTGAGCCGGCCTCTCCTCACCAGCCTCCGGTGCTTCCTACCTTACAATCTCTTTGGCACTCCCGATGGAGAAGATTGGATGTGCCACAAAGAGGTGCAGGAAGAGTGTGTTCAGAGGCTGTCGTAACAAGAAAATACAGTTAAACCAAGAGAAGAGGAAAGAAAACAAGAACAAATAGAGTCTCTCTTTTAGTTGATACAAACCGTGTATTTTTCAGCGCTGTAATTGTCATGCAGGAATGGTTCCCAACAAGCTTGATCCACAATGTCTCCAATGGGGTGATCAGAGAAGGCAGCATGGGCCAAGACCTCATTCTTTGCATTGCTCAGGGTCACTGCCAGATTGGCATTCTCTCTGAGGATACCAACATACAGACAGTGAGGCCAGGATAAATTATTTTGTGTCCATTTAATGTATTGACACGTGCATGTTCATGCATTCTGATATGATAAAAGTAAACTAATTTTGTAACAAAAAAACCTTTCCACCTTGAGTGTGAATATCTGTTGCATGCATTGTGCATACTCACAGTAGATGAATGACATTTACTCTTCCAAATACTGCTACTGTGGCAGGACTGATCAGGCTATTGATCTCATGTGCATCCGATGACTCTGTTCTCCTCACAGTAACAGTCTCAACTTTGCCACCTGAGGAAGTTATGGTCCTCATCTTTCTCTGATTTTGGGAGAGAAAAGCAAATGAGATTAAAATCAACTTAAATGGCTTGCCAATACAAAATGGACCAAAACACAACAATGCATTCCTGTAATAATTAAATTACTAGCTATATGGTATCATATCAAGTATTTACACATTGGAGTCCACTCCGGTAGCATAATTGTCAAATTAGCCTAACATCAACTTTAACTCACCTGGTGGAAGCAATAACTTTTCAAGTTCTTATATATTCTTCCGAATTTGCAACAATAATGCAAATCAAGGTTACTCTTTCATGCTTAGCTTTCTCATTATTGAAACATAACTGTTTGTTCTCCTGTATTCAACTAAACTAAGAAATAAAGTAAACCTAGCACTAGATCCAGCTAATGGGGATGTGTAACCATAGAAACACAACACTTGGTGACGTCTTGGGGTGAAAGGTTGCAGTTCATAGGTTACGTTAGACGCGCGTACGTTTGAAAGTGTCATGGCGGAGCACACTCTGGAAATATTCTAAACTGATCGATTCGTCGTGTTTTAATGATTCAGTTGTAATAGTTTTTTTTTTTTTCATTGACTTTACCACACAAGACTTCAAAATGGCATCCACCGCGGCAGGAAAACAGAGGATACCGAAAGTGGCGAAGGTAGCGAAAGTTTTAAAACAGCTAACGTTAGCTAGCGAACTTGTAATATGGCTTGGCAGGTAGCTAGCTAGCGAACCATAACAATACTCGTACTTTGTGTTGGTATGAATTTAGATTACTTCTACCTACTTTAAACAAAAATGTAGTATGCTCTGTAAGAACTGCTTTTTAAAAATGTATTTAACTCATGTAGATTACTCTATCGATAAATCTGACCCAACTGTACGAGGAAGGGCCAGCTAACTACATAATTAGCTAGTTAATTTAAAGTTTATACACAAACTGTTTACATTTGGAACATGTACTAGCTATGTAGCCAACTAGTATTGCTTTCAATAAACTCGTTTCATCCAATTCCAAAATAACGTCTTAATTTCTGCTGTAAAGGTGAAAAACAAAGCTCCAGCAGAGGTACAAATCACTGCTGAGCAGTTGCTCAGGGAGGCAAAGGAGAGGGAGCTCGAGCTTCTGCCACCTCCACCCAAGCAGAAGATCACTGATGAAGAGGAGTTGAACGATTACAAGTTGAAGAAGAGGAAGGTAAGACTCCACGTGACAAATGCATTACACTTCAGTCTTACTGTTGATATTCTCTTGGTCTGCCAACCTGCCAGTTTCAACTTGCCCAATTGTCTGCAAATCTTGTGAAGTACACAGTAGTAAATACATTGATCTAATCAGATGCATACTGGACTCGACTTCATCTCATAGGGATTTGAAGACAACATCAGAAAGAATCGTACTGTTATCAGCAACTGGATAAAATATTCACAATGGGAGGAGAGCCTGAAAGAAGTCCAGAGGTAATGCATGTCAATGTCTCTGTGAAGCTGATTGTGATTCAAACATATATGGAGTCTAATGTGAATGTAGATGGATTTTGACAGGGATACTTGTTATCTGACCTTTGTTTTTCTCCCTCTTTCCCCCCTAGGGCTCGCTCTATTTACGAGCGTGCTCTGGATGTAGACCACCGGAACATAGCTCTGTGGCTGAAGTATGCCGAGATGGAAATGAAGAACCGACAGGTGAACCACGCGCGCAACATCTGGGACAGAGCCATCACCATCTTGCCCCGTGTCAACCAGTTCTGGTACTGAACAACTTTACCTCTCCTAAACTGAGCATATCTGGTTAAAAAAGTTTGGGTAAAAAAATCAGCATCAGATTGATGTGGTCACAATTGTTTTGATCATCAATGAATCAGACATTTGCAGAATAATGACTAAAGCAATGCTGAGTATACCACCAATATGCAAAATGTTGTCGCTCCTCTGTTCTTCTGCTGTTTCCCCCCTTTCAGGTACAAGTACAGTTACATGGAGGAGATGCTGGGCAACATCGCTGGCTGCAGACAGGTGTTTGAGCGCTGGACAGAGTGGGAGCCAGAGGAGCAAGCCTGGCACTCCTACATCAACTTTGAGCTGCGCTACAAGGAGGTTGACAAGGCCCGCTCCATCTATGAGAGATATATCCTTTTGATGGGAAGTGCTTAGAGCAATGACTCACTACAATGTATTGGGAAATTAGTTGTGGTTGCTGACTGTAGATATGCATTATTCATTAACAGGTGTTTTATTCTAACAGATGATTACATTTGTAATGATGCATTGCAACCTATGGTAGTGGTTTTACCTTCATATTGTCATCAAGCCTGTAGAGTGCAGCTCTCTTTTTTTAAAGCTCCTTAACTCCAGTGCACTTGTGATTGTCCACCCTGACGTGAAGAATTGGATCAAGTACGCCCGTTTTGAAGAGAAGCATGGCTACATCGCCCATGGGAGGAAGGTGTTTGAAAGATCAGTGGAGTTCTTTGGCGAGGATCATGTTGATGAGAACCTCTTTGTGGCCTTCGCCAGATTTGAAGAGAAACAGAAAGAGGTTTGTAAATCTGACACTTTGAACCATGTCAGTTTTATTCCCACACATCTATACTGTGGTCAACAGAAAAACGCAACTTTTCTCCCCCTTTGTCTCTTAGTTTGAGCGGGTTCGAGTCATCTACAAATACGCCCTGGACAGAATTCCCAAGCAGCAGGCTCAGGAGCTCTTCAAGTTCTACACCGTGTTTGAGAAGAAGTTTGGAGACCGGAGGGGAATTGAGGACGTCATCGTCAGCAAGAGGAAATTTCAGTATGAAGAGGAAGTCAAGGTGAATTTAAATTAAACCTGTGAAGATTCACCAAGACTTCACCCCAAAATAAACCATTAAAACAATATTATATACACTAATAGCTTTCTATTGGATTGTGTTTTGCTTCCTGTATAGGCAAGCCCACACAATTACGACGCATGGTTTGATTACCTACGCCTGGTGGAGAGCGATGCGGATCCTGACACTGCCAGGGAGGTCTATGAGAGAGCCATCTCCAACATCCCTCCTATACAGGAGAAGAGGCACTGGAGAAGATACATTTACCTGTGGATAAACTACGCTCTATATGAAGAACTGGAGGTCAAGGTAGGCCTGCATTGCATCCTCTGTGTGTTTTATATAATGGCTATCAGGAATGTAACGATTCGCCGGGATGCATCTGTCCCCGATTCAAATGTTTAAGATTCGACTACATCGGTCCGCGGACTCCAAACCGATCCAAATGTAGCATGCATTGGTCCGAAAATCGGTTCAAATGTTACGATATCGCTGATTCACTAACATTTATTTTCTCATATTACTTTCTTTCTACCCTCCGAAAATACAAAACCTGACCAAAAGTATGTGGACACCTGCTCGTCGAACATCTTATTTCAAAATCATGGGCAATAATATGGAGTTGGTCTCCCCTTTGCTGCTATAACAGTCTCCACTCTTCTGGGAAGGCTTTCCACTAGATGTTGAAACATTGCTGCTTGGATTTTCACTCTGCTGTCCGTTCTGTGAGCTTGTGTGGTCTACCACATCGCGGCTGAGACGTTGTTGCTCCTAGACGTTTCCACTTCACAATAACAGCACTTGCAGTTGACCGAGGCAACTCTACCAAGGCAGAAATTTGATGAACTGACTTGTTGGAAAGGTGGCATCCTATGATGGTGCCACGTTGAAAGTCACTGAGCTCCTCAGAAAGGCCATTCTACTTCCTATGTTTGTCTATGGAGATTGCATGGCGTTGTGCTCAATTTTATACACCTGTCAGCAATGGGTGTGGCTGAAATAGTCAAATCCACTAATTTGAAGGGGTGTCCACATACTTTTGTATATATAGTGTACCTCATCTTTTGTGACAACTGATGTGTCCTTTCCTTCAGTGGCTAATTTGTAAACAGTAAATATGGATACATTACTATTTATTTTTATTTATTTTATTTAACCAGGCCAGAACAAATTCTTATTTACAATGTAGCCCAAACACTTAAATCTGCAAAAATGTTTGTTAGTGGGAACCAAAACATACATCATTTACACACACACACAGTACGTACACCATAGACATACATTATTTACACACACACACACACCATAGATATACATAATTTTTACACACACACACACACACACAAAGAGAAGTCAGCTCAGACAAGCCCAGCTCATGAGCTCCATCAGCAGCAGATACTAATTTAGTATGGAAAATGTGTTTATGCAACAAATGTTAGTGCATTGAATCACATCAATGTGTTCACTAATCAAACCGAATCGTTTCAAACTAAAACGTATCGTATCGGAAAGGGAAAGATGCACATCCCTATTGGCTATGATTCTCACATTGCTAAGTGTGACATTGTGCATATGCCTGTAGATTTCAGTGCTTATTGTGTTGATTGGCAGGACCCAGAGAGAACAAGGCAGGTGTACCAGGCATGTCTGGATCTCATCCCTCACAAAAAGGTATTGGCAGTTTACAATCAATGGCACCTTTCTGAAATGGGGCGTAGTAATACATTTGATATGCAACAACAAACATTAATCAACAAATCATCATACTTATTACTTTATTTCTGTCCTCATAGTTCACGTTTGCCAAGATGTGGCTACTCTACGGCCAGTTTGAAATCCGCCAGAAGAACCTCCAAGCTGCCAGACGAGGCTTGGTAAGGTTCCTACTTATGGCTGTCGATGATTTATGTTTTTCATTGTGATACTTAAAACTTGACATATTTTCTGCAATTTGTTCTTCTCCCTCTCCCCAGGGCACAGCCATTGGTAAATGTCCAAAGAACAAGCTGTTCAAGGGCTACGTTGAACTGGAGCTGCAGCTTAGAGAGTTTGACCGATGCAGGAAGCTCTATGAGAAGTACCTGGAGTTTGCCCCAGAGAACTGCACCACCTGGATCAAGTTCTCTGAGCTGGAGGCCATTCTGGGAGACACAGAGAGGGCCCGGGCCATCTTCGAGCTGGCTATTGGACAGCCACGACTTGACATGCCAGAGGTCAGGCTCAAAAACGCTCATCCAGGGCATTTACAGTATTTACTCACTGTATTGGCTTTCCAGTTTTAGCAAGTCTGAAGACACTTCACGTGAAAAGCATTGTAGTGAAAACTATTGAAAGTACCTCTGAACAGTATTTTACTTTCAACTGTTATATTTTTAAATGTTAGGTGTTGTGGAAGTCCTACATCGACTTTGAAATCGAACAGGAAGAGTATGACAACACCAGAGGCCTCTACCAGAGACTGCTGCAGCGCACACAGCATGTCAAGGTGAGAGCTGGCCCATGCTACATTACTCACCTGCCTAACACTCACTGTAGCTCAGCAACTCATCAAACAATACTTGGATCATGGTCCAATATTGCTAAATGTGTTACCTGCAGGTCTGGATCAGCTATGCCCAGTATGAGCTGTCCATCGATACCGCCGACCGGCTGCAGAGGTGTAGGGGGATCTTTGAGGAGGCCAACAAGGGTCTGAGGAGCTGTGAGGAGAAGGAGGAGCGTCTGATGCTGCTGGAGTCTTGGAAGGAGTTTGAGCAGGAGTTTGGCTCAGACACGACCAGGGAAAGGGTGAAGAAACTGCTGCCTGAGAAGGTGAAGAAGAGGAGAAAGCTCACGGCAGAGGACGGGGTAAGTAGTGTTTCTCTTGGCCTTATCGTACCAATCCAACTTTAATTCATCACCCTTGTTTATGTCATGTGGTTCGGTTGATCACTAAATTACTTTTCCTTTTGATCCATCAGTCAGATGCAGGGTGGGAGGAGTACTACGACTACATCTTCCCTGAGGATGCAGCCAACCAGCCCAACCTCAAGCTGCTCGCCATGGCCAAGATGTGGAAGAGGCAGCAACAAGATGACGAAGAGGAGGAGCAGGAAGAAGATGACGAAGAGGAGGAGCAGGAAGAGGATGAGGAAGAAAACAATGGAGGAGTGGATAGAGGTAGAGTGGAGAAAGTTAGGGGCAAAGAAATGGAGAGAGAAGAAAACGGAAGAGAGGAGAGCGGTATGGACAAAGAAAAGACAGAAGACTCGCCATCATCAGAAAAGCCTGTGCCTGAAAAAGACCCCAAGGAGAGCACATACGATGACAGAGATGATTCTGATGAAAGCAGTAGTGGCAGCAGCAGTGGAAGCAGCAGCAGTGGAAGCAGCAGCAGCAGCAGCAGTAGTGACAGTGGTGAGAAACAGCCCATGAAGCGTGACAGTGGTGAGAAACAGCCCAAGAGCAATAAGGATTCAGTGAAAGATTAGCTTGTCTGGAAAAATATTTTTCACTCATGACAAATGGGGACCTCATCAGGTAATTTCTATTGCTTGAAAAAAAGTTAATTATTTTTCTATGTCTTTGTTTCATTCATTTACTGTGGTGCAATGATAAATAAAATAAAACTGATATTGAACTTTTTATTTATTAGGACATTTTTCAACCACTGACTGTTGTAAGAAAGCAGCAGATACTGTATTGTGTAAGTAGATATTATTTATTGAATTAAAGTCCTTTAAATTCCATATAGCATTTCACACCAAACAGTGACTCTGACTCATTGTCATCAAAAATTCTAGTTTCACACTGGATAATTTATTAGATCTGTCAATATTATGTACAATGATATTCTGTAAGCTTTCGTACATCACACCCTAAAAATAAAACTAGTCCTAATAACACTTCTCACTTTTTCTAATGCAGACTGGGGAAATATGGTCGTTACCACAACCACCGTCGTAAACCATACTTATTTTTACAATTTCTTAACCCTCAACACACTACCCTTATGCCTAACCATAATCTTAAAATAAGACCAAAAAGCAAATGTTTGTTTTCATGACTTTTTACCATATAGCCAATTTAGACTTAGTGACAACCGAGAAATATAAATGTATTTGTTTTCAAAAGTGTCAGAGCCACAGTCTACTGTTATTCTATATCTTCTGGTCTGACAGGATGTGGTATAGGAACGATGGACTTCTTCTCTGTGTCTCTCGACAAGGCTTTCCTCATATCTGCAGAGAAGGACAGAGTGAGTACATATCCACATAATGATTGTCTGAGTTACAGTAATGTTTACATTGATTTGAAGGGGTCTATTACCATAGGCGTCTTCATCCGGTTCTCCATTGCTAGCAGAATAGTACTCTATCACGGTCCTGTAAACGCTGTAGCCTAGCTGTTTGTACATGTTCACCGCCACTTGATTGGAGACTCGCACAAACAGATCAACAAAGAACCCGCCCTTCCTAAAGAACAGTGAAAATCGAATCAAATGTTATGTCACATGCGCCGAGTACAACAGTTGTAGACCTTAGTGAAATGCTTACTTACAAGCCATTAACAGTTTTATGGAGGAGAAAAAAAAGTGATAAGTAAAACATTTAAAACAAATAATTAAAAGAAGCAGTAAAATAACAGTAGCAGAAAGACAATAGCGAGGCAAAGTAGATCTTGCAGGGCTGGGACGACAAACTGAAAATTATCGACACTTAGCGCAGGCATTTTGTTGACACCGTTCATTACGATAAGTAGTCTACTATGTGAAGTTTGCTAATATGGGTGATTGTTAATGGGACAAATTGATGGCTACAACCATCAAACTAGTAGTAGGAGTTTCAACGATAATAAAAATATATATAAAAAGCGGTGCACATTAGTGTTAAAACTATTGTTCTATTTATCGTAAATGCATCAATTTGTCCATATCGCCCAGCTCTACTCTCTAACATGGTTATTGTTCAGTAGGGTACAAAAACACTGAAAACTAAAAAAGGTTTCTTACTGGACCAGGTAGTCCAGTGTTTCCCAACTCTGTCCTGGGGACGCCACGTGGTGCACATTTAGTTTTTTGTCCTAGCACGACACAGCTGACTCAAATAAACTCATCATCAAGCTTTGATTAGTGGAAATCGGCTGTGTTGTACTAGTGCAAAAAAACAAAATGTGCACCCAGTGGGGGCCCCCAAGATAGAGTTTGGGAAACGCTGAGGTAGTCCCTTCCGGTTTCAGGAAAAAAATGTTTTTTGCTGCCAAATGAACACAACCATGATCTTAATAACCTGAAGTCAGCCCCACCTTTCTGAGATCTCCTCCAGCATTTCCATAAGCTTGGCTGCCAGTCCCAGTCGTCTGAACTCTGGGGCCACAGAGAGAGCTGTGACGTGACCATGCCACTCTTCTCGCGCCACTGATCCCTCTGCCTTTCCCATTACTGAGGATAGTCAGAGGTGTCATTTTGATGGAGGCTATACAGAGTGCATGCCTTTAATATTGCTATTATGTATGTGATTTTATTTTCTCTAAAGCAAACATCATATTGCTAGGTGTGTATGACATGCAGTCCTACTTACTGTAACCCATCAATTCACCACCAGGAGCCTCTGCAACAATGAAGTACTCTGGCCAGTGGGCCAGGTACTGTAGGTAAAATGGGATTCCATACTGTGAAAGAAAGTTAAGGACTGCTTGTCTTCTCCCGAAAACAAGAAAAAGGCTAACGTGGCACTATCTGGGGTTTCTATGGTACGTTATTGCAATGTTGGGGAACAATTTGTACTGAGCCGCTGCATGTGAAAGGATACAGTCTCTGTCAATGGATCCAGGTTGCTGTGAAGAGAAACAAATACTGAGATGTTTTGTGCATTCAATACAATGCACCGATGATGAGGGGCAGCAGACTTCACAACTGTCGTTAATGCCCAACGTTAGCTACCAATATAACAGTAACTGTTACCTAGCTGGCTCTAGCTAGCCTGCTAATAACTAGTGAGCTACTATTGTCCATACAATATAACAAATAATGTATCTTATAACAACAGAGTGGACTAGTCTAAACTAGCTGGGGAGATAGTCTAGCTATGGCTATTAATCGCACTGTATGATAATTCGTTTCTGTCTAGCTAGCTAGCGATACCTGCAACTAGCCAACAAGCAACTGTTATTGTTCATTAAAACACAATAACAGTGTAGCTAGATGGGTAACATATTAAACATTATTAGAACAAAAATCTAAATTAACTCACATGTTGTTGAATTTGAACAAATCATCGCACGTGAAAGCTCGTAATGTTGTCATTTTGGCTGTACAGTTGCCGCGTTCAATGCTAGTCGGAACAAGGAAAATCGGAAATGTCCAACTTGCTGAATCGTTGAACGCGGCACGTGTATAACTATTACAGGCGCTTAACTGCTATAGCGAGATTAACATTTTCGATTTCCGACTAGTACTTGAACAGGGCAAAATTGTGTGTGACCTTTGAACTTTAGTTTCAACAAGAACGTCGACGCCCTCCTTCGTCAGGGAGGTGTAATTGCCTGTTGATTTACTGCCATCTGCTGTTTGACTGAGAAATAGCAGACTAACTTTAGTAGACCACAAGCCCAGAAGATGCAATGATAATGTCTAGAGAATTATATTTGTACAAATGAGCCATCTAATACATTTTGTCTGGTAAATGAATGAAATATGAATGAATTACTTTGCAATAATGAAATCACAACCAAATCGATAGCTGAATCAATGCTTGACACTCGTGTCCAATTAAAATGCATTCATTAAGCAATTGACAAGCCATTAGCTACATGGAAAAACCATACCTGGTTAAGTAGCCTATGACAAAAAAAAGTACATGTATCTGAACAGGAACATATTTGTTTTTAAGGGAAATGGAGTGGTTTCAACCGTTTGGATTTCTTGGATTTGTCATTTTCACCCCAAGGTATGGCAAAATATAGTACTTCAAATGTATTTGTAATCCTATACTTTTTCCATTATAGAAGATGATATACTTATTTGTCGTTATAGAGGATTTAAAATGGTTGAATTTTCTCCCCTATTTTCTAATTTCGCCATCCTCTTTTCTCTTTCTCGGCCCCCAGCCCTACATACCAGATCTGTGTTCCGAGGGTGCAACGGCCTGGTGCCCGCATCACAATAACAGTTCCTATCCTCACCATCGCTGTGAAAGTCCAAGTCGTTACTTAGATTGTTAATGGCAACAATACTGTAGTCTCAGACCCAACCAAAATTCCAAGAGGTATATTTTATATTTCTATAAATGTTTATAAATGTTTGCTTGACTTTTGCTTCACCCACCAAACAGCAAACTTGCATTTTCTGCTGTAATTACTATCAGTGCTATAACTCAATTGATGATAAACTTCCCCTTTTCTTTATCCAATTTTATAACGGTTATACTGAGCTGCTGGTTCTTTCACCAGTAAGTATACATTTTTCTGATATTTATAATGTGCCTGTCAATACAATATAAAAGTAGCAATTAGATGTCACAGGCATTGTTATTGCATTGATCCAACTCAGTCAAAGCTATCATATATACATGGTATGAATGAAGATACAAATCTATCAACTCTATTTTATTTTATTTTATACTGTCAGTGATGCTGTAACCATTTTGGTTACATGAGTTGTGTTCCCAGTTTTAAAGTAGAGAGAGTATTGTAATAGTATGTGCTGTTGATCACGGTATTGCTGATCACAGGCACATAGAAAATGCCTGTTGAGTTTTGGTATTTAACTCTTGAGGTCCCGCGCTGTCTTGTTTACAGAGACAGAGAGAAGATGGCCACATCTTTTCACCTGGGAAGGCTTGGATCTTTTGCCAGATGTAGCATATACAAAAAAAAGGCTTCAACAAACAACCACAAACATGACCAAGTAAGTCAGGTATCACCATCCAACATTGCGTCTGAGAGAACAAACCCTCCTTAACCCAGATTTGTGTTTGCCAGAGTACTTTGACCTTAGACCTATTCTGCCATTGTCCACATTTATTCAGACAGACAAGGCCAACTACAGGCCTGTGCAGGTTGTGAAGATCAGGGCAGTGTCCATTCACCCAGCCATATAAAGGCAAGATCAATATTATCATTAAGGTGTGTGTTACTAGGTAACATACCAAGGGGGTATTGTATGAACATTCAGTGTGGAAGTAATAACAGGCAGATGAATGGACCTTGGGATATGGAACTGTGATGGACAGTTGATAATTCTAATTTCCTTTTATAATCGCCGTGAGCCAGGATCCCAAGGCAAACATGATCTGGCAGTGGTTGTCATTGTGTTCTGGGGGTTGTGTCCAAAGCGTTTCAGCTGTTTGAGAATCTACCCCTTGGCAAGTGGGCCATTGTGACTTCCATCAATGTGACTCTTATTAAATTTGAAAGTGCCATGCCAATGTATTGCTGCTCAAAAACACATTGAGTTGAAATGACATCTTCATTAAAGCTTTTAAGGATGACGCCGGCTACATTTAATCTTGACAAGGCTGCATTTAATTCTGGAAGCCATTGTTCACAGATAGCCTTGGGGCTTGAATTTGCAAATGTTTTCATCATTGGGAAGAATTGACACTAAATACTCACTATGAATTAGTGTTATTTAAAAACATCTTCTGTGAAACGTGTCTTCTGTGAATTATAACACAAAGACAGCCCTCCTTTGTTGTTTAAATCAATATAGGTTATATAACTAAAACCAAACTCAAACTGTCCAGCAGTTTTAAGTCTTACTTAACCAGAGTTAATTTGTCAGTGTGCTGAAATGTGGTTATCCCTCGTATTGTCTCTCTGTGTTACAGGAAGTTGTGAGTGAAAAGCAATTCAATGCGGATCATCATGGTAAGGGTGCTTTCATCAACGTTAAATTATAGTTAAGATCATTTTTACCGCCTTGACCTTTTCTATAAGTTCTGGTTCCTCCCTATATTGTTCATAAGATAGTTAGAGGATCCCAACAGGGAATACTCACTGACTTCCCTGCCATGGACCTGGTTGTTAGTCGGCCTCATTTTGAACAGGACTAAAGCTGAGCTATTTCCTCTGACGTTTATTTATTTACATCAACCAAACACAGTCAATATGGTAAATTTAGACTCTAACTATATATGCTGTGATTGAACTGTATAGCCTATACAGATTGTGTACTTCCATATACAGTGCATTCGGAAAGTATTCAGACCCCTTCCCTTTTTCCACATTTTGTTACGCTACAGCCTTATTCCAAAATGGATTAAATAAAACATTTCCCTCATCAATCTACACACAATACTCCATAATGACAAAGCGAAAAACAGGTTTTTAGATTTTTTGCTAATTTATAAAAAATAAATTTTAAAAACAGATACCTTATTTACATACAGTGGGGAGAACAAGTATTTGATACACTGCCGATTTTGCAGGTTTTCCTACTTACAAAGCATGTAGAGGTCTGTAATTTTTATCATAGGTACACTTCAACTGTGAGAGACGGAATCTAAAACAAAAATCCAGAAAATCACATTGTATGATTTTTAAGTAATTCATTTGCATGTTATTGCATGACATAAGTATTTGATACATCAGAAAAGCAGAACTTAATATTTGGTACAATTAATATTTGGTGAAATTACAGAGATCATATGTTTCCTGTAGTTCTATACCAGGTTTGAACACACTGCAGCAGGGATTTTGGCCCACTCCTCCATACAGATCCTTCAGGTTTCGGAGCTGTCGCTGGGCAACACAGATTTTCTATTGGGGTCAGGTCTGGAGACTGGCTAGGCCACTCCAGGACCTTGAGATGCTTCTTACGGAGCCACTCCTTAGTTGCCCTGGCTGTGTGTTTCGGGTCGTTGTCACGCTGGAAGACCCAGCCACGACCCATCTTCAATGCTCTTACTAAGGGAAGGAGGTTGTTGGCCAAGATCTCGCAATACATGGCCCCATCCATCCTCCCCTCAATACGGTGCAGTCGTCCTGTCCCCTTTGCAGAAAAGCATCCCCAAAGAATGATGTTTCCACCTCCATGCTTCACGGTTGGGATGGTGTTCTTGGGGTTGTACTCATCCTTCTTCTTCCTCCAAACACGGCGAGTGGAGTTTAGACCAAAAAGCTCTATTTTTGTCTCATCAGACCACATGACCTTCTCCCATTCCTCCTCTGGATCATCCAGATGGTCATTGGCAAACTTCAGATGGGCCTGGACATGCGCTGGCTTGAGCAGGGGGACCTTGCGTGCGCTGCAGGATTTTAATCCATGACGGCATAGTGTGTTACTAATGGTTTTCTTTGAGACTGTGGTCCCAGCTCTCTTCAGGTCATTGACCAGGTCCTGCCGTGTAGTTCTGGGCTGATCCCTCACCTTCCTCATGATCATTGATGCCCCACGAGGTGAGATCTTGCATGGTGCCCTAGACCGAGGGAGATTGACCGTCATCTTGAACTTCTTCCATTTTGTAATAATTGCGCCAACAGTTGATGCCTTCTCACCAAGCTGCTTGCCTATTGTCCTGTAGTCCATCCCAGCCTTGTGCAGGTCTACAATTTTATCCCTGATGTCCTTACACAGCTCTCTGGTCTTGGCCATTGTGGAGAGGTTGGAGTCTGTTTGATTGAGTGTGTGGACAGGTGTCTTTTATACAGGTAACGAGTTCAAATAGGTGCAGTTAATACAGGTAATGAGTGGAGAACAGGAGGGCTTCTTAAAGAAAAACTAACAGGTCTGTGAGAGCCGTAATTCTTACTGGTTGGTAGGTGATCAAATACTTATGTCATGCAATAAAATGCAAATTAATTATTTAAAAATCATACAATGTGATTTTCTGGATTTTTGTTTTAGATTCAGTCTCTCACAGTTGAAGTGTACCTATGATAAAAATTACAGACCTCTACATGCTTTGTAAGTAGGAAAACCTGCAAATCGGCAGTGTATCAAATACTTGTTCTCCCCACTGTAAGTATTCTGACCCTTTGCTATGAGACTTGAAATTTAGCTCAAGTGCATCCTGTTTCCATTGATCATCCTTGGGATGTTTCTACAACTTGATTGGAGTCCACCTGTGTTAAATTCAATTGATTGGACATGATTTGGAAAGGCACACACCTGTCTATATAAGGTCCCACAGTTGACAGTGCATGTCAGAGCAAAAACCAAGGTCCCACAATTGTCCGTAAAGCTACGAGATAGGACGGTGTCAAGGTGCAGATCTGGGGAAGGGTACAAAAAAAATTCTGTAGTATTGAAGGTCCCCAAGAACACAGTGGCCTCCATCATTCTTAAATGGAAGAAGTTTGGAACCACCAAGACTCTTCCTAGAGCTGTCCACCAGGCCAAACTGAGCAATCGGGGTGAAGGGCCTTGGTGAAGAAGGTGACCAAGAACCCGATGGTCACTCTGACAGAGCTCTAGAGTACCATTGTGAAGATGGGAAAACCTTCCAGAAGGACAACCATCTCTGCAGCACTCCACCAATCAGGCCTTTATGGTAGAGTGGCCAGACAGAAACCACTCCTCAGTAAAAGGCACATGACAGCCCGATTGGAGTTTGCCAAAAGGCACCTAAAGGACTCTCAGACCATGAGAAACAAGATTCTCTGGTCTGATGAAACCAAGATCTTTGGCCTGAATGCCAAGCGTCGCGTCTGGAGTAAACCTGGCACCATCCCTACGGTGAAGCATGGTGGTGGCGGCATGCTGTGGGGATGTTTTTCAGCGGCAGGGAGACTAGTCAGGATTGAGGGAAAGATGAACGGAGCAAAGTACAGAGTGATCCTTGATTACAACTTGCTCCAGAGTGCTTAAGACCTCAGACTGGGGCGAAGGTTCATCTTCCAAATGGACAACGACCCTAAGCACACAGCCAACTCAACACAGGAGTGGCATTGGGACAAGTCTCTGAATGTCCTTGAGTGGCCCAGCCAGAGCCCGAACTTGAAACCGATTGAACATCTCTAGAGAGACCTGAAAATAGCTGTGCAGCGACGCTCCCCATCCAACCTGACAGAGCTTGAGAGGATATGCAGAGAAGAATGGGAGAAACCCCCCAAATACAGGTGTGCCAAGCTGGTAGCATCATACCCATGAAGGCTCAAGGCTGTAATCGTTGCCAAAGGTGCTTCAACAAAGTACTGAGTAAATACTTATGTAAATGTGATATTTCAGTTTTTTAGTGAAAATGTCTAAAAACATGTTTTTGTCATTATATTGTATTGTGTGTTACAGAATAAGGCTGTAACGTAACGACGTGGAAAAAGGGAAGGCGTCTGAATACTTTCTGAATGCACTGTATATTGAATGAAAATACACATTTGGAAAGCTTTGCTGAGGTAGTATGTGATTGTAATTCATTGACATGAATGTCCTGTGTGTTTGTTTCAGTGCTGCCCAGGTTTGATGTGCTGATGGCTGGTGCTGATAGAGGCCCTCAGTGTCCTCCATCATGACGATAATCAAATGGCCAGCCTGACTTTTTTTTACACTGCTGCTTCTCGCTGTTTATCTATTCATAGTCACTTTACCCCTAACTACATGTACAAATTACATGGACTAACATGTACCCCCACACATCTACTCTCTCTATCACACAGATGCATGCATAGGAAGCCTGTGCAAGGTCACATGAACATAACATACTTGCATAATTTTCATGGGGTCGATGTGAGTTATGATGAATACAAAGAGGTAAGTTCGTCCCCACAAAACACCCAGGGAGGCTTTTATTTATGTTTAAATGGAGATCTCTGAGAGATGATTAGACGATTCTATGTTTAATTAATATATTTTTGATACAGATTGACAGCTCCACGGATTCCTCCTTCGATGTGGGTCGGCAGGTAGCCTAGCGGTTAAGAGTGTTGGGTCAGTAATCAAAAGGTCACTGGTTCGAATCCCCGAGCTGACTAGGTGAAAAATTGTATATCTGCCCTTGAGCAAGGCACTTCACCCTGATTGCTCATGTAAGTTTCTCTGAATAAGAACGTCTGCTAAATTACTAAAATGTAATGTGCCTGATTACCGGGACTAGTACAAATTGTCTGCGGTCTACATGTATGACTACAATGAGTTTCCCACCATCATGGTCTATGTCACGGAGTTCCTGACAGGTAATCATACAGTTAATTGAAACTATTTAAGTTAGATTCTGTACACTCACCTTTCTTATCGAGGTAATAAGTCACTCATTCAGCGTGTACTGTTACTGATCTGTTGGGTCTATTGTTTATGGACTGAAGTGGCTGTGGTTAAACGTAGCTGTAACCTTCCCTTCTGTGGATATCCCAGCTATATAAAGCCCTCTTTGGACTTCACTGCTGAGGTAAGGGAAACGATTACGAGTCTATATTGTTTAGGTATTGTGTATAATATAATGTATATTATAACATTAACATTTTTGTTTTTGTATTTTATTCCAGATCCCCATTAGCTGCTGATACAGTAGTTAAGTCACATGTTCTATTACTACTCTTGTTTTCATAAGTGGTGTAAAGTACTTAAGCAAAAATACTTTCAAGTATTACTTAAGTCGTTTTTTTTTGGTATCTTTACTTTTACAATTTTTTTGTTGTTGACAACATTTACTTTTACTCCACTACATTCCTAAAGGAAATAATGTACTTTTTACTCCATACATTTTATCTGACACCCAAAAGTACTCGTTGTATTTTGACAGAAAAATTGTCCAATTCACACACTTATCAAGAGAACATCCCTGGTCACCCTACTGCCTCTGATCTGACGGATGATTCATTTGTAAATTATGTGTTGGAGTGCGCCTCTGGCTATCCAGAAATTAAAAAAAACAAGAACATGATGCCGTCTGGTTTGCTTAATGTAAGGAATTTGACTTGATTTATATTTTTACATTACATGTACTTTTGATACTTAAGTATATTTAAAACCAAATACTTTTAGACTTTTCCTCAAGTAGATTTTACTGGGAGACTTTGACTTTTACTTGAGTCATTTTCTTTTAACGTATCTTTACTTTTCCTCAAGTATGACTTCACATTCTGTTAAAGGTCCCCAAAGCACACACATCCCTGGGTCACTTGTCTTTTCTGCAGCCAATGACGGAACGAGCTGCAACAAACACTCAAACTGGACAGTTTTTTTCTCATTCTCTTCGTTCAAAGACTCAATCATGGACACTCTTACTGACAGATGTGGCTGCTTTGCATGATGTATTGTTGTTTCTACCTTTGTGCTGTTGTCGGTGCCCAATAATGTTTGTACTATATATTTATATTTTTAATCCCATCCCTGCAGGAGGCTTTTTGCCTTTTGGTAGGCCGTCATTGTAAATAAGAATTTGTTCTTAATTGACTTTCCTAGTTAAATAAAGATTAAATAAATAAATACAAATGAAAATTGGGTACTTTTTCCACCACTGGTTTTCATGCAGTGTGATCAGAGACACATGAATAGGGCATATCACAGTTTCAGACTACCTCATATCAATGCCATGGTAACAAGGGTACTATTATAAGTGTTTGAAAGTGTTGTTGAAGTCTCCCGAGCCATAACCAAGTCACTGTGCTCTACTACTCCAGTCTTCAACACAAGAGACAATATTAGTCATTACTGCATAATTACTGGTGTATGGATTTTGTCACGTACACGTTTAGTTACAAACATCTTGTTCGTGCAGCTAAAAATATCCACGTACAACAAGTGGCCCCTGACTCGAGAGGATCAGGGGAAGACTGTTACAATCTCCATTTGAATGTTGATGTCCCTCTCCAGTTCCACTACCTGGTAAGTACCTTAGCAGTTTGCCTGTCACAGAACGACAGCCCCATATTTACATTGAACTTTCACTCATCAGTAACTACCAAACGGCCCAGTGTTCTTCCCTTGTACCCCCTGTCTCCAGGTGATGTTCAGGGGCTAGGTGCTGTCTTCAGACAGGAGTAGCTCTGCTTCCCTCTCCCTGACCCCTGAGAACTTTTGGGCTCCCTTGCACTGGGTTGTCATCTACTGTGTACATTCAGATGGAGAGGTCATCAATGATGGACTGCATGTTCCCATTGTCCAAGTTCTAAAAAAACAAGCTGGTTGTCATACGTTATTTTACTTTAAACATTTGTATTCCTACACCAGGTCTAGGTGCAGATAAAAACACCCAGTGCCCTTTATCATATCCCTAAGTTGAATTATTAGAATAAGTTACATTCAGTTCAGTTGGTCAGCCTGGCAGTATAGTCATTCATTATCCTAAGCTGAAGTGAGGACAGGGCCAGGCCTGCTGATGAGTGTCTGTGGCTGAACCCGGGTCGCTGGTGGGGATCCTGGTGGTGGATAAGGCCACACGCTGACCACGCTCTGGCCACACGCTGACCATGTTCCGGCCACACTGGCCACACTCACACAATGACATCACCAAGGACACGGTGAGGAAGATCAACATTAAAAAAAAAAAAAAAAACCTGCGTTAAAAACGTGTGTGAAATTGACTACCACATAAATCAGTAATATACCGTACGCTTCTTGTTTTCCAAAAGAGTGTGATGCATTCTGTGATCCATTTGACATTTTATGTCATTTAGCAGACTTACATACATTTTCATATTAGTGATGACTACTGATCTAGGTGTGATCCGTGGACCAGACAGCACCAGTGATGACACTGCTGTCTAGGTGTGATCCGTGGACCAGACAGCACCAGTGATGACACTACTGTCTAGGAGTGATCTGTGGACCAGACAGCACCAGTGATGACACTACTGTCTAGGCTCGGGTATTTGGACCAGCAACCTTTCAGTTACTGGCCCAATGCTCTAACCACTAGGCTACCTGCCGCCCTAGAAAATTAATGGCATTTTATTTTTGTGTCAAATCCCCTGTTGGCAACCCATCCCTTAGAAGATTAATTGACACATAAACAAACATTACAATAATTTACTGTAATAATGAATTGATCATTCTTCCAGTGTTCTCTGCATTTGTTGAATGATGGTGTTCTTTTCTCAGTTGCTGGAGGAGATGGCAGAGTATGGCATGAAGAAGACAGACCTTCCCCCCGGCACCATGAGAATGGGAGATCTCTACTCCAGAGAGATCTCCCTGGAGTAGAGATGACCTTGACAGCATCGAAGCATCTAATATGCCTATCACACATATGGTATGTCACTTTCCTATGAAAATGTGCATGTTTCTTATGTCCTTTGTGATTTTGTCTATAATTTCCCAGACGTCTGGCCTTATGGTTTTGACAGATGCCGAGTTGGAGAAGATGGAGGAGCAGTTGAGACTGGAATTACGTAAGTTTTAAGATGCAATTCTGCTCTGCTCTGCTCTTCTCTGCGCTCTGTACTTAATTTTTGGTTTCCAGCTCAAAGTGTTCCAGGACTTCTTCCTGTCCTTGAATCTACCTTCTTTCATCATCCGAGGCGAGCTGCTGCTTGTGGAGGTCACTCTCTTCAACTACCTGGAAGAGGACCTTGAGGTGAGCTGCCCTCTCTGTAGTCAGTCATCTCTCAGAAGGCTCTCTGGCATTTCACGAGACAGTCCTTTTATCATAGTTATAATCTGTAATATTGTTACGACACAATGACGACCCGTCATGTTGTTTTTATCATACGGGGTAAAGAACAGTTCCATTTGTCTGTCCATACATTCCATATCTTCTGATCTGGGTGACTTCACTCTCTTCTCTTCTGCTTTTCACATTACGTTCTGCTAGGTCATGGTGACTGTTGCTCAGAGTCACTAATTAGAGTTTGTCTTACCGGACAATGAGGAGCTTTCTACAGCCAGTACAAGCACAGTGACTCTAGGGAGTCAGAACGGATCCCCATCTAGTCTGTGGCCTCTGACGCTGTCCGCAGGATGGTTCTAGTTAAGGTACAGAACAGATAAAAAAAAGTTTCACTTTACATCAATAAACTTAGCGGTCAGCAAAAGCAATTTCTCTTTTCTCCTAATTGGAGTATCAAATCAAGTTGTTAGTTATTTCAGCTGATACATCTGTGACTCAAACACACAAATCTTGTTCTTGTTAAACTTCTTCAAAGGACCTCTCTCCGTCTCGCCCAGGTCGTATTGCACATCAATGTTTGTTTGTGTGTTATAATTTTTCATCCTTGTTGTTTTGGTAGGCTGAAGGTCATTTTCAAAGACCATGTTTCTGGAGCCAGCGAGATCAGAGAAAAGCCTTTCCAGAGAAATGGCATTCACCTTCCCTGCAGATGTTGTGGAGGGTAGTCAGAGAGCTCAAGTGACTGCAGTTGGAATGTAAACACATCCAGCTTGACCTCTTCCACTCCACTCAAAAGCTGGTGACCCCAAATGACATTCCTATGGTCGTATAACAAGCAATATTAACAACATATTTGACTATTTTAGCATTTTATCAATACTTTCCCTCCCATAACATGGGTAAATGTGAACACTCATTGGAAAAACTGACACAGAATGACAAGCAAAGCCCAAAGCCTCAAACAAGTTGAGTCAAAGATTTCAGTGAAAATAATTACATTTGGAAACACTTCTTTGTCCTTTTATGGCCAGAAGTCTGTGGTTGTCTTCTTACGCATCTAGAAATGGAACGCTAAAGAGTGCTGCATCTGTCACGCTTGTCAAACTATCAAACTAGCAGGCTACTCTGGTTGCTGGTATTTGCTATCCTCATCGGTAAACATTATAGTTGTTTAAGTGGCAGCTCTTGTAAATATTAATGGAAAAGCATGTATTCTTGTTACTTGTTATTGGAAAACCATGTCTGTTTGTTACTTATTAAGCACTTGAAATTGCTTGCTTATATGTAGAGAGGAAAGACAATGAATTGTAATGTATTGGATACTTTGGTATGGCAGTTCCTACATAATGGTGTCTCTCTCTCTCTCTCTCTCTCTCTCTCTCTCTCTCTCTCTCTCTCTCTCTCTCTCTCTCTCTCTCTCTCTCTCTCTCTCTCTCTCTCTCTCTCTCTCTCTCTCTCTCCTTCTCTCTCTCTCTCTCTCTCTCTCTCTCTCCTTCTCTCTCTCTCTCTCTCTCTCTCCTTCTCTCTTTCTCTCTCCTTCTCTTTCTCTCTCTTTCTCTCTCTTTCTCTTTCTCTCTCTCTCTCTCTCTTTCTCTCTCTCTCTCTCTCCTTCTCTTTCTCTCTCCTTCTCTTTCTCTCTCTCCTTCTCTCTCTCTCTCTCTCCCTCTCCCTCTCCCTCTCTCTCTCTCTCTCTCTCTCTCTCTCTCTCTCTCTCTCTCTCTCTCTCTCTGGTTTTCTCTGTATAAAAGGTGACATCCTTGGACCATCCATCACTGGCCTGGAGTCCCTCATCCATATGCCTCACGGGGGAGCAGAACATGATTTACTTTGCCACCAAAATCTACTGTATGTCATTCAGTATCTGACTGTGTCTGGACAGGTTGAGCATAAAACAACACATATTACATAGACTAATACATATAATAACCTAATAGTTAACCCTTAGTCTTGCTGGAACATCCACACTGAGCTTCAGGGAGGCCTGGGTGGCCTCAAATCTCTCACAACATACTGTATGTCCTCATGGCGCTGTTGGAGGATGACAGTTACAAGGTGGGAGTAATGCTACATTAACACTCTGTGCTACATACAGTTTGTGATTTGGCCTTTGGTTTTCCAAGTCTGTTAAATCTCTTTGGTTGACCTTTTCTTTGTTTCTATTATTCAGAAAATGTATACGAGCCAGGTTTCCATAACTACCGGTTTCCATGACTACAGTCTGTGTCTGGCCGCATACGCTCAGAGTGCAGACGAGGTCTGACACAGCTGACTGGACGAGCAGAGATGAGGGCTAAACAATTGGGGAGTTGGATGGAGATGGCTGTATCACATCCGGCCGTGATTGGGACTCCCATAGGACGGCTCACAATTGGCCCAGCGTCGTCCAGGTTTGGCCGGAGTAGGACGTCATTGTAAATAAGAATTTGTTCTTAACTGACTTGCCTAGTTAAATAAAATAACAAATAAAATACAAATGGGGATGGATGAGACACATCTGTTCTAAGTTGCTGCATATCTAATAGCATTTAAAGAGGACCAACTAGAAAACACTCAATTGTTATTTCTTCATGAAACCTTCTTGATTTCTGCATGTCATAGTCTGTTATAAAAATAGGTATTCTATGCCAGGTCCCAGTTGTAAAGGAGAACTTGTTCTCAACTGGCCTACCTGGTTAAATAAAGGTAAAAAAAAAAAAAAAAAATACTCCTTGTGAAAACCTTGTCTTCCAGATGTTGATGTTGATGTAGCTCAACTTTGTATTGCTCCACCGTTTCCTTTTTGTCCAGACGGTGTTCCGTCCTGGTCCTTGTCAGACGTAGGGCTGTCTGAGTCGTGCCAGCCGCACTCCCGCAGACATAGAGATGGCTACCTACCTGCTGCTCTCCCTGCGCAAGCTGTCCCGGGTGGTGGAGGGCTTCGGCCTCATGAAGTGGCTCAGCCAGCAGAGGAACCACCTGGGAGGATACGGCTCCACACAGGTAAGGAAGGGTCATCTCTGATCCCAGATCAGCAAGGCTGGGTCAGAACATATGCATTTCAAGGGTTGTTGTGAGTCAGTGTCTGAACCCAGATCAGGCTGGCTCAGAATAGTAGCATTTCAAGGGTCAATCTCTGAGTCTAGATCAGATAGGTTGGCTCAGAACATATGGTATTCCAGTTTCACTCAATGGAATCAAATGGAACATTCACAAAACCCAAAAGAACGAGCCTCTAGTCTATGGAGCCTATTCGGTCCATCAAGTACTGTGAGGCAAGTTGTGATAAAATGTACGGAATAACCTGAAATACCACCACGGATAGAGTTAGAGTGTAAACAAATATTAGGGGCCCAAGAGCTTCCAAGAGAGGCTCAGTGAAGATAGGATTTAGGATCAACAGGCTGTATTGAGCTGGCCCTCATCAACGGTGAGGAGGAACAGTTGTTTTGTCTGTGTCACATTGTAAGGGGACTGTATGTGGCTGGCTGGCGGGCTAAGATGAAAGTTATTCTGAACAGTCCCAGTCTGCACTCAGACACGCAGACAACATCCAAAGCGAAACCATATATTGGTTTGATTCTGTGGGAATTGGAATTTATTAAAACACTTGTATGAACGTGGCGTCTAGCTACTTTATCCTTTATCTCCTCAGGACACAGTGATGGCGTTGCCTGAGCATGCAGTCTACAGTGGGTCTCACCTCATAAATCTCCACTTTACAGTCAACGGAGCACCTTCAAGCACAGTGGCCAACTTCCATATCAACTACACCAACTATCTGCCATACCAGAGTCAAGAGGTAAAAAATAAAATAATCCCCATTCAAATAAAAACGATCTAGCGATAAAGAACAAAGCTTCTCCAGGTTGGCGCCATCTTAGTTATGATGTTGCAACTGGTTGTTGTGGTTAACGTTTCAGATCGAGACAGGCAGAGAGTTACGCTTAATGGTTCTTCTGTCCAGGGCCAGGGATTAGATCTGTTTCAGATTCCAGTAATGTGTTGACAGACTTAAATCACAGTCCTCATGTCTGTCTGACAAAGATTTCCATCCATCTCAATAATGAAAACATGTCAAATGTTGCATCACTAAGCTATTACATGACTTTACAGACTAAGGCTAAGCTTCTCCTGTTGCTGGCCTGTTTTAGTATTCACAAGAGCCCCATGACATAGTGGTTGCCAGTGTCTAGGACATTGTTATTGTCAAAACGTTCTACAGCTGTTCTGACCTAGCCCCTTAACCAATGACTAGCCTCATATCAAAAGGATGAGAAATCACCATAATAGTTAAAATGGTGGCTTTGCATTGTTGTTTATGTACACCTATCTCATCGTTAACACTGTCTGATTATGTCCCAGGGAGTTGATGGTGGAGCCTCTTGCTGGAAAGTGTTAATCGGCCTGTCTCAGTCTCACTCTTTGATTAAACATTCACATCTTGAGTTGTTTTCATCCCTGTAAATGGGCTGCAACAAATCAGCTGTCAGTCCCTTTGAAGAAAGCATACTGTCTGTCAGTTAAACATTGGAAATGAAACATGCCAGTAAATTGTTTTGATTTTTCTCCTTTATTTGTATTGCTCAATTTCTCTCTCTCTCTCTATCTCTAGATGAATGTGTTTTACAATTCAGAGGGTTGTCACAGAGAGACACTACACAGGAGGCTTTTGATTTGGAAGTGTAGTTGTTTGACACTGACATGTATTACGTCCGCCTGCTGTTAAAGAAGACATATATTGGAAAGGCCACAAGGTCTGGCATGTCAGGATGTTACAAAAGGTTTAGTACCTACTGTGTTTGATATACACTGGGAGCCAAAAGTTTGGAATATTACTCAAATTTATTTATAAAGCACTTTTTACATCAGCCGATGTCACAAAGTGCTATACAGAAACCCAACCTAAAACCCCAGACAGCAAGCAATGCAGATGTAGAAGCACGGTGGCTAGGAAAAACTCCCTAGAAAGGCAAAACCTAGGAAGAAACCTAGAGAGGAACCAGGCTCTGAGGGGTGGCCAGTCCTCTTCTGGCTGTGCCGGGTGGAGATTATAACAATTCATGGCCATTAAGGCCAGTTCTTTCTCCAAGATATTCAAATGTTCATAGATGACCAGCCACGTCAAATAATAATAAAAGTAGTTGTGGAGGTTGCAACAGGTAAATACATCAGGAGTGAATGTCACTTGGCTTTTCAGTGCAATAGAGCGCAGGTGCGGTAGAGAGAGAGCGAGATGAAAACAGCAGGTCTGGGACAAGGTGGCACATCCAATGAACAGGTCAGGGTTCCATAACCGCAGGCAGAAGAGTTGAAACCGGTGCAGCAGCACGGTTTCCTGCGTCGCAGGAAATTTATAAATTCACAATAAAGACCACACTAACACACGGTTATATTAACAATATTACACTTTTTCTCTACGTGGTACTGTATGTCTCTGTGTGGTACTCTATGTCTCTGTTTGGTACTCTGTCTCTGTGTGGTACTCTATGTCTCTACGTGGTACTGTATGTCTCTGTGTGGTACTCTATGTCTCTGTTTGGTACTCTGTCTCTGTGTGGTACTCTATGTCTCTGTTTGGTACTCTGTCTCTGTGTGGTACTCTATGTCTCTACGTGGTACTGTATGTCTCTGTGTGGTACTCTATGTCTCTGTTTGGTATTCTGTCTCTGTGTGGTACTCTATGTCTCTACGTGGTACTGTATGTCTCTGTGTGGTACTCTATGTCTCTGTTTGGTACTCTGTCTCTGTGTGGTACTCTATGTCTCTACGTGGTACTCTATGTCTCTGTGTGGTACTCTATGTCTCTGTGTGGTACTCTATGTCTCTGTGTAGTACTCTATGTCTCTGTGTGGTACTCTATGTCTCTGTGTGGTACTCTATGTCTCTGTGTGGTACTCTATGTCTCTGTGTGGTACTCTATGTCTCTGTGTAGTACTCTATGTCTCTGTGTGGTACTCTATGTCTCTGTGTGGTACTCTATGTCTCTGTGTGCTGATTGTATGTCTCTGTGTGGTACTGTAAGTCTCTGTGTGGTGTCTGAAATCATCTACATGTAACGTCAACAATATATACCCTGTGCATCTCTCTTTCCATCTGAGGTAGATCTTGAAACACATGACTCCGTTATTGTTAGGTTTGGAGGCGTTGCTCAGAAGTCAAAAGTTGTGTTATATGACATCAAGTTCACTGTTTAGCAGGGAAATCATTTCTCGTTTGGCTCCCTCCTCAGGTGACGACATAGGAGATGTGTGTGGAAATCCCTTTAGTCATGGAATTTAAGGTTGCAAACGTCAAGGATGCAACGGTTCTCCTCTATTACTACTACGAGCCCCATAAAACACTACTTCAGTTTCAACAAACATTCAAAATGAGGCATGAAATGATGGTTGGGGAAGTGTGTGTTTTATTCAATCTTGCTCTGCAGTATGTTTTGTCTTAGGCATTTCACAGTCATGCACTGGAATGTTTGTAATTTTATATTAGACTTTTAAGTGAAATATAAATAGAGGTTTACCAGATGGCAGAATATTATAGGCATATTATGTTAAATTCTGATTTGCTGCTTCTATTTAGATTCTTCGTCATCACTTCTAAGGAATTATTGAGAAGTACAATATACTGTATCACAATAAATATAATGACGCAATCTGATATGTCTTCATATGTTGGGTATGAAAGTGTACAAAGTAGTGTAAAATCTGTTGAGTAAAGAGAAAAAGACCCTTCTATGAGAACTAACTGACCTGAGAGGAGTTGAGAACACAATAGGAATACATACTGAGAACTAACTGACCTGAGAGGAGTTGAGAACACAATAGGAATACATACTGAGAACTAACTGACCTGAGAGGAGCTGAGAACACAATAGGAATACATACTGAGAACTAACTGACCTGAGAGGAGCTGAGAACACAATAGGAATACATACTGAGAACTAACTGACCTGAGAGGAGTTGAGAACACAATATGAATACATACTCAAGCAACTGGCAACTGGCAACAGCACATCACACCAGACAACACATAGTTCACAACCCCTCTTGGCTCTAATGCAGACCTGTTTGAAGTAAATGACAGACAGTATGCAGTGGGGCAGTGAATAAACCAATAGGAGATTTACTCTCCGGGCTCCTCGAATAAATCACTTTAATGACCAGCATGTTTTAATTCAGAGTGATGAATGGGTTTTGTTGCAGCTCATCAGGCTGTAGCCTGTGTAAAAAAAAAAAAAGTTGTGTCTAAAGTAGTGCACTGTAAAGGGAATAGGGTGTCATTTGGGTTGCATCCAGAGAGCGATCCAACAGCAAGCAGCAGCATGAGCGGCACTTTGAAAGATCCTTAATAAATCTAGTCACTTAAGCAGGTATTCTCCTTTGGTCCTCCTGTACTTGGCACTGCAGAAAAATCTTTGCTAGCTACACTCAAAGTGATTGAGACGTGAGAGAGAATCTCATAACTTCAAAGCATCTCTATGACAACTGCCTGTTTGAAAGGCTTGAACTTTTCAAATCCTCTCCATGTTAACTGCCTGTTTGAAAGGGTAATAGCTCTGCAGCTTACAGGCAGTCAGTTAGCTGACGTCGAAAAACATTTGTCCCGTATGCTGGGGTGACTGATGTAGAACTCCTATCCTATTTTACAGGTGTGGCGCATAGATATCACAGAAATCCGCTTGGATCCTCCATTACAGAAGGTGCTACATTATGTAGTGGTCACTAGACATGTTATGTTGAAATGAATTCTATTTAGTGTGTTCACTTAGATATAATTACTGAGACTCATTGTAGTTCACCAAGTCTCAAATGGAGATCGGAGGTCGTGTCTCATATTTACAGAGTGGAGTTTTAATACAACCAAGCTGAAATACATCAATCACACCAGCCCTTACTGGACAGAATGAGGAGAAGAGAGAGTTACAAGTGAATGAAGTGATAATTAAACAATGTTCAATTGGCACAAATTGAGATCTGGCCCTGACTGAGTAGAGTCAAATAACTAATCATGTCCTCTCACAGCTTGCATCCTTTGGAATATTCTTATTTGCTTTGAGGTTTTGTTTGGTCAACGGATACCTTTTGGTCCTTGGCATGCTGTTTCACACTGCTGTTTTTATTGATTGGCATTCCGTCTGACAGCTGGGAAGGGAAACACCTCCATCACAACATACTACTCCTTAGCTGGTAGTATACGTAGTACATGGTATATATTGATACAACAATTTTTTGTTATGATTCTTCAACATATTAACTTCTACAAGCATCGTAACACAGACTCTAATATACGTTGTATAATCTCTAGTAGTCAGCAGCGTTGACAAATGTACCCTGTTGATTGTGTAGGATTATTTTATGTAACTGTTGGTAGTTCTAAAATATGGTGAATCAGTTGTTTAGAAAGGTAAGGGTAATTGATTATCTACCTAGCTTCTACTTAGCTCTATCTAGCGCTATTCTGATTGGCCAGATGTTGATTAATTGTTGGGAGAGAGATGCTTTGTAAACACTTCGCTTCTTCGGTTGCATTTACACATGCAGCCCAATAATGATCTTTCTTTTCAGATTAGCGCTTTTGCTAATAATTGGGCAAAAGATCAGAATTGGGCTGCCTGTGTAAACGCAGGCTTTTCTGCTTTTCCCCTGAAAACCGGATACTTCTGGTTTCTTCTGACCCTGCTGAGAGTGGGAGAGAACTTGCCTGGCTACCCATCCACATCACTCCGGCCAATCTGATTGTTTCTTCTCCACAACGAGTCTGGATTTGCCTCTCTCCCCTATGATTTTTGAAACGCTAACACATTCTGTATGATGACGTTATCAACTTTGATACTCTGATTGGTTAGATTAGTTAGAGACGATCCAATCGCTGATAAAAATAAGTCACACAAACAACCTCTAGGATGGCAGTTTCAGACTGAATGTATGTAGCAATCGATAGAGCAGCGGAATTAAATTCAGAAAGAACTGTATTTGAGTTGATGGCTTGAATCTGTCTCCATCCAGTGTTTGCCTACATACAGAGTCATCTATCCACCATCTAATGAACCCTCAAACTACAATAAATGCCCATGAGCCAAAATGTAATTTCTTCCAGAGGAGGGGAATCGTGTCTTAGCTTACCAGTAACTGAGGTCTTGCAGGGCTTGGTGTGCTCTGCTCAGCAGCATATGGCACAGAGAGGGCTGAGTATCAAATAGCACCCTATTATTCCCTATATAGTGCAACTACTTGGTGAAAAGTAGTGTATATGGAATTGGGTTCCATTTGGGACGTCAAAACGGCTTTACGCTGTTGTTCTCCATTCTCTGGGTCCGCTCAACATCTACTTCCTTACCCTCAGCCTGTCTCTGGTCTGTCTCTGATCTCAGTTAGGAGTTGCTTCAGGGTTTACTAACAATAGATAATGGGTCTGCATGTCGTCTTACACTGGTAGCAGACAACATTGGACTTGGTCGGAGATGGAGGTCATGCTCAGGAGCGATTACCTAGGCAACCAGGGAGACTTTAGTAGCCGAACTAGGTCAGACAAACCAGGAAACAGGGCAGTCAGACCAGGAAGCAGGTCAGTCAGACCAGGAAGCAGAGCAGCCAAACCAGGAAGCAGGGCAGCCAGACCAGGAAGCAGGGAAGTCAGACCAGGAAGCAGGGAAGTCAGACCAGGAAGCAGGGAAGTCAGACCAGGAAGCAGGGAAGTCAGACCAGGAAGCAGGGCAGTCAGAGGGACAGTCAGTTGTGGACTTTGGACCAGATGGTACTGACTGGAGCATGCAGCTCTTTATTTCATAGGCTGCGTCACAAATGGCACCCTATTCCCTATTTAGTGCACTACTTTTGACTGGGGCCCATATAGGGAATAAGGTGTCATTAGGGATTCTCACTATAGTAATTACATTGATAGCAACCTGCCAATACCCCACACTTTGATAGCAACCTGCCTGGGTTTTCCCAGTTTTATCATGCATGTACAGTACTTGTACAGTATGGAAATATACAGTGAGGTTCACATATATAGCCATAATAAGGACACAAGAGAAAGTTTTTTTTAATTGTTAGTGTATATGGTCGTGAAAGACAGACCATATAGGATAAAACAAATCAGACATGTACCTTTAAATAGACATGTTGCTGACTCTCCAAGGCAGAAAAGCGTGCGTCTAGAGCTTGTGAGAATATAAACACAACCACAAAGTCAAAATATTTCCTCTGCGGAGCTTCTTACTCCATTCTGGTACATCATTATTCATTTTAAATAGGCCAGACCCTTGTGTATGAGCCTATATCCATCCACACCCACCCAACACATGTAGCACAGACCACATCGGTCATTCCCATGGACAAACAACACACACAGACAGGAATGTCAAAATTACTCTGTGCTACAGCACATTTCATACATTTGTTTTCGTACACAGAGCAGATGAGTGATCACTGTACGATAGTTGCAACAGCCTGGCTCCAGTTATCCAACCAGATCCAGTTCTACTCATTTATTGGTCAAGGACAAGGTCTATCAACAGATCCAACAAGAGATCCAACATTTTTCTCAAGACATTCTGCAAGGACACCCATCACATCAGGTTCAGTTTACACTGTATGTAACAGGACATAATTGATTGTTAGAACAGTTGTTGGAATAAAAAACAAGGTAAATTGGGCTACTCTGGGACTAGAGATTGGCACAATTAACAAAGTGATGCTTAGACTCTGATTTTTCACTGTAAATGTATGCCAAACAAATGTTTAACAAACAACTCTATGCACAATGACTACTTTTAACAGCAATCATTGGTTTTTGTTTGGCATACATTTTAAAGTGATTGTTTTATTGCAACAAGAATAACAATATTACACCTGTTACCATGGCATTGCCCATTGGGAAAGACAAGACTTACTTGTTCACATTAGCATGAGAGAAAGAGACAGAGAAAGAGAAAATACAGAGACACAGAGAGAGAGAGAGACAGACAGAGAAAGAGAGAGAGAGAGAGAGAGAGAGAGGGACAGATACAGAGACAGAGAGATACAGAGAGATACAGAGTGTGAGAGAGAGAGAGAGAGAGAGATACAGAGAGTGAGAGAGAGAGACAGAGAGAGAGAGAGAGAGAGAGAGAGAGAGAGAGAGAGAGAGAGAGAGAGAGAGAGAGAGAGAGAGAGAGAGAGAGAGAGAGAGAGAGAGAGAGAGAGAGAGAGAGAGAGAGAGAGAGAGAGAGAGAGACAGAGAAAGTTCTTCGCTCTGTGCTGACTATGACTGCCATCCACTTCCCCACTAGGTGGCAAACTTACTCAAGCCAAAGTTTTAAGTAAAAAAAGTCTAGGTGTACTTTCCATGACAACAAAATGTAACAACAGGAACCTTTTTATAGATGCTTTCACATTGCCTGTGTAACTCAAACTGTGTGAGAAGAGAGCTTTTTCGACTGCCACTGTTAATTGAAGGCAGATGTGCAGATGGAACGCAAGTAAGAAAATAATGAGGAAAAAATTGAATTAGTGGAGGTATAGCAACACCACTCAGACACACCTATGACCTGTCCTGCACCGACTCATGATAATGTACTCTTAGGGTGGGTATCCTCACACCATTTTTTTTCATTATGATGTTAGCTATCCATCTACAGTGAAAAGTAACATGATGGGCCATGGTGGCGGTAACTATGCATGAAGAGAATGCTCTTGATGTGTTCGAAAGTATTCTCACTATTAAAGCACAGGAAGTCATTAGATTCACTAAAGGTCACTACGTTCCAGTAAAAAGGATGTGGTAGACTATGTTAAAGTTATTTTCTCATTCTACAACTGCTTAGCAACAGCTAGTGTTATCATTCAACTCTTTCCATTCTTTTATTCAAACTAAACTGTCATGTGAATCTTGGTCAGCTAGGCACTCCTCGGGACAATGCTTCTTCTTCATGCCCCAGTTTACAGGAATCTAGTGGGAACTGAGGCATGCAGTTATGCAACACAGCAATCCAAAACACTACTTCAAAAGTAGTTAACTATGTCGGGAATAGGTTGCCATTTGGGACGCAGAGAGTGAGAGCATGATTTCAACACAAGTCCAGCCCACCACTGGAGAGAGAAATCAGAGCAGTCCTGGCTGGAGGTGGTGTATGCCATTCATTAGAATTGAGCTCAGCTCTCCTCTGGGTCCCTGGCCATATACTGTAAGTCAATCCTTTACCACAGGGGCCTCCAGGGACTAGTTAGTCTCAGGATTCTGTTTTAGCACTAAGCCACTGTGGCCCCCTCTCACCCCCCAAACTGCATGTGTGATGTCATCCACAGGGGCAGGTCAGATAAAGGAAAACCCAAATAGATAATGTATTAAACTGTCCAATCTATCCAGGGGGGTTTGGTTGTTCAGAGGTTTGAGCTACTGTTGTTGTGATGAAGTATTCCATCACTTGAGCCCCTTGTTATCCCACACATGATTTGAGTCCAAGTCAACCTTAGGGTGACACGTTGTGCCTCCCAATACATTTAGTTCACCCTAGAGACACTGAATCTATCAAGCTGAGGTTGCCTTTTTAGACAAGCATGTGTGTTCATGGATGCAGCTATTTACTCAATCACGTGTTTGTACTGCGTACCTTGATGAAATCATGGAGGGGCTTATGAGATGTGGTTCAAGGAACATTTAAGAAAATTAAGAGAACACTAAACTTTGAATCTGCTATTAGCTAACCTAATTTTGGGTGTATGTAAACAGCTTTCATCCAGTGAGCCCATAATTTCTGCTTTGTAAAGATGATCTTAAGGTTAAACTGAAGCCCCCTCACACAAGGTACCATTGCTGTCTACATAATAATCAAAAGCAAACACACACACACACACACACACACACACACACACACACACACACACACACACACACACACACACACACATACATACATACATACATACATACATACATACATACATACATACATACATACACACACACATACCGGCATAACCCTGATTTGGCCCTGAGCCAATCTCGTCTCTCGGAATAGCCTGTGGGGGACGTCTCATCTGTTACTGACAAACATGATGATGATGCGTGCATCTGGCAGGACTCTCTCGTCTCATCCCGGATAGTCGTGGAAAGTTCTCTGGTCCTCTTCCCACACAGGGTTTTATTTAAACAAGTTTACTCATAACTCAGTCTACGGTGTCACAGGCCTAGCACACAGAGTCAACTAGTCTAGCCTAACTACTGGAAGTTCTGACTAAGCACCGCCAAGAGATCAAAGATAATGTTGTGATGTGAGACATCATGATGGGAGTTACACATCACAATTTCACTAAAAGCTTTGATGGAAAGAATGTTGATTGTTTTCTGTTGCTAGGCTAGAAACAGCCATAATTATAATGTGGATTACAGTACCTGTCAAGACAGCGATCCACTTGGGAATCTCAGACCAGACCTGATGGTTTTCTTCATCCCATCATCAATCTAATCTGCAGTTCAGTCAGTTGGGTTCATTTAGTACCATCAGCAGGTAGTTAACCTTATTCACTCTGGAACTTCTACTCTTTGAAAATAAGGGATAATGTTAATTCTGAAGATAATGAGCACTGTTGGTAAACACAAAACACAACCACTTTCTAGTCTACCGCCACAAGTTACTGCATGTTAAAAGCACTTAGCAGTAAAAACAAGATAGTATATAACCGAGTAACTACTGTGTTCTACAAATAGATAACCATTCCTTGGATGCTCACGAAATAACACAGTTCATTGATAACTATGACTGTCAGTGAGGTAAGTAGGGAGTGGAGCCGTGATTTATGAATGGAACCCAAATAAAGGAGAGTAGAAAACCTTTTACATCAGGGTCAAGAACCCACGTATTGTGGAAAAAATGTGCCTCTCCATCGAAAGGGCAAAAGAGCAGAACCAGGAGTGCCTGTGGCCCTCCCCCTCAGCCTGGTCTCATAGACTAGATGTAAGATAGTAAACGTAAATCCAGTTCACTCAAATTAGAGTATGATACAATACATATGGTTAGTTAAGGCAAAAACAAAAGGTGGATGGGTGGGCATAACACAAACGTCTAGGTTGCGAGTTCAAATCTCATCACGGACAACTTTAGCTTTTTAGCTAATTAGCAACTTTTCAACTACTTACTACTTTCTAGCTACTTTGAAAAAACTTAGTATGTTAGAAAGCACTTCCCCTAAACCTAACCCTAACCCTTTTAGCTAACCCTAACCCTAACCTTAATCCTTTTACCTAACCCATCCCTTAACCCTAAACTTAACCCTTGAATCTAAGTCCTAAACTTAACCCTAACCTTAACCCTAACCATAACCCCTAGTCTAGCTAACATTAGCCATCTAGCTAGCGTTAGCTACCTAGCCATCTAGCTAGAATTCGTAATATATCATAGATTCTGCAAATTCATAACGTATTGTTCATTTAGCAGATTCCTAACATTTAATATGAATTGTAACATATTCGTAACATATCAAACCAAATGGGTGATGGACATCCAATAATTAATACATACCATGCGAAACGTAACATATCATACTAAATGGAGTGTCTCAGATTTAAGTACTTAATAATACGAAATGCTCTGAGACCAGGTTGTCCCCCTGCACACACCCCAAAGGAATGGGTGATTGGCAGTGTCCGAAGGCTGTCTGTAGTAGGTCATTCTCCAACATGATAGGAGGAGAGGAGAGGAGGTGTGAGTGTTTCTCAGCCGGGATGTGTCTCTTCTGCTGGGAAAGTGCTGTGTCATGGAAGACTGAGATCAAAGCTGGCTGTTACCTAGATTTCAGTGAACATTTTATGCTAACTCACCACTGACTGTAACTGTACCTGGCCAACTATTACTTGGCCAAGCAATACCAAATGGCGAAAGAGAAAGGATCCATTTTAAACCCATAGACATCTGTGTTAGGGCTTTCAAGAGCCTTAGCTAACTGTTAAGTTCTTCGTTGGTGCCAGACAATAGAAGCTGCTGGGATGCCGCTGATTCAGCCAGCCTCTCTTATTAGCCGAAGAGCTTTCATTTACTTTGCCCAAGCCCAGCATGAGTGTACTAGTACACATTTAGACATTTGCCATATGTTTTCCTTACCACAATTACCAATTTAGCGTAATGAGAAACAGGCCACTGCATTAATCTTCTGTGTCACATGAGACCACCGTACATGTGAATGGACGAATGTGTGGAAAATGTGAGGTCCGCAGTCATCATGCCTGATTCCCTCAGGACTGCTTCCTTCACCTTTTGTGCAAAAACATTGTCAGAAGTATCAGTCTTCAGTCTTTCTGGATGCGTGCATCATAACATCAAATCTTTATCCTAAATTCAAATAAGCACATTATTCTTAACAATTGAAGAAAACAGTAATATCAACACATTTGAGTGGTACTCAGTGGTGAAAAATTACCCAATTGTCATACTTGAGTAAAAGTAAAGATACCTTAATAGAAATTGACTCAAGTAAAAGTGCAAGTCACCCAGTAAAATACTACTTGAGTAAAAGTCTAAAAGTATTTTTTTAAAGTATACTTAAGTATACTTTAGCATATACTTTAGCATACTTAAGCATTTCAAATTCCTTATGTTGAGCAAACTAGATGGCACCATTTTCTTGTTTTCTTTTAATATTTTATACTTCTTTTTTTATTTAGGGATAGCCAGGGGTGCATTTCAACACTCAGACATCATTTAGAAGCAAAGCATATGTGTTTAATGAGCCCTCCAGATCAGAGGCAGTAGGGATGACCAGGGATGTTCTCTTGATAAGTGCATTCAAAATGTAATGAGTACTTTTCGGTGTCAGGGAAAATGTATGGAGTAAAAAGTACATTATTATCTTAAGGAATGTAGTTGTAATGAAGCGTCAGCGGAGTGAGGATCCATCTGCAGTTTATTGCAAGTCAGACTCACAAGCAGTAACAGATGCAATAGAGACAGCGTAAGCGGGAACAGGCCGAGGTCAGGGTAGGCAGCAAACATGCAAAAATTCCAAAGACAGGCAGAGTTCTGGGGAGGCAGCAAACTAACAGAGTCCAAAAGGCAGGCAAGGTCTGGGCAGGTAGCAAACTTACAGAGTCCAAAAGGTAGGCAAAGATCAGGGCAGGCAGAAAACAAACAGAGTCCAAGGGCAGGCAAAGGTCAGGGCAGGCAGCAAACAAATCCAAGGGTATGAGAAACAGTCCAAGTCAAAACACGGGAAAAATACTAGCAAAAGGAATAAACGCTCAGAAAAGTTCACCGGAGCAAAACAAGACTTCGCACTGATACTGTGTAACTGGAGTGCTTAAGTAGTGTGTGTAATGAACTGCAGGTGTGTGTAATTAGTCCCAGGAATGAGGGCCTATGGGAGATGAAGTCCAAAAGGTAACCAGTTAGTATTCGGGTGATGTCTCCCTCTGGTGGTGTGAGAGAGGTGGTGCGGAACCCTCATTCGTTACAGAGCCCCCTCCCTGTGAGCGGCTCCTGACGCGAAGAGGCAAACGACGCCGGGGTCTACCACGTTGTCGAGGGGCCGGTCTCTCCGGGTGCGTCCTGTGGAATTCCTCCATGAGGATGGGGTCAAGGATGTCCTCCGCATTGACCCAGGATCGCTCCTCCGAACCGTACCCCTCCCAGTCCACCAGGTACTGGAGTTTACTGCCCCGGCGCCTGGAATCGAGAAGTTCTCGAACCTGGTACGCCTCCTCGCCGTCAACTTGAATGGGTGGGGGGTTGTGGGTCTCTGCTTCCTCCTCCAACTCTCCTCTCGGACCACCAGCGGGTTTCAGAAGTGACACATGGAAAGTGGGAGAGATGCGATAATTATTTGGCAAGTCTAACCGAAATGAAACTGGGGTAATTTGTTTTATGATCTTGAACGGCCCAACAAACCTGGGATTGAGTTTTCGGCATGGAAGTTTGAGACGAAGATCTCTTGTGGATAACCAAGCCCATTGCCCCGGGGTATATTCATGACTGGGACGGCGATGACGGTTAGCTTGTTGTTCCTGTCTCCTCACAGCATGTTGTAAATGGGTGTGTGCTTGGTTCCAAGTTTCTTCGCAGCGCTGTAGCCACTCAGTAACAGAAGGAAGGTTGGAAGGTTCTCCAGACCAGGAAAATAAGGGGGGTTGATAACCCAGGACGCACTTGAAAGGGGTCAAACCTGTAGCCGGCTTCTGAAGGGAATTCTGTGCATACTCGGCCCACATTAGGTACTTACTCCAATCGGTCTGGTTCTGTTGGCAGTAAGCTCGTAGGAAGCGTGTAAGTTCTTGATTCATGCGTTCAGTCTGACCGTTAGATTGAGGATGGTATCCGGACGTGAGACTGACATTTATGTTGAGATGTTTGAAGAAAGCGGTCCATACTCTTGAAGTGAACTGTGGGCCCCGATCTGAGACGATATCCTCAGGCAGACCATAGAAGCGGAAGACACAATTACAGAGTGTCTCAGCTGTCTCAAAAGCGGTGGGAAGTTTGGGTAGGGGAATGAGTCGACAGGATTTGGAAAAGCGATCGATGACGGTGAGGATGGTGGTGTTGCCTTGAGATTTGGGAAGATCGGTAACGAAGTCAATCGCGATATGTGACCAGGGACGTTGAGGGATGGGTAGAGGTTGAAGAAGACCAGCAGGTAATTGACGTGGTGTTTTGGAGGTGTTGCATACGGTACAATTATTGACGAATTGAATGGTGTCAGCAGACATCGTGGACCACCAGAATCGATTTTTTAGAAGGTGTAGAGTAGCTGTAATACCTGGATGACCAGAACTGAGAGCTGCATGAACTTGATGTAGAAGTTTGTTTCGTAGAGGTTCTGGGACAAAAGTACGGTCTTGAGGGCATTCAGGCGGTAGAGAACCTTGGGCATTGGTTTGAGTGATCTCGGTCATGATGTCCCACTGAACAGGTGCAACAAGCAGTTTTTCAGGGATAATGTGTTCCTCAGACTTGGGCACATTCGTCTCCTCCGCTTGTCGAGACAGCGCGTCAGCTTTGGTATTCTTAGAGCCAGGTTGATATGTGACAATAAAGTGAAACCTGGTGAAGAACAGTGCCCATCGGGCCTGTCTGGGGTTCAATCGTTTCGCTGAGCGCAGGTATTCCAAATTCTTGTGATCTGTGAGAATCGTGAAAGGGTGCTGTGCTCCCTCTAACCAGTGCCGCCATTCCTCCAACGCAGCCTTCATGGCTAGTAGTTCACGGTTGCCCACATCGTAGTTTCGTTCGGCTGGGGACAATTTTCTTGAGTAGAATGCACAGGGAAACATTTTGGTTGGAGTTCCATGGCGCTGACTAAGTATGGCCCCGATACCTGTGTTCGAAGCGTCAACCTCAACTATGAAAGGAAGATTTGGGTCAGGATGATGAAGAATGGGAGCGGATGTGAATCGTGCCTTGAGATCTTGGAATGCCTGCTGGGAGTCGGTTGACCAGATGAGGCGAGATGATGAGCGTTTAGTCATGGTAGTTAAGGGAGCGGCGACCGAACTGAAGTTTCTTATAAAGCGCCTGTAAAAATTGGCGAAACCCAGGAACCGTTGGAGTTCCTTTACTGTGCGTGGTTGAGGCCATTCCAGAACCGCCTTGACCTTACTCTCATCCATAGCTACTCCCTCTTGACTGATGATGTATCCCAGAAATGACGTGGAGGTCTGGTGAAACTCACATTTCTCGGCTTTGGCATAGAGTTGGTGCTGAATCAGACGTTGGAGAACGGATCTTACATGCTCAACGTGTTCATTGAAAGAATTGGAGTAAATCAAGATGTCATCAATGTATACCACGACCCAGCGATTGAGCATGTCTCTGAAAACATCATTAATGAATGATTGGAACACGGAAGGACTGTTAGCCAGTCCGAACGGCATGACTAAGTATTCATAGTGGCCTGTAGAGGTAGAGAAGGCAGTTTTCCATTCATCACCCTCCTTGATGCGGATGAGATTGTATGCGCTGCGTAGATCTAATTTGGTGAAGTATTTAGCCTGCCTGAGTTGTTCGAGGGCCGCGGGTACCAAGGGTAATGGGTATCGGAACTTGATGGTAAGGTCGTTGAGACCGCGATAGTCAATGCAGGGCCGAAGACTGCCATCCTTTTTCTTTACGAAGAAGAATCCGGAGGCAGCGGGTGAAGTTGAGGGTCTGATGAAACCTTTAGCTAGTTCCTCTTCTATATAGGTATTCATGGCCTTGGATTCGGGTTGAGACAGAGGAAAAATTCGGCCTTTGGGAGGAGCTGCCCCAGGTAATAAATCAATTGCGCAGTCACTGGACCTGTGAGGAGGTAGGTTACATGCTTTGGTTCGGCTGAAGGCAATGGCCAGGTCTGAATATTCTATCGGTAGGTCGGGGCTGTTGGTGTTCAATTCGGCGACATTAATGGAGCGTACTGGTAGTGGGGAGACTTGACTCAGGCATTGGTTATGACAATTTGTGCCCCATTGAACAATCTGTCCTTCTTCCCAGGAGATGTGCGGGTTGTGTTTGCGTAGCCATGGTAAGCCGAGAATGACGGGATTGTTAGGCGAATGAATGACATAGAGTTTAATGATTTCTTTGTGGAGGATCCCTACTTGCATGTGGACCTCCTCCGTGATATGTTCGACTCTTCCTTCTCCTATGGGACGACCATCTAGCGCCTCCACTGCCAAACGAACATTGCACAATGTCAGTGTGAGGTTATGTTGTTGCACAAATGCAGTAGATATGAAGTTACCGGCTGCCCCGGAGTCCAACAGAGCAGAAGTAGCTACTGTCTTGCCTTTGAAAGATAGTTCCACAGGTATTTTAATACAGGATGGGGAATGATTCATTTCAGTTTGTGGACTCACCGATTTGGAGGTATATGGAGTTGGTCGGATCGGACAGGTTGACTTGAGGTGACCAGCTTTACCACAATACATGCATAGATGCTGTTGCATTCGTCGTTCTCGTTCTTCTGGGGTTAGATGAGTGTAACCGAGTTGCATGGGTTCTGGATAAGAGCCAGCGACTTGTGTATTGGAGAAGTGTGGACGAGCAGGACGTCGTGATCGGATCAGATTATCAATCTGGATTGTCAGTTCAATGAATTCATTCAGTGTCTTTCCCTCGTCACGACAGGCTAATTCAGCTTGAAGTTCGTGACACAATCCTTTTCTGAACAGTACTTTTAATGTGTCTTCTATCCACTCGGTTTGGGCCGCGAGTGTGCGAAAAGTCAACGCGTATTCTGCTGCTGTGGTTCTCCCCTGTGACAGAGCGAGTAACTGATCCCCCGCACTCAGACCTCCCGCAGGGTGTTCGAAGACCTCTCTGAAGCGTTGTAAAAAGATAGTGAAGGAGGGGAAGATTGAACCATCCTCTCTCCACACAGCAGTGGCCCAGTCTAAAGCCTTTCCACTCAACAGCGAACACACAAATGAGATTTTGCTTGAGTCTGTGGGATACAAAGTAGGCTGTTGATTAACAAAGAGGGAGCACTGCAATAGAAATCCCTTACATTTACTTGGATTTCCATCAAATTTCTCAGGAAAGGCTAATCGTGGGTTTACAGCTGAGATAGGAGGGGTTATGGAGTTTACTGGGGCGGCAATCAGAGCCGATGCTGTCTCGGTTGGGGCTAACTGAAGACCCCGTAGTGTCCTGACGAGCTCCTCTGTTAGTGACGTCAGGTGACTGAGCTGATGTCGGTGTACGGCGAGCTGATTGGCTTGTGCGGACAGTTCTGATGACAGTTGCATAATGGCTGCTGGATCACTGTGTGGCGAAGTCTTCTGTAATGAAGCGTCAGCGGAGTGAGGATCCATCTGCAGTTTATTGCAAGTCAGACTCACAAGCAGTAACAGATGCAATAGAGACAGCGTAAGCGGGAACAGGCCGAGGTCAGGGTAGGCAGCAAACATGCAAAAATTCCAAAGACAGGCAGAGTTCTGGGGAGGCAGCAAACTAACAGAGTCCAAAAGGCAGGCAAGGTCTGGGCAGGTAGCAAACTTACAGAGTCCAAAAGGTAGGCAAAGATCAGGGCAGGCAGAAAACAAACAGAGTCCAAGGGCAGGCAAAGGTCAGGGCAGGCAGCAAACAAATCCAAGGGTATGAGAAACAGTCCAAGTCAAAACACAGGAAAAATACTAGCAAAAGGAATAAACGCTCAGAAAAGTTCACCGGAGCAAAACAAGACTTCGCACTGATACTGTGTAACTGGAGTGCTTAAGTAGTGTGTGTAATGAACTGCAGGTGTGTGTAATTAGTCCCAGGAATGAGGGCCTATGGGAGATGAAGTCCAAAAGGTAACCAGTTAGTATTCGGGTGATTTCTCCCTCTGGTGGTGTGAGAGAGGTGGTGCGGAACCCTCATTCGTTACAGTAGTAAAGTGACTACTAAATATAATTAGTAAGTAAGTACAGATACCCCCAAAAACTACTTAAGTATTACTTTTAAGTACTTTTACTTAAGTATTTTACACCACTGCTTCTAACTGCAGAGCTGAATATAACCAATTCTATAAGGCCTCAGTGGTATGATGCCAGACTATATTACAGTCCAAGAAGCAGCATTTTCCACTTCTGCAGTGCTGGCTGGAAGCATCAGTGGTGATCTAAGACTTAGTGTCCCAAATGCCACCCTATTTCCTACATAGTGCACTACTTTTGATCAGATCCCCATGGGCCTTGGTCAAAAGCAGTGCCCTACAAAGAGAATAGGGTGCCATTTGGGAAACATACATTATCTGGCCGAACAGACCTGTGGAATGCCTATGGTTTTACATTGTAAGCCATAAAGCAAGTTAACCTGACGAATGGGCAGATCTGCTGCACCATAAGGAGAAACGTTTTTTTGTGTGAATGTCCAAATCCTCTTCCCCTTTGATGCAGATATTTTTGAGTAAGACATCTGCCAGGGTAGCTTTATAAGGTCAATAGGATCATAATGAACTGTTATCAATGCTTTAAGTCAGAGCTCTTTATCATCTTATGACAGTAATTTGTATGTTTTAGCTACCAAGTCTTTACCCTCAAATCTGGGATAGGAGGCATTTGAACAATGTAAGCTTGACGAACAGTTCTGAGGAGTCCATCTGAACATGGGGCCTTATTCCACAATGTGGTATATACATTTTCCCAGTGGCTGGCTCGAACTGTTTGGCAGATCCTCAACTTTAAAGAGGGAAAAATATAATAAAATGTGAGGGATACAAGCTAATATAATATATTTTGTTATATGTGGAGAACATATCAAACCCTCTGTCTCGGTGTTAGTTCTGGTCAACCCTCAGTCAGTGGGCAGGTATTCCCTGTCTAGGAGTTGGTTCTGGTCAACCTCAGTCAGTGTTCAGGTATTCCCTCATCTGCTCCTTTCCATATGCATGCCATGCTTTCCAAATCCCTTAATACTGTCTAGGACTCAACAAATATGTACTGTAGAGCACATAGATTAGAACTCTCCCTTTTCTCCAGGGACATGGTAAAGAGGTATGAGAAATGAAAAGCACACCCACACTCCATACAGTTGGCCTTTGCAGCCTGCACTGACTGATGTAAATCTTGCAGATGACATGAGAAAAGGTAAAATTCAAGGCTCCACGTCAACATCAAGGGTATTTCAGACATTTTCTGCATTTCTTTAAAATACTGGAATCCTTTCAAGTAAGATTTATGTGTAAAGACAGGTAACAGTACACTTATACTACAGCTGCTTGATATGAATACAAATAGTTAGCCAGACAACATATGCCCCATCTTGAATGTGATGTGTGGTTGTCTTAGCTACCTACCTTATTTGAATGCACTGACTGGAAGTCTCTCTGGATAAAAGCGTCTACTAAATGGCCAAAACAATCTTACAAGACAATGTTGCATTTTAAGGGGATATAACAAACAAATCCAGAAGATGTCATTGATTAGATACAAGCCATAATCCTTTCTCACATCAAAATGTGTGGTATCCAAGACATATACATGATATAACTACTGTTTTACATATCATGACACATACCATTAAAACAAACCACCTGTGAGAATTTGGCAGGAAGCTTGGTGCTACCCACTCCCCAGACAAGATCGTTTCTACTTAACCTTATGTTAACCCATGCACGCACTGTATCTGTGAGAGATGAGCTAATAACATGCACAGAGTATTTACGTGTGGGGTATGATTTGGGGCGTCTGGATGGGCTCTGGCCATCCGATGCCCACTTTAACATTGACTTGCGTGTGGAATCCTCACAGACACAGACAGAATGTTGGACGTGTTTTTTCCCCAGCGAGATTTGAGTGTCTGATTCCTCGTCGTCCGTCTGTCCGTGAGGTGCCACATACCATGGGTTGCCAGATTCTGCTCTCTGAGGAATTTCCGCTTCGAACATCTGAGCTCCACATGAAGCAAGCTATCTGGTGAGACAGACAGACCCTTAGAAACCATTTCATAGTCCATTGTCTTTTCGCCAACACCAGAGAGACGATACAATTAAGCTCTGCTGTGAATTGTTGTGTTTAAACAATCACACATGTCAGTCTGACAAACTCTATGGTACATCGGTTTGAGCTCAAAGAAGACATAAATTCCCATGATGACACCTATAATTATGATCTCTGGAAGAAATTAACACCAAGATCTTAATTCATCTCATGTAACTCATCTTGACTTAAACTTGTATGGCCCTCACTGATCTTATCCATGTTTTTATGACATGAGGAAAGGAAGAACGTGGTCAGTTGCCACAATGAGATAGATTGTAGAATAAACATTTGCTGAAGAAGTTGTCTTAGATGTGTTCACTGTGGGATGAAATGTGAACCAGCAGAATGCCAAACTAAACACAGAACTATGGACTAGATCCTCACTGCGAAGCAAATACCAGTGGATATAAATCGTCTTCGCCTAATTTATGAAACAAACATTGCTAGTGTAGATTTTCAGGTAACTGCCAAAATAATGGAAACACCAGTAAATGAGGGATACAAAGTATGTTGAAAGCAGGTGCTTCCACACAGGTGTTGTTCCTCCCTGAGTTAATTAAGAAATTAACATCATGCTTAGGGTCATGTAAAAAATGCCCAGTTGCCCATTATTTTGGCTACCATGGCTAGAAGAAGAGATCTCAGTAACTTTGCAAGAGTGGTCTCAAAGGCTGTGTTTAGACAGGCAGCCTAATTCGGATATGTTTTTCACTAGTTTGTCTTTCGACCAATCAGCTCTGGAAAAGATCTGATGTGAAAAGATCTGATGTGAAAAGATCTGATGTGAAAAGATCTGATGTGATTGGTCAAACGGCCAATTAGTGTAAAAAATATCATAATTTGGCTGCCTTTCTAAACGCAGCCAAAGGAGCATAAGGGGTTTAAAGTGTGTGTGTGTGTCTCAGTCACCAGAGCTCAACCCAATTGGACACTTATGGGAGATTCTGGATCAAGCGCTTGAGACAGCGTTTTCCACCACCATCTACAAAACACCAAATTATGCAATTTCATGTAGAAGAATGATGTTGCATCCCTCCAAAATAGTTCCACACTAAGTTATTTCGCTGCTCTGTCGCTGGTCTGTCGTTTGCAACATACTTTAGTGTGAGACTGCCATCATTGAACTGTTTGTGGTGACGAAGGGGCACGAGGGGCTTTGTACAAAACAAAGTCATCAACGATTGGATCATCTCTAACCAATCAGAGTATCAAAGCCAATTACGAATTTTCTAACTGCCGCTTTACCCAGCTTTACCCATATATGTTCTGGTTTTGGCCCAATCCAATGGATTCTGGACCAATCAGACTGCCCTGAATATGATCGAATTCGGTGAAGGGTCCGGGAGGTTCTCAGACTCATTGCGCAGAAGAAATTAAAGTCCGGGGGCGTGGCGTAGCATAACAGGCGTGGCGTGGCGTGGCATAACAGGAGCTGTTATGTATGTGTTGTATTGTTATTGTGTTAATGACACTGACAGATTGTGGTCTGTGACATGTGTACTGTAAACATTGTTGTTGCTTTTTTAAAGTGAGTAAAGCGTCAACCAGCTGTCCCTAGTGTTCTATCATAACAGGACAGCTCCCTCTGATCTCCCTTGCACTCTCCTCTAACTGTGATGCTCTGTGACGGCATTGTGTGGATGGCACCTGTGTTCCCTGTACTTGTGGGCCTTCAGAAAGTATTCACAGCCCTTGATTTTTTGTTGTGTTACAGCTTGAATTTAAAATTGATTAAATTGCGTGCTTTTGTCCCTGGCCCACACTCAATACCCCATTATGTCAAACTGGAATTATGTATTTCTTTTTTTTTTTTTTTTTTTTACAAATGACTAAAAAATGAAAAGCTGAAATGTCTTGAGTCAATAAGTATTCAAACCCTTTGTTATGGCAAGCCTAAATGCACTATATATACACAAGTATGTGGACACCCCTAAAAATTAGTGGATTCGGCTATTTCAGCCACACCCGTTGCTGACAGGTGGCACCGTCAGAATTTCACCTTTACAACAAGTCAGTTTGTCAAATATCTGCCCTGCTAGAGCTGCCCCGGTCAACTGTAAGTGATGTTATAATGAAGTGGAGTCTAGGAGCTACTTTACTTTACTATTTATATTTTTGACAACTTTTACTTTTACTTCACTGCATTCCTAAAGAAAATTATGTACTTTTTACTCCATACATTTTCCCTGACACCTATAAATATTTGTTACATTTAGAATTCTCAAGCAGGACAGAATTATGGCACCTATCAATATAACTCTCAGCCATCCCTACTGTCTCTGATTTAGCGGACTCACGAAACACAAATACTGTGTTTGTAAATGATGTCTGAGTGTTGGGGTGTCTGTCTGTAATCAAACATAATACGAAAATCATGCCGTCTGGTTTGCTTAATATAAGGAATTTGATGTATAGCATTTACTTTTACTCTGTACTTTTACTTAAGTATGACAATTGAGTACTTTTTCCACCACTGACCATTTGGAAGTTCGACGGACAAATCTGGTTTTGACGGATGCCAGGAGAACGCTATCTGCCATAAACTTTGGTGGAGGAGGAATAATGGTCTGGGGCTGTTTTTCATGGTTTGGGCTAGACCCCTTAGTTCCAGTGAAGGGAAATCTTAACGCTACAGCATACAATGACATTCTAGACGATTCTGTGCTTCCAACTTACTGGCAACAGTTTGGGGAAGGCCCTTTCCTGTTTCCTGTTTCAGCCCCCGTGCACAAAGCGAGGTCCGCACAGAAATGGTTTGTCGAGATCGGTGTAGAAGAACTTGACTGGCCTGCACAGAGCCCTGACCTCAAGCCCATCGAACACCTTTGGGATGAATTGGAACGCCACAGCAATGTTCCAACATCTAGTGGAAAGCCTTCCCAGAAGAGTGGAGGCTGTTATAGCAGCAAATGGGGAACCAACTCCATATTAAAGCCCATGATTTTGGAATGAGATCTTTGATGAGCAGTTGTCCATGTTCGTTTGGTCATGTTATGTAGGTTCAGGAGTAAATATATGCCTGACAAGTCACATAATACGTTGCATTAAATCACTCTGTGTGCAATAACAGTGTTAAACATGATTTTTGAATCATCTCATCTCTGTACCCCACACATACAAGTATCTGTAAGGTCCCTCAGGCAAGCAGTGAATTTCAAACACAGATTAAACCACAAAGACCAGGGAGGTTTTCCAATGCCTCACAAAGAAGGGCACCTATTGGTAGATGGGTAAAAATTAAATACAGCCAGTCACTACAAAGAAACAGGCGTCTTTCCTAACTCAGTTGCCGGAGAGGAAGGAAACCTCTCAAGGATTTCACCATGAGGCCAATGGTGACTTTAAAACAGTTACAGAGTTTAACAGCTGTGATACGAAAAACTGAGGATGGATCAACAACAGTGTCGTTACACCACAATACTAACCTAATTGACAGAGTGAAAAGAATGAACCCTGTACGGAATACAAATATTCCAAAACATGCATCCTGTTTGCAACAAGGCACTAAAGTAATACTGCAACAAAAATGTGGCAAAGCAATTCACTTTTTGTTCTGAATACAAAGTTTTATGTTTGGGGCAAATCCAGTACAACACATACCCCTTTCCATATTTTCAAGCATAGTGGTGGCTGCATCATGTTATGCCTATGTTTGTAAGGACTGGGGTGTTTTTTCAGGATAAAAAAGAAACTGAATGTTGCTAAGCACAGGCAAAATCCTAGAGGAAACCTGGTTCCCTCTGCTTTCCACCAGACACTGGGAGATGAATTCACCAATCAGCAGGACAATAACCTTAAACACAAGGCCAAATGTACACTTGCGTTGCTTACTAAAAAGACATTGAATGTTCCTGAGTAGGGCTGTGGCGGTCATTACATTTTGTCAGCCGGTGTCTCGTGGTAATTTACCGTTAATGTCACACCCTTATCTGTTTCACCTGTCTTGTGCTTGTCTCCACCCCCCTCCAGGTGCCTCCTATTTTCCCCATTATCCCCTGTGCATTTATACCTGCATTTTCTGTTAGTCTGTTGCCAGTTTGTCTTGTCTCGTCAAGCCTACCAGCGTGTTTTTTTCCGTACTTCTGTTTCTCTAGATCCTGTTTTCTAGTCCTCCTAGTCCCAACCATTTCTGCATACCCTGATCCTGAGCCTGCCTTCCTCCCTGGACCTGGTTACGAACCTCTGCCTGTCCTCGACCTGCCCTTTGCCTGTCCTCCTGTGGTTTAATAAAATACTCTGTGTATTGAACCTTCCGTCTCCTGTGTCTGCATCTGGGTCATATCCTGAGTCGTGTTAGTTAATTAACAAACACGTTTAGCATCTCCTGGCTTACAAGCCACTGATACAGACCTTTTTAACTTTATTTTATTTAACCTTTATTTAACTAGGCAAGTCAGTTAAGAACAAATTCTTATTTACAATGACGGCCTACCAAATGGCAAAAAAGCCTCCTGCAGGGACGGGGGCTGGGAATAAAAATATAAATAAATGAAATAAAAATATAGTACAAAACACATATCACGACAAGAGAGACAACACTACATAAAGACAGACCTAAGACAACAACATAGCATTGCAGGAACACATGACAACACAGCATGGTAGCAACACAACATGACAACAACATGGTAGCAACACAACATGGCAGCAACACAACATGGTAGCAGCACAAAACAGGGAACAAACATTATTGGGCACAGACAACAGCACAAAGGGCAAGAAGGTAGAGACAACAATACATCACGCAAAGCAGCCACAACTGTCAGTAAGAGTGTCCATGATTGAGTCTTTGAATGAAGAGATTGAGATAAAACTGTCCAGTTTGAGTGTTTGTTGCAGCTCGTTCCAGTCGCTAGCTCCAGCGAACTGAAAAGACGAGCGACCCAGGTATGTTTGTGCTTTGGGGACCTTTAACAGAATGTGACTGGCAGAACGAGTGTTGTATATGGAGGATGAGGGCTGCAGTAGATATCTCAGATAGGGGGGAGTGAGGCCTAAGAGGGTTTTATAAATAAGCATCAACCAGTGGGTCTTTCCACGGGTATACAGAGATGACCAGTTTACAGAGGAATATAGAGTGCAGTGATGTGTCCTATAAGGAGCATTGGTGGCAAATCTGATGGCCGAATGGCACCTAGCCGCTCGAGAGCACCCTTACCTGCCGATCTATAAATTATGTCTCCGTAATCTAGCATGGGTAGGATGGTCATCTGAATCAGGGTTAGTTTGGCAGCTGGTGTGAAAGAGCAGTGATTACGATAGAGGAAACCAAGTCCAGATTTAACTTTAGCCTGCAGCTTTGATATGTGCTGAGAGAAGGACAGTGTACTGTCCAGCCATACTCCCAAGTACTTGTATGAGGTGACTACCTCAAGCTCTAAACCCTCAGAGGTAGTAATCACACCTGTGGGGAGAGGGGCATTTTTCTTACCAAACCACATGACCTTTGTTTTGGAGGTGTTCAGAACAAGGTTAAGGGCAGAGAAAGTTTGTTGGACACTAAGAACTTTATACTTTATACACTGCACTCTTTGAGAGAGGTAGTTAGCAAACCAGGCCAAAGACCCCTCAGACACCAATACTCCTTAGCCGGCCCACAAGAATGGGTACCATATCAAAAGCTTTGGCCAAGTCAATAAAAATAGCAGCACAACATTGCTTAGAATCAAGGGCAATGGTGACATCATTGAGGAACTTTAAGATTGCAGTGACACATCCATAACCTGAGCGGAAACCAGATTGCATACTAGTGAGAATACTATAGACATCAAGAAAGCCAGTCAGTTGATTATTGACAAGTTTTTCCAACACTTTTGATAAACAGGGAAAATAGAAATAGGCCTGTAACAGTTAGGATCAGCTTGATCTCCCCCTTTAAGTAAAGGACGAACCGTGGCTGCCTTCCAAGCAATGGGAACCTCCCCAGAGAGGAGAGACGGGTTAAAAAGGTCAGAGATAGGCTTGGTGATGATGGGGGCAGCAACCTTAAAGAAGAAAGGGTCTAAACCATCTGACCCAGATGGTTTTTTGGGGTCAAGTTTAAGGAGCTCCTCTAGCACCTCGGACTCAGTGACCGGCTGCAGGGAGAACCTTTGTAGCGGGGCAGGGGAAAAAGAGGAAGAAGCATCGGGACTAGTCGCATTAGAAGAGGTGGGAGATGAGGAAATGTTGGACGGGCAAGGAGGCATGGCTGAGTCAAATAGGAATCCTGACTTAATGTGTGATTAAAGAGCTCAGCCATGTGCTTCTTGTCAGTAACAACCACATCATCAACTTTAAGGGACATGAGCAGCTGTGAGGAGGAGGGTTCATTCTCCAGGTCTTTAACCGTTTTCCAGAACTTCTTGGGGTTAGACCCACAGAGAGAAAACTGCTCCTTAAAGTAACTAACTTTGGCCTTCCGGATAGCCTGAGTGCACTTATTTCTCATTTGCCTGAACGAGAGTATGCGTATGCCGAGCCTTTCGCCAAATGCAATTCTTGAGGTGGAGTAACTCTGCAAGATTACGGTTGAACCAGGGGCTGAACCTGTTTTTAATTCTAATTTTCTTTATGGGGGTGTTTTTGGTAACAATACCACTGAAAATATCAGAAAAGAAGGTCCAAGTGTCTTCGACAGAGGAGATCAAGCTGATTCTATACCAATTTACAGAGGCCAGGTCATGAAGGAAGGCTTGCTCATTCAAGTTTTTTACCAAGCACCTAAAACAAATTAGGACAGGTCGTTTCACTGAGCAGCCATTACCAACACAGGCTGTAAAACAGTGATCACTAAGGTCATTACAGAAAACACCAGACTGATACCGCTCAGGATTATTTGTGAGGATAACATCAAGGAGAATAGCCTTTTCTGGGTGTTTGGAGTCATACATTATGGGATTGGTAATAATCTGAGAAAGATTTAGGGAGTCCAATTGCTTTAGAACTTGGTCAGGTGGTTTATACCTTAAAAAGTCTAATAAATCCATGCAATATAGCCTACACCATCACAATTAATCCATTATTTATTTTAGACATGTCTAAAGAAACATGATATGAAGATAATGTAGTCTATTTCAGAAGAACAGAATAGCATACTCTGAGTTGTCCTTATGTTAGGCCCTTTTGCCATATGGCTGTGGGCTACACTAGTTGCATTATTTATATATTATTTTATAGTATGAAGAATACAATTGAACATAGCTGAATAAAATAGAAAGGATGTTTCTTCAAACGATTTGAGAGAGCGCGCACATGCGGCTATTCTGTGTTGAGCGGTTAACAAAGAAACAGGTCCTCCTATATGCTTGATTTAGTTATTAATGTAACTTTAGTTGTGATACAAACATTGGGCTTTATGTTTAGATTTTTTATATATTGTAAGGCTACATGATGCGACTCTCATGATGATTTGAAAAAAGTCAAAAGAAAGGCGTGAGCTTTACTTTGTTATTTGTGCAGGCTGCACACGTTTCATTAGTCTCTCATTCACAATTTCACAAGCACTTAATAATGCCTCCGAGCTTTTGAAAAGAATTATGGGCGAATATTGCACAATCAAGGGTGTGTAAAGTTCTTAGAGACTTACCCAGAAAGACTCACAGCTGTAATAGCTGCCAAAGGTGCTTCTACAAAGTATTGACTCAGCGGTGTGAATACTTATGTAAATTCAATACATTTGCAAAAAATTGTAAATACATGTTTTCACTTTGTCGTTATGGGGTATTGTGTGTTGATGGGTGAGAAAAAGCATCTATTTAATCCATTCTGAATTCAGGTCAACAAAATATGGAAAAATAATCATAATAATAATATTTTCTGAAGGCACTGTAGTGCACTACTTTGGCCCTTTGGGAGGGAATAGGGTGCCATTTGGGACACAGCCATAGTGTTCACAGGCTGTCGGAGTGAGAACCACACACTGAACAGAACATTAAAAGAGAAGATGATGAAGTTACTCTTTGTTCTGTTCGAATGTTGCAAATACTTGTGTGTGTGTGTGTGTGTGTGTGTGTGTGTGTGTGTGTGTGTGTTACAGGTCATTCAGCATAAGCATTTATTTACGTTGCCATCATGCTTCTTCCTTTGATCATCACCAACAAAAACTAAGTTAAATGGGAAGTCTGATGAAGTTAAGTGAGCAGCAGGGGCCAAGAAATGTGAGTGACCTCATGTGTCTGGCTTGGTGAGGAGATAGATACACAGCAAATTGACCAGTGTTACCTAATGTTGATTTTTCAGTGTAACTTTTCTAGTTTTGATTCAGGTGTTAAATGAACTCTGTAAGTGTTAAATTAACACAAGAGCCCCAGTGTTGGTTTTAATAACCAGTGTTAAAACAAAATCTCACCCATCATTATCATATGTCCCAGCATGCTCTATTGCATATAGATTTTTTACATTTTTTCAATATCTATGTTTTTGCATGTACGTTGACTGATTAATTAATATGTTGGTACTCAAATATAAATAACATACTTTTTTCTAAACTAATCCATTCTGTTTCTTGGACTTGTCGCACCAGTTACTGAAATGGTTGTTCCAGTTTAGATGCTTCGGTCTTCAATGAGTTCCGGGGGGCCGCACAGAAAATTGGTTATATTTCCTCATCGTCAAAATTTGCACAAAATAGTCCTTTATCAATAGTTTTAGGAATAGTTTTATGAATTTTTATTATATTTGTATTTTAACTAAACCCACCCACGGGCCAAAAAGCAAGTAATTCTGGGAAATATGCAAATAAGGCTTAACACTAAGCAGTGTGTTATGTTAACACTGAAAAGTGTGGACCAGTATCGACACTGGACCAGTGTTAAATGTAACACTCTCAGTGTTGATTAACACTGGATAATTTATTGTGTAGTGTGGTTATTCCTTCATAAACGTATTGCAGCCCCAGATGCTTGTAATCAAATACAAATATTTCATTTTAGCATATGCTTCTGTTTAAGTGTCATACTTGCCCCTTTAGATCAAGGCCATTTACATGTCTTGAGGTAATGTAACGCTTCGTAAATTACTTTAACATTGACCTATTACAGAAGCTTTGAAAGAGAACCCTCTCCATGATGTAATATCTGATGAATTAATGTGACTGATACGGCTGATTCTAAGACGCAGTTAAAATCTCTCGTCTGGAAGGACTTCAAATTATTAACTTTCAAATCTGCTTTTCGTGATCATTTTAAGTGGCATAGGTTGAAAAATGAAATAATTTTCAAAGTGAAGAATATTACAGCATTTATGCTAAAATAATTAGCTGCATTACTCTACCCATGACCCCAGAATAGTTCACTCTGGCATCCAAAGACATGCCATAACATCATACCACACTGGACGCTATGGGTTAAGTGTGAAATGCAGCTGTTACATGAGTCCATGAGTTTTTCCTCAGCGGTGGTGGAAAACAAATTTGTTGTAAATATTTTAATTACAACGAATTAGTAAGAAGTGAAACATGTCAACGATACTCCCACAATCATATGATTAGACAGGTAGATAAATGTGCAATGCATTTACACACAAGGTAGGCATTCTATTACCCTAGGACTTTGTAGTGTTTGATGCCAGCTTTATTTATCGCTGCATCTACATCTGGGGTTTTCCAATCTAGGGCCTTGGAATACTTTCCAACCCAGCTGCTCAATTCTATTTTCCACTCATTAAAAGCATTACAACTTTAGCGTCACTGCAAATCTACACATGATGATACACTATAAGATAAGAAGTTCACACAGGGACGATAGATTGTAAACTACCATGAACTACCATGAGCATGTCCATCCATGTGTTTTATAATTAGGCTAATGTGTCCTTTGGGGTTTAATAAAACTCCTTCAGTTGACTTTCTGTCTCTCAACCAGAGAATCCTATTTCATGGTGTGATAGATTTATGTATTTGAGCAGTAACAGTTCCTCACGTTCAGTATATTAAACTCAGCTGGTGGTGGGCTGATACGTTCCGAGGCATGTTCACAAACCCACAAGTCTAGAATATTGTGGTGCAACTGTTCAACCATGTTGTGTCCAGCTGTACTGACTGTCTTTTGCATATCTACAATTTTACGTCAACAGGGTTATATTGCATATACACTTTGGCTGAATCTCTGCTAGACCGTGATTATTAGCCTAGCCCTAGGGCTAGCAAGTAATTCAAAGGTAAACCATAACAAATGTCTCCCAGATGTGCGCTAGAACAAATAAAAGCCTGCTCAAATGGCCGTGGATATATCATGGTTGCTCACTGTTCTCATTGTACACATTAAGGCAGATTGATATCAGTCACATCCCCTTCACAGTAAAAGGCACGGCACAGTGAGAGTGTGAAATGCTTTCTCTACAGTCTCGTCAGAGATATAAACGAGGTCTGGAATGTCTGAGATTGCGGGTGGTCTATAAACGCGGAAGGTCCTCTAGATTGTCTTTCCCATTCAGCATGCACAACTTTATGCAAAAGGCTCATACATTTATTTGCGGCTTAAATGTTCCCAAAAAAAGACTTATCCGTCATCCCAGACTCAGTATTCCCTTTGAGTGGATAGTAGTAATGAATTTTCAGACAATGACTGCTGCTTTATGGCAGGAATGTGAGGGGGTATGTGGAGAGAGGAGGACAAATGGAAAGATGAAACCAAACATTGAAATATTACAGAACATTCACTGACAAACATAATTTCACATCACACGGATAGGAAACTGTAAAATAGATCTATATGACGACTAGCCTATAGCTATATTGTGGCTAATGTTAGCATGAATGCACCCCTAGAGGACCTTTGAATTGTGTGTCATGGGAGAGATGCAGACCTGGGTGTAAATACTGTGGGTGTTTGCTTTATCCTGCCTAGATGGGCGGGGTGTTGTGTGACTAGGTGACTATTCTATTGGTTCACTAATCAATCAATCAATCGATCAATCAAGCCCAACTAAAGTATTTGAAATGATTTTGAATAGTATTTGAACTGACGTCTGTCAGAGAGGACAAATGCTGTGAATAGGTTTGCATATGTTTCAAGTGTGCCTGCCTGAGCAGATTATTGAGGGGTATGAGCCTTTAGCTCAGTGTGTATGTTGCCTGTAATCCATGGCTTCTGTTAAGTACGGTCACTGTGGAGGACGAGGTCGTCGATGCACTTATTAATGAAGCCAGTGACTGATGAGGTAAACTCCTCAATGCCAACGGAAGAATCTCGGAACATATTCCAGTCTGTGGTAGCAAAACAGTCCTGTAGCTTAGCATCCACTTCCGAATTCAGTATGTCACTTGTACTTCCTGTTTGAATTTTTCCTTGAAAGAGCTTTGTATGTGTATATGTGTGTGGAGTTGACCATGATAATTTACAGTCCAAGGTGACACCAAGAAATTTAGTCTCCTCAATTGCTCAACAGCCACACCATTCATGACCAGATTCAGCTGAGGTCTAGAAAACAGTAAACGGCCAAGAGAGCTGCCTTGCGTAATACCACATTTGACAGGTTTTACATTAGAGAAGTTTCTATTAAAGAAACCTCTGTGTTCGATTGGATAGATAGCTCTCAACCCATGATATGGCAGAGGATGTAAAACACATACGTTTAGCCAATAACAGATTATGGTAAATAATATCAAAGGCTGCACTGAAGTCTAACAATACAGCTCCTACAATCTTCTCATTATACTTCCAATCATGCAGTACATTTTGAGTGCCCTTCTCTATAAGCATGCTGAAATCTGTTGTTAATTTATTCACAGAGACAAAGCATTGTATCTGGTCAAACACCATTTTTTTCAAAAGTTTGCTAAGAGCCGGAAGCAAGCTGATTGGTCGGCTGTTAGAACCTTTACCATTGTTGGGTAGCGGAATGACTTTAGCTTCCCTCCAGGTCTGAGGACAAACACTTTCCTCCAGACTCAGATTAAAGACCAACAGGAGTGAAAATATAAGTAGCTTTACATCTAAGTTGTCAATTCCAGGTGGTTTCTCGTTATTGATAGACAACAAAAAATGTTCCACCTCTCCCACACTAACTTTACAGAATTAAAAATTACAATGTTTTTCTTATTAGGTATTTTATGCATGGATATGATCGCTCACAGTTTGTTGTTTGCCAATGTTGTCAATGAAATAGTCATACAATAGTCATTAAATGAATGATGGATTTAAAGTAGTCTTTCTGGCCATAATTTCATTTACAGTTTTTTTTTACAATCGCTAGGACCCATTTCTCAATAGTTAGGTCCCTTTTTCAAAACTCTTCACACAGTGAGCACAACAGCAGTAACACAAAATGTAATAAGACAGCAATTTGCTACATTTCTACAGTAATACCGTATTGAAATATATTCCAAATCTAAAATTGTGAGAACTTTCAGGTAAGATGTGTATTCTGCAAGGGAATCTGACTGAACTGCACATTACATAAGTAAATTGAGCAAAGGCTCCAAACCCACTTGTATGTAATTGTTTTTGTATTTCTGCTTAGGACCCAATGGTTACCTCCCACAGGGTGGAGAGGTAGGATTTTCACTGCTGTACAGGAAACTGCAATTGTTGATATGGTCATCAGAAACAATGGCATAAAACTCACAGAGATTCGAGACAGAGTGTTGGCAGACAATTAGGAAATATTCACAATGTAAGCATAACAACTATTTCTAGAGTCCTGAAACAACATCAAGTCAGGATGAAGCACTCTCCTTTGAGAGGATCTCTGAATGAGTCAAGCAACCCAGGAACCAATATGTCCAGGTAAGATGACTATAAAATACAGAACTGGTTTTGAACAAAACCAAACAGGGCAGAGGCACACAATGGCATGTTTTTAGGTATAAAGTAAACTGCCGTAATAGCCTAACTCTTTTGTTGCCTTGTGGATTTATTTTAGAGAGTCATGGAGATTGAAGCTAGGCAAACCCCCCACACATGCATCTTTGTGGATGAGGCTGGTTTCAACTTGGCCAAAACACGGCGGCGAGGAAGGAATGTGCAGCAATATCCTCTGATAGATTGCTGTTACACAAACTGCTAATTGTGCCATACAACACCGAGCGTCTCATTTCATTCCTGGATGACCTCTATTGAAGGGTTGTGCCAGGTGAGGCGAAATCGGCCAACGTTTGTAATTGTATGGGGCAATGTGGCATTTCACCATTCCCGTGCAGTCACAGAGTGGTTTGCAGCCCATCCCAGGATGGTGTCACATTTCCTCCAACCTTACTCTCCAATCCTCAACCCCATAGAGGAATTATTTTCCTCATGGAGGTGGAAGGTTTATGACCACCATCCACATGATCAAATGTCCCTCCTGGACGCAATGAATGCTGGATGCCTGGACATATCTGCAGAAGATTGCCAGGGATGGACCAGGCATGCCAAAAGATTATTTCCTAGGTGTATTGCCCAAGATGACATAAGATGTGATGTGGATGAGAACCTGTGGCCAAATGCAGAAGACAGGGTTGACTAGCATTGCTACTGTATCTGTATCGGTAGATGGTATATATACAAATTATTGTATTTTGGAATCCCTCAATGCCAAAAAATGACATAAAACATATTGAAGCATATTGCATCATGTCTGGTTCATTCCTGTAACATATACTGCAGTGAATTCTAAACAGTAGAGAGGTGTCATTCTTGTTTTGTAAAGATTTTTACAAAAGAAAACATTGTGTAATGCTACCTGTTGTTAGTGGTTTTTAGGTAATTGTTTTATGAGTGACAATGTGTGCTTGTTGGGTGACAACCTTTGCTAGTGTTATGGAAGTGAGTTGGTGAGTTGATTTGAGACATGTATGAAGTGTTTTGGTAGTTTTAGTGCATTTTGGATGTGAAATTGACTGCTGTGCCAAGCTGAAAGTTGGTTAGGAGAACTGTGTGGAGTGTTTTGAAAAAGTTACCTAAGTATTGAGAAATGGGTCCTGGTGATTGTAAAAAACTGTAAAGTACTCCAAAGTTGTTTTCAATCCTACTTTATATTATTTATCTTAGTTTCATAATACAGTTTATTCTTCTTTTTATTCAGTTTAGTCACATTATTTCTCAATTTATAGTACATTTGCCAATCAGATGTGCAGCCTTTCTTATAAACCACTCCTTTTGGTTAATCTCTCTCAAACGTAACGTTTTTCAATTCTTCATCCATCCACAGAGCCTGTAGGTGCTACCATGATTACGGCTAGTCCTGAAAGTTACAGACGTACAAATATCATACACCCCCAAGACATGCTAACCTCTCAGGATTGGGACGTATGATATTTGTGCCTCCGTAACTTTCTCACTCATCATTATTCACGATTCATTCAGACCTATCCATAATCATGGTAGCATCCACATTAATGTAGAAGTGTTTAGAAACACATTCTATTCTTATATATAATAAAAGTGACACATAAATGCTCCAATACATTATCCACCATTCATTTCTATTGGGCGCAACATAATCTGAAACACAACCAAAACAAACAGCAAATGCATTCAACAAGTTTGTAGAGTCACTAGCTTGATGTAATCATTGTGTGATAGGAATATGGGACCAAATACTACACTTTTAACTACTTTAATACACACACATACTGTACACTGTAGATTCAAAGATAGTGCTGATGTTTTTTCTCGTGGACTTACATCTTTTTGCAGTCCTGTTTCATGACATCAAGCTGTGCAAACTGTATGGTCAGATCGTCCATTCTTTTGTTTGTTGTGTCCACCAATATTTGGACAAAGCTCTTGAAGCTATTCTCTTGCTGTTGTAACAGCTCCTTTCATTTTTGTTGGTGTAAAATATCTTTCACCTGTGCTAGAGAAACACTGTCCTCTGCAGCTTTAGGCTATACCACACAGTTCCAGGTCAGGCAGCAGACAGCTACAGATGGACTATCCAGACTATCCAAATAAAGTGTGACCATCTTTTTTTGCTGAGAATTTTCCTGCACAGGAAATGAAAGCTTGTATTCAAGGTTTAAAAAGTTGTCCACATCACCAACAAACTAGAATGGTCCAAACACACCAAGACAGTTGTGAAGAGGGCACGACAAAGCCTATTCCCCCTCAGGAGACTGAAAAGATTTGGCATGGGTCCTCAGATCCTCAAAAAGTTCTACAGCTGCAACATCGAGAGCATCCTGACTGGTTGCATCACTGCCTGGTACGGCAACTGCTCGGCCTCCGACCGCAAGGCACTACAGAGGGTAGTGAGTACGGCCCAGTACATCACTGGGGCAAAGCTTCCTGCCACCCATGACGTCTATACCAGGTGGTGTCAGAGGTAGGCCCTAAAAATTCTCAAAAAATTCAATAAAAGACTCCAGCCACCCCAGTCATAGACTGTTCTCTCTGTTACCGCATGGCAAGCGGTACCGGAGCGCCAAGTCTAGGTCCAAAACACTTCTGTAAGGTTCATGTCCAGAGACCTCTCTGGAAATCTCTATGTTGCAGTTTTGGAATTGGTCCCCAATAGAGGCAATTAGAGCCTCCCGCGCCAGACCTCCAGTTCCCACCTTGAATCCGGTACGTCCTGTGTCCGCTTCCCGCACCAGATGTCCAGCGCAGCACTAGCCCAGCTCGTCCAGGGACAGCCTACAGACACTGGTATCATAGGTATATGTCCCGTTCGATGTCTCCAGTGTCGGCTCTTCACACCTAACGTCCAGTACGTGCGTCCAGCCCGGTAGTTCCTGTGCCGGCCCCATGCACCAGACCTCCGGTGTGCCTCCCCAGCCCGGTAAGCCCTGTACTGGCTCCCCACACCCTACCTCCAGTGCTTGCGCCCAGCACGGTGCCTCCAGTGCCGGCCCCACGCACCAGACCTCCGGTGTGCCTCCCCAGCCCGGTAAGCCCTGTGCCGGCACCCACACCCGACCTCCAGTGCGTGCGCCCAGCCCGGTGCCTCCAGTGCCGGCCCCAAGCACCAGACCTCCGGTGTGCCTCCCCAGCCCGGTAAGCCCTGTGCCGGCTCCCCACACCCGACCTCCATTGCGTGCGCCCAGCCCAGTGCCTCCAGTGCCGGCCCCACGCACCAGACCTCAGGTGTGCCTCCCAGCTCGGTAGCGCCTGTACCGGTTCCTAGCCCGGTGGCGCCAGTGCGTGTCCTCAGCTCAGTAGCGCCAGTACCGGTTCCTAGCCCGGTGGCATCATGGGGTGTCCCCAGCTTGGTAGCGCCAGTGTCGGTTCCTAGCCCGGTAGCTCCAGTGCATTTCCCCAGCTTGGTAGCGCCAGTACCGGTTCCTAGCCCGGTGGCGCGAGTGGGTGTCCTCAGCTCGGTAGCGCCAGTAGCGGTTCCTAGCCCGGTGGTGTCAGGGGCTGTCTCTCCTTTGTTCTTTTTGAGTGTCGGATTAATAAAGGAATGTTTTTCGCACTACAGCTCTGCGCCTCGGGTCCTGTCTCAGAGCGGCCGTGACAGCTTCTCAACAGCTTTTACCCCCAAGCCATAAGACTCCTGAACAGGTAATCAAATAGCTACCCAGACTATTTGCATTATGTCTCGCCCCCCTCCCCAACCCCTCTTTTACTCTGCTGCTACTCTCTGTTTATCATCTGTGCATAGTCACTTTAACTATACCTACATGTACATATTCCCTCAATTAGACAGACTAACCGGTGACCACGCACATTGACTCTGTACCGGTACTACCTATGTATAGCCTCGCTACTGTTATTTTTTACTGTAATTTTACTGTTTTTTATTCCTTTATTTATCTACTGTTTACCTAATACTTATTTTTTGTACTTAAAAACTGCACTGTTGATTAGGGCTTGTATGTAAGCATTTCACTGTAAGGTCTATACGTGTTGTATTCGGCGCACTGGACAAATGCACTTTGATTTGCTTTGATTTGATAACTCTATAACTGTTTGAAGTACCATGACCTCAGCTCTGCTCTGCAGTCTCATCAGGAAGGGATGAACTCTGAGGCTCGGGGTCAAACTAGAGGAGGAGACTGCTTAGAAGAGTTTAACGGCACAATTCATGACCGGATCACAGATGTTCCGTTTATCAAAACCCTCAAAAGAAGCTGGAATTGTGAGAGAGCCAACAATTTAATAAGGCAAGTATTGTAGTAGTGAAGGAAAATTATTCATGCAAGTGAATGGGGTAAATATAGGACATTATTTAATACAAGCAATTACAGATACTCCATTAATGTGAGCATACTGCTGGTCTGGTGGGATTACTGGCGGGATAACCTGTGTAGAACGCTACTATCTGATTCAGCTACGTGGCAGAACAGAACACACAGAGGAAGGAGGACCAGGGCTGGTGTATAAATCCTCAGGAATGTGGCGTATGCTGGGGAAAAAACAGGCAGTGGTGACTAAACCGAAGCATGGTCCACTTTGAATGAACTTGTGGATAATAGCTTTATTAGAGACGGTCACAAGGTCACGGGGAGGGTTTGGGTAACTTAAACCATTAGAGTTTTTGGCCTTATTTGTACCCTAACACCTCAACATGTTTGCAAAGTTCAGAGATCAGAAAGGTCATCTGGTTTTCTGGGTCTCACACAAAAAATTAAACTTGACTGCAAGGATGATTTGTGTATTTGTCTAGAAATACTTAGTAAGGAAAGTTTTTTGGCTTTATATGACATGAATGATTACAGATCAACAAAACATCTGGGTAAACCTTTTTTAAAATTGTATTCTTTGCTGGGATTAGGCTGGTATAACAGTATAATTGGTTACTGGTACTGTTATTACATTCATACTGCAGATGTATAAGGGTTAGACTAGTGTGAGATAAAACCAGGGCCTGTATTCATAAAGGGTCTCAGAGTAGGAGTGCTGATCTATGATCATGTGATCCCAGATCAGCACTCCTACTCTGAGATTCTTTGTGAATACGGACCTTGATCCTACTCCTTTTTCTTAGTTCAGTTTTGTAGTACATACGACATGCACAAAGCCTGTAGTAGCATGCAGTGCGTCTCAGTTGCTTTATGTGCTTAAACCCTCCAATCATCAGTGGTGAAAAATGTACTAAATTGTTGTACTTGAGTAAAAGTAAAGATACCTTAATAGAAAATTACTCAAGTAACCCAGTAAAAAACAACTTGAGTAAAATTCTAAAGGTATTTGATTTTAAATATACTTAAGTATCAAAAGTAAATGTAATTGCTAAAATATCAAAAGTAAAATTATAATATTATATTAGGCAAAGCAGATGTCAGCATTTTCTTTTTATAAGGATATCCAGGGGCACACTCCAACACTCATTTACAAGAGGCAGTAGGGATGACCAGGGATGTTCTCTTGAGAAGTGCGCAAATTGGACCATTTTCCAGTCCTGCTAAGCATATGAAATGTAACGAGTACTTTTGGGTGTCAAGGAAAATGTATGGAGTACATTATTTCATTTAGGAATGTAGTGGAGTATAAGTAAAAGTTTTCCAAAATATAAATAGTAAAGTACAGACACCCCAAAAAACTACTTAAGTAGTACTCTAAAGGTTTTTTACCTATGTACTTTACACCACTGCCAATCATGGCATTAAGAGGAAGGCTGATTGAGATGTGTCTCTGTCCCTCTAGTGGCTCCCGCTCAGTGCTACCTCTAGGTGTCAGTATAGCTCTCTCCTAGGGCTCCTCTAGTCGCAATGAGGGGTTGCGGTAGAGCTGATTAAATATTGCTTCTACACATTATATCATTTCTAGGCTTTTTCTTTTTCCTCCCTCTCAGCCCTACTTCCCAGACGCCACTCCTCCCCACTCTCTTGGTCCACAATGCAGAACATTTTGACAGGCACACAGACGAGAGGAGGATATTTTTCCACTACCACATTTCACCTCAGGGCGACCGCGTCTGGAAACACAATATCTCCAAAGAGGTCATTTGTCGGAACGAGCAACATGGACCCAACACCGCTGCAGTGCCAGTGATCCCAGTCTGGAGTGCACCTATGCTGCTAAAAACAGGCGCTAAGCACATTTACTGAAGTGACGTCAGAATGAACTCAGGCACCAGGATGTCTATGTGTCTGTAACGGAGTGTCTCGTGAATCTAAGTGTCTTGTGTGTGTGTGTGTGTGTGTAATCTAAACATCTCTTACTGATCTGTTATAGATGATAGTATATATATTTGAAATATATATATATATTTTTTTTTTTATATATATTTTTTTATCCATAACTTTCCATTAAAAAGGTCTAGAAATAACCTAGGATTGTCCATGTGAAAATGACTACTGTTTTCTTTTATCATTTCCTAAACGGGAAAGGGTGGCACTGGAAAAATGTGGCAGGTATGAAAGATTGAATACTTCACACAATGTCTAACCTCATGAAAAAATAATTTTGGATGGATGGGTTATGTTGGTGATATAAAGGAACATGTTTAATCATTTACATACTTTCAGGGATATGCAAATTATTAAACAATGCTCACTATTTCTTTTAATGTTGAAATGCTTCCATTGGTAGTTAAGATTACGGCTCTAAATGTGTCACTGGTCTCTTCCCCTGAGAAGCCCAGCCAAATACACTGCCCTCCAGCCCACCCGGCCACCCGGCAGACAGACACACGCACGCTCACTCACTCACTCACTCACTCACTCACTCACTCACTCACTCACACACACACACACACACACACACACACACACACACACACACACACACACACACACACTCACACTCACACTCACACTCACACTCACACTCACACACACACACACACACACACACACACACACACACACACACAGACACGTGAGCGCCTGCATCCAAACATGCATGCACGCACACAGCATCTGTGGAAACTTGTATGGAATTGACAAGCTCAATTAGTATTTTCCACTGCTGTGGGGCACAGTGGGAAGGTAGGTCAGGATGATTCATGGGGTTTGTGACAGTGACTCATCTTATTGCCCTCTCAACAGCAGCATGGATCCACAGACAGGCACATCTGGTAGTCGAGCCCCAAAAGTTAAAATGGAAATTAATTTAGAACCGATAACATGTTTTTCTTATAGTGAAGCTCAAACGTGTTTCTTACCTGACACACTTATCCAGGAGGCATTATTAAGGCTAAATCAAACAAAAATAAAATAAAATGTATTGGTCACATAAACGTGGTTAGCAGATATTATTGCGGGTGTAGCGAAATGCTTGTGCTTCTAGCTCCGTCAGTGCAGTAATATCTAACAAGTCATATCTAACAGTTTCGCAACATATACCCAATACACACATAAATCTAAGTAAGGAATGTATTGAGAATATATACATAAATGTCAGGGCGGCATTGGACTAAGATACAGTGGCATAGTACGCTTTATAGTATGCAGTATACACATAAGAGATTGGTGATGCGGTATGTAAACACGATTAAGTGACTAAGATACCGAAGAATAGTTTAGCGTTACAGTTTAAACATATGAGATGAAGAGTGCAAGACACGGAAACATTATTAAAGTGACTAGTGTTTCATTTCCTTAAAGTGGCCGGTGATTTCTAATCTATGTCTATAGGCAGCATTCTCTGATGTGCTAGAGATGGTTGCCTAGCAGTCGGTGGCGTAGTATAGAGTACAATACAGTATATACATATGAGATGGGTGATGCAATATGTAAACACAATTGAGTGACTTGTTACCGTAGAATAGTGTAGAGTGCAGTTTATACATAGACATGAGTGATGCAGATACGGATAGTGTTCTATTCCTTAAAGTGGCCTGTGATTTCTAATCAGTGTCTATAGGCAGCCACCTCTGTGTTAGTGATTGATGTTTAGCAGTCTGATGGCCTTGAGATAGAAGCTGTTTTTCAGTTTCTGATTCTCCCAGCTTTGATGCACCTGTTCTGACCTCGCCTTCTGGATGATAGCGAGGTGAACAGGCAGTGGCTCGGGTGGTTGATGTCTTTGATTATCTTTTTGGCCTTCCTGTGGAAACGGGTACTGTAGGCGTCCAGGAAGGCGGGAAGTTTGCCCCCAGTAATGCGTTGGGCAGAACACACCACCCTCTGGAGAGCTTTGCGGTTATTGGCGGTGCAGTTGCCGTACCAGGCGGTGATGCAGCCCGACAGGATTCTCCCAATTGTGCATCTGTAGAAGTTTGTGAGGGTTTTGGCTGTTGCGCCTTCTTCACCACACTGTCTGTGTGGGTAGACCATTTCAGTTTGTCAGTGACGTGTACGCCGAGGAACTTGAAGCTTTCCACCTTCTCCACTTCGGTCCCATCGATGTGGATCGGGGGATGAGCCCTCTGCTGTTTCCTGAAGTCCACGATCATCTCCTTAGTACTCCTTATTTTCCTGGCACCACACTCCCAGAGCCCTCACCTCCTCCCTGTAGGCTGTCTCATCGTTGTTGGTATTCAAGCATACTACTGTTGTGTCGTCTGCAAACTTGATGATTGAGTAGGAGGCATGCTTGGCCACGCAGTCATTGGTGAACAGGGAATACAGGAGCACACACCCTTGTGGGGCCCCAGTGTTGAGGATCAGCGAGGAGGAGGTGTTGTTTCCTATCTTCACCACCTGGGGGCGACCCGTTAGGAAGTCCAGGACCCAGTTGCACACGGCGGGGTTCAGACCCAGGGCCTCAAGCTTGATGATGAGCTTGGAGGGTACTATGGTATTGAATGCTGAGCTATAGTCAATGAACAGCATTCTTACATAGGTATGCCTCTTATACAGATGGGACAGGGCAGTGTGTAATGTGGTTGCATCTGTGGTTGCGATTGCATCATCTGTGGATCTATTGGGGCGGTGAGCAAATTGAAGTGGGTCTAGGGTAGCAGGTAAGGTGGAGGTAATATGATCCTTGACTACTCTCTCAAAGCACTTCATGATGACAGAGGTGAGTGCTACGGGGCGATAGTAATTTAGTTCAGTTATCTTTGCTTTCTTAGGTACAGGAACAATGGTGGCCATCTTGAAGCAAGTGGGGACAACAGACAGGGATAGGGAGAGATTGAATATATCTGTAAACACACCAGCCAGCTGATCTGCGCGGCTAGGGATACCATCTGGGCCAGCAGCCTTGCCAGGGTTAACATGCTTAAATGTCTTACTCACGTCAGAAAGTGTTCAGAAGGTGTTCAGCCTGTCTGGAAGAGAGACATCGGTGTCCGCGACGTGGTTGGTTTTCCTTTTATAATCTGGGGCCTCGTACCCTCCAAGCTCATCATCAAGCTCGAGGCCCTGGGTCTGTTATCATCGAGGATTTGCATATTTCATCCGCATGGTTAAATTGTCATTGCATGATTGACTTTACCCTCCTCAAGGATACTGTTCTCAGTGTGATGAAGGAAATATTCATAGAGAAGCTTGGGCATCTGTAGACACAACAACACATGCCTTTAAACAACCACACAAACTGGGATCCTGAGCTGGTTTATGTTAGTGGAGGCATAAGACAGTCTAGCACACTATGTTGGGACTGTGCCCCAAATAGCACCCTATTGCCTAAAGTGCACTACTTTTGACCAGAGCTAAATAAACCATAGCCGCAGGAAGTAGTGGTGCTGAGGTTGCTGCAGCACCCCCTGAGAAAATATAATTTATAATAATACCAAATTATATTTTAAAAAAATGCACAAAAGTAGTGCATTGGGCCTTTACTAGTCCTGTATTTGCGGATCAATATAGCCACCTGTAGCGACATAGCAGTTTTTTTATAGCACCATCACCCACAAACTACTTCCCGCAGTTATGCAATGGACCCTGGTCAAAAGTAATGCACTACATAGGTAATAGGGTGCCATTTGAGATGCAGACACTGCTTTGACCTGACCTAGACACTGATGGACCACCACTGTGAACCCACCTCAGGGGCTGGGCTCATCAAAGGAGCATCAGACATTCCCCCTCCCCACAACATCCTTTCCTCCCTGCTCCCCACAACACTCTTTCCTCCCTGCTCTCCACAACACTCTTTCCTCCCTGGTCCCCACAACACTCTTTCCTCCATGCTCCCCACAACACACTTTCCTCCCTAGTCCCCACAACACTCTTTCCTCCATGCTCCAAAGGCTGGAAGTCAGCACTTCTTCCTTTGTGAACATTTGTTACAAAGTGTTCCTGGGGGCTGTTTACCTCCTGCTGTTCCCAATGCACAACAACCACAATTAACTTAGTCGTTTCATAGTTTCCTTCCCTTCACCCCTTGTGTCTTTTTTTATGCCATCTGCTGTGATTTGCGGTAACTGCTCCCCCACATCCTAACTGGCAAATTCATTTGCGTCCCCTCTTCGTTTAGCATATGCTAACAATTTCCTTCACTCTTATCTAACCTGAGGTTTGGGAGGCTTCTCTGGCATTCTGGGTTTTCAAAACCCTTTGTTCCTGTGGTGTTTTGTTTTAAAAATGACTTAATTTGAACTGACACGTCAAGGAAACGCAGAACACAACACATTGAAACACAATATCCCATGTGTATTTTGGTTCCTAGCTTTGGAAACGGCATTTCAATGCCTCCTTGTTTTCGTAGTCAGCTGAGAATGTTGCGCACTGTTTCTCATTGGCCACCCTCCACATTTCACGACTATCCTTTCTGTATAATTGAGTAACATTTCATAATAGATCAGCTATTTACTAATAGGCTTGGAGATTAAACATATTTAAAACTATTCTTTTTTTTCTTCACCTGAAGCCTTTTTAAAGGGTTCTCACATAAAGTGCATTGTCTTTATTTTTGTTGCTATAAGGCAGAATTGTGGAAATCTGTGAACTAGATTTTGTTTTGTTGGCACCATAGTATAACACTATACAGAACCTGTAATATATTGTACAACACATACATAAGCCTGGTCAACACCTATCACACTATTCTCCTCAATCACAGGCCGATTCTGGAGATTTCAAGACAACACATTGGTGCATGGTGTAAGAATGGGACTTCTTGCTGGTGTTCTCTTTTACATTTTTAACGAGATTTTCAATCAACTTTATCATTCCATTAAATAAACCCATAGAAAACATTCTACTTAACTAGCAACAAACACTTGATAAATGTTAGCCTGAAGTTTTTTTTACATGATTCGGACTAGCCCGCCATGATGTCACCACCCCTATTAAAGACCATCGAGTCACTGAGATAATTGCTCTTCAATTTGGGTGAGAAACATTTACAATACGACAGTTTACAGCATTCTTTTATTTGAGTGTGATAGTTATTTTAAGATTTGGTGGTAAACACGTAATCTATAGTGATTAACATAGACCTTGTATTAAACCACCTCATACAAGGCTAATTACTCTTTTGAAAGACACTGAAACCTTGATATAAGAAACCTACCTCAGATGCCAAATGTCTGTTAGGTCAATGTTCTTGACGACGATGATGATGATGATTCGACTTGACCTCCTCTGACCTCAGAGGAACTCTTTCTAACTGGAGGGGCAGTTTGAGGAGGATCTCATAACCCCAGGCAGATACACACACTTCATCATGGTCTTGGCATATTCCCAGCCTAAGGAGGTTTTAGACCAGTATGGACAGTTATTAACACCACCAACACCTGCAGTTCACTGGAAGTTGACTGAGGCTGACCTCTTAGCCACTATTTTGGGGCTGCTACTGCAGAGAGAAAGCCTCTGGTGATGCTCAGAGCATGGAAAGTGGGATGTGTATATGATGGTAGCATCTGCCTCTGCCCTCTCTCAACAACCTCCCTCTCTGGCCAAATGGGCTTTCTTGGAACACTCCACATTTTAATGTTATAATGACATTTTACTGAAGGCCTGCTGAGGGCTTGGACAATTGCAGATAATTAGTGATAGTTAGAGGAGTAAAAGTTGATGTAAACAATTATGTAATTCCTCACTTGAAATAACAACATGAGACTATAAGGGGTTGTGTCCCAAATGGCACCCTATTCTCTTTATAGTGCACTACTTTAAATATGGATCTGGTCAAAAGTCGTGCACTATATAGGGAATAGGGTGCCATTTGGGACGCATGCAGGGTAAAGGGGCACCAATATTTGTTGTGAGTTTGGAAAACAGAAGAACACAAGAAGCAGGCTAATGTTAGCTCTTTGCTACATTCTTTGCCCAGAGGGAGACGAGATAAAGCCAAAGTCCTAAACTCATTGAGGCAATTATACTAACAGCTCCTTCATTTCTTTCTATTTATTCTCGTTATATGAATAATTAATTCAAATATCACTGCTTACTGCCAAAGTCTGCTTTGTTTAGTCTAAGATGCTGTATATATCATACCAATACTTTTTTAATGATTGAGATTAGAGTGAACATCCATTTCTGTCATTCTCTGTTTTCAGTGTGTCCTGAAGGGCCCAATATTCTAATGTTAATAATAAAATAAAATATAAAGTACTGTAGGGTTCTAAAAACAATAAAGATGGTTGAAACATGTTGAGAATTGGCAGTAATACACTCAAGCTCCTTTCTTTTTCCTATTTAGCCCGTTGATAATTGATAAAGATAATTTGGTGCTAGAGTTTCCTTCTGCAAAGAGTCTATTCGTTTCACCTTTGTCATCAATCATACATATTTCCTGTTTCCATCCTCTTGCCTGAGGTATGTGTTTTTCTCTCTGTTCAGGCCATTCTCTTAATGAGAAACAGTTAAGGCATTTTGAAGATCCTGAATGGTTCATACTGTAGTTACTTACTTAGGCTTTATTGATGCTAGCTGGAGCTTCATCTGATACAATAAATAAAACCTCCAGAGCCAAATTCAGTGCAAAAATTACTACCTTCTGAGAGGGTTTGAATTTAGAGAAAACGTATTTGAAAGATAAGGAATTCTAATCAGAAAATATAAAATATAAGCCAGAAAAAAGTTAATGGCAATAACACAGTTTCCATATATCTTGTTTGTTGTTTGTTGACCAACTGACATCTGTCTGTCTGTCTGTCTGTCTGTCTGTCTGTCTGTCTGTCTGTCTGTCTGTCTGTCTGTCTGTCTGTCTGTCTGTCTGTCTGTCTGTCTGTCTGTCTGTCTTGACTACAACCATACAAATTAAAGTTGGCCTCATTCCATATGTACTGCTGTCAAGCAGCACCTGTGGATTCCACTTAATTTATCTTACTAAGTGAATTATACCGTGGTTTAGGAGTTCATTTCAGCAGCCATCAACTGGATTGATGGTCATTGCAAATGATGTGTTCCCATTCAGCATGTGGTTCGCACCTGGGGGCATTAAAGGCCATATCCACTTTAATTTGTATTATTTTATACAGAAATTATTACCTTCAACACCTCTAGACCTGTAATCTATCTGAATTTGAGAAATGGAAGGCTGATTTATAATTTGGAGTATGTACCAATTGGCTGATCATTGCAAGTTGTTTGTATAGAGAAAACTTTGACAAACCAACCACTCCTGACTACTGCCAGTTTCACTGATCTGTCCACCATGCCTCTAGTCACGTCATCTGTTCCTAGTAACAGCTAGTAGCCAAAGACTTGATGACATTTTGTTGGGTTATTCTGGGAGTGGTCCAGAAACCCTCTGGATATTCTCCTGCAGGCTCTACATGTGGCATTGTGTGCTTGGTTTTAATTTAAATTAAATTGCTTTTTGTGGAAATTAGTAGTATATTGGTGGTATAGTGGTGGTATAGTAGTATAGTGGTGGTTTCTCAATGTGAACGACTATAAACTGACACTGAATGTTTGTCAGTTATTGGAATGCAGGAAGGCTAAACTAGTCTATGAAGTTTTCTTTGATGATAGACAGAGGCCGAGTAATTATAAAACATATCAGAATGATTGGTCAGCTACAGTGGTGGAAAAAGTACTCAATTGTCATACTTGAGTAAAAGTAAAGATGCCTTAGTAAATAATTACTCAAGTAAAAGTAAATGTCACCCAGTAAAATACCACTTGAGTAAATATCTGGTTTTAAATGTATTTAAGTAAAGTGGTGGGAAAAGAACTGCATGTTCATACTTAAGTAAAAATCCGAAGTAAAAGTAATTTCCATACAGTACATCAAATTCCTTATATTAAGCAAACCAGACGTCACGATTTTAATGATTTTTATTTATTTACAGACAGACTGGCACACACACACATTTACAAACGCAGTATTTGTGTTTAGTGAGTCCGCTAGATCAGACGCAGTGGAGATGACAGGTGCGTGAATTGGATAGGTGCCTCAGAGTTCAAATGAGTACTTTTTGGTGTCAGGGAAAATGGATGGAGTAAAAAGTACATATTTTCTTTAGGAATGTAGTGAAGTAAAATTAAAAGTTGTCAAAAATATAATTAATAAGATACCCAAAAGTACTTTATACCACTGGTCATCTACATACAAGCATAAGCATGCCTGAATTGCTCACCTGGCCGCTATGAGGTGACTTGCCTAAACTGATATGTTAAAAATTACTTCTGTTATCAGATCAAATGACAACGGCCTGTCTATGGAAACACCAGAGGTGGCACAAGCGGGGAACCCAGCCAACAGCAAGTTTCATAATAAGTGCCTGGACCTGCGCCACTTCCTGTTTGTTGGCTCAGTGAGTCCGATTTGTTAGTTTGGTTCACTACCAAGGAAAGGAATCTGTTGCATGACATACTTGTCTCTCAATGGACCATGGTCCTGATTTTGTCACACTTCAGATCTCAGTGAAGTGGACATTCTTTAGAAAGGTTAACTCCAGGCCCTGTTTGACAACACACAAAGTGGCACTAATGTCGAGAATGATTGTATATCTCCCAAATCTTGTGAACATTTATGTTTTTTATGTCACAACTTCCCAGAGTGTGACATCCAATGACATTCAATGACATCCAATGACATCCAATGACGTGCAGCAATCATTGATAAAATATACCACCCACAATTGTTGGAGAAATCTATTCCATGGGGTGAGCACTGTGTGACTCCTCCCCTCCTTAGCTGTTCCTGGCTGATATGTTTTTAGTGTTTCTAGTGTTTTCATGATAATTACTTGTCCATGTTATTGATGATAGAAAGACTGTGGCTTCATGGTGATTTTAGCAGTAGGAATACTTTAGATTTGATGTACACGTACATAATTACACTTGCACATAAACAAAAGCACAAATCTTGGGTATATAACATTCACGGATCGCATGACCACATTTGATCAATTGAATTAAACTGTTTTGATGGATAAAAGCAAGATGTTAGCACAAGATGTTAGCATAAGATGTTTGCACAAGATGTTAGCACAAGATGATAGCATACACACATTTGCCCTTTGAAGTGTTTTCAAAGATTTGTCTTGCCTCAAGATGGGTGTGTTGCTATATACTAGCCACACCAAAATAGACATGAATGCCTAAAGGTCCTGTAAGAGCAGTCAGTTGACAGTTAACCATAGTAGTTAAGTATACCAAACATTAGGAACACCTTCCTAATATTGAATTGCACCCCCTTTTGCCCTCAGAACAGCCTCAATTCGTTGGGGCATGGACTCTACAAGGTGTCGAAAGCGTTCCACAGGGATGCCGGCCCATGTTGACTCCAATGCCTCCCACAGTTGTGTCAAGTTGACTGGATGTCCTTTGGGTAGTGGACCATTCTTGATACACACGGGAAACTGTTACCATACCCCGCTCAAAGGCACAAATCTTTTGTCTTGCCCGTTCACCCTCTGAATGGCACACATACACAATCCATGTCCGAATTGTCTCAAGGTTTAAATATCCTTCTTTAGAGACAGTACTGTAACGAATGTCCCGCGTGGAGCTGCGGTACCTCCTCCTCTCCGGCGCTCCCCCTTGCCGGTGTTCTAACCAGCGGCAGTAGGACGATGGCAGAAACACCCTTCATCATCGTAGATACCTTCTCCGAGTCCGGCACCGGCTGATCACCCTCCTCACGGGGCAAGCTCTCGGATGGGCAACGGCATTGTGGGAGGGCGGTGCCGAGGAATTTACGTCGATCCCCCGGTTCATCGCTCAGTTCCGAGCAGTGTTCGATCACCCCGTGGAGGGGCGAGATGGGGGGCGAGCGGCTTATGCGCCTGACCCAGGGTCAGGGCACGTCCTCTGAGTATTCTCTGTCGTTATTGTCGATGGCGGCGTCCAGTGGGTGGCTCTGAGGACAGCTTTCCGTAGGGGTCTGCGGACTGAGGTCCAAATGGAGCTGGCTTGTGTAGGCCAGTCCTGCTGCTGAACCGGTGTCAGTCCGGAACCGGTGGCCAGCCCGGCTACATGGCAGGATGTCTCCTCTACGCCAGTGCCCAGTATGGGACCGATCGCCAGCCCAGTTGCCGGGCCGCAGTCCTCTACACAGGTGCCCAGTCCAGGACCGGTCGCCAACCCAGCTGCCGGGCTGGAGTCCACTGCCACACCAGTGCCCAGCCCGGGACCAGTCGTTAGCCCCTCTCCAGAGCCGAGCCCGAGCCGTCCTCTCCAATCTGTGTGACAGATTGGACAAATGCCTTGTTCCACTGACAGACTTCAGCTTATTAAGTACAAGTTATAACAGTTTATATCAATGACATTTGTTTACCTAAGTCTGTCTGTTTGATTGACAGATTATTTCATAGACCAGACAGTGTGTAGTCATCCGAGCCAAGTTTCCACCTTAGCCTCTTCCCGACTTGGATATTTCTTATTTTGATGAAGAGGGCTTAATCTCTTCAATACTAGCTCTATGCTTGTGCCAGCTAGCAGGATTGCATCCAACCCCTAGGTTTTTTTCATCTTTACATTTAATGAAGTTTAATGAAGAGGGATCTGTGATTCATATGACTACAGACTGATTATAGCATCTGTTACGCTTCAGATAACAGGGTGTGTGATAACAGGGTGTGTGATAACAGGGTGTGTGATAACAGGGTATGTGGTAACAGGGTGTGTGAAGGCAGGGTATGTGAGCGATCCTCATCAGAACCTATACACACTACATAATGTAACACTAAACTCTACTGGACATTCACACGTACACACACGCATTCACACTCACAAACACACACAGAGACACAAACACACACATGCACACACACTGCAGGATCTCCCCAAAAACGTATCCTCTACCACCAAACTAGTGCAGTTTGGTGCTTCAGCTGTCATCATTTATTCTGTTAAACACAATGGACTACATGAGAGGAAAGGGAGTGCAACCCTGTGCTGTTATTGCACAGCATGCTCTGTGATGCCCCCCTTTTTCTTTCTTTATTTAACCAGGTTGGCCAGTTGAGGACAAGTTCTCATTTACAACTGCGACCTGGCCAAGACAATGCAAAGCAGTGCGACAAAAACAACAACACGGAGTGACACATGGGATAAACAAACGTATAACTGTCCTAAAATTTTATAACACAATAGAAAATCTATGTACAGTGTGTGCAAATGTAGTAAGATTAGGAAGGTAGGGCAATAAATAGGCCATAGTGGCGAAATAATTACAAATTAGCATTAACACTGGAATGATAGCTGTGCAGATGATGATGTGCAAATAGAGATACTGGAGTGCAAATGAGCAAAAAATTATAAATATGGGGATGAGGTAGTAGGGTAGGCTATTTACAGATGGGCTGTATACAGGTGCAGTGATCGGGAAGCTGCTCTGACAGCTGATGCTTAAAGTTATTGAGGGAGATGGTAGTCTCCAGCTTCAAAGATTTGTGCAATTTGTTCCAGTCATTGGCAGCAGAGAACTGGAAGGAATGGAGGTCAAAGGAGGTGTTGGTTTTGGGGATGACCAGTGAAATATACCTGCTGGAGTGCATGCTATGGGTGGGTTTTGCTATGGTGACCAGTGAGCTGAGATAAGGCGGGGAGGAGAAGGTTCAAGTGGGGTAAGTAAGACGGCATTGCAGCGGAATTTTGGTGTTTTGTGGAGAGGCTATACACCTGTGTGTTTTTAAGGTGTGTTTGCGTTCAAGCACAAACAAGCACAGAAGTGCCACACAGAAAAACGTAACTGAGCTTCATGCAGCATGGACTATATCAATGATCCATTTCACTGTTAACAGGGAAGTTAAATTAAGTATAGATAAGGGAAGGGCTGGTGGCTTACAAAACAAAAAGCTTCATATTTGCAGAGGAACAAAGGGAATGATGCATTGAAGAGTAAAAAACACAGTAAAAAACATTTTAAAAAACACAGTTTAAAACAAGTATGTTTCATTGCTGATGGAAAACGTTTATTATTATTTTTTTATATAGTGACATGCAAAAAGCTACGCAGATGCCTCGTATGACAAATGGAAATACTTGGTTTGGATCAATAATAAATCAGTAAAGAAAGGGTTACCCATAAATCAGTTTGATATATTGGTGTTGTGGATTTTTAGAGGGGCGACCAATGGGATTAACAATGACAGAGCTGTTGTTGCCAGAATGAGTGACTGTGGAAAGTTCAACACGGCCCATAATAAGAGGGTGGTCCTCCTTTTACCTGGGCCACATCCAATGTAAACACTGCAGCCTGACATCACTCAATGAGCACATTGACTACTGCATTTTGGTCATTGAGGGAGGGAAAAGGACAGTGTTTTCGTCAGGTTAAACTACAACTTCTAGGTACTATGTCTGTCAGCAGCAGACATGTTTCAAATACAAGTAAAGACTGTCGTCATCCTTTTCATGACTGTACTTCAGTGAATGGTTTGCCCTTGACTGCTGTGAAACGTCTGTTTCCTTGCGTTATTTGAAATGTTAGAACTTAATTGAATTCAAAATGAGTGTAATGCAGGTGTAATCTACACCTAACAATTGTAGTGTCTTCAGCAAGAGGCTTTGCGGAAGCTTAACACGAATGATTAAATGTTTTATATGTAACAGTCAAAAGTTTGGACACACCTACTCATTCAAGGGTTTATTCTTGAAATTCTACAATGTATAACATTTTACAAATTATGAAAAACCCTGGAATGAGCGTCCAAACTTTGGACTGGTAATGTATACACAGATCCCACTTGGCACATAAGCCAGTTTGACGTCTAGCTTTGATTTACATTTTGTTGAGTTGTCTATCTATCTATCTATCTATCTATCTATCTATCTATCTATCTATCTATCTATCTATCTATCTATCTATCTATCTATCTATCTATCTATCTATCTATCTATCTATCTATCTATCTATCTATCTATCTATCTATCTATCTATCTATCTATCTATCTATCTATCTATCTATCTATCTATCTATCTATCTATCTATCTATCTATCTATCTATCTATATCTATCTTATGTCAGAAAGAGATGAGATTGTATAGTACAGTATAGGCATGATACGACAAATGTCCCTGTATGTAAGTATGTACTGTATGTATGTAAGTATGTATTGTATGTATGTAAGTATGTACTGTATGTATGTAAGTATGTATTGTATGTATGTAAGTATGTATTGTATGTATGTAAGTATGTATTGTATGTATGCAAGTATGTACTGTATGTGTGTAGTATCTCGATGGCACAGGTGGCACACTATCTGGGCCTGTGGGGTTGAAGAGGTAATGGAAACATGGCTAATGTCAGTCCAGGGGAAAGCGGCCAGCTGAAGCCCATGTCCCAATCAGTAGAAACGTAACCCAAAGAAAAAAGACCTAGCCATAAGGGATCCATTAAACTTTATGTGCTTGATTGTATAATTTCAAGAAGTGAACAAAAACGGAAGAATGTGAAACCTTCATTACCCCGGCTTGTTAAACACAGATAATCTAATGTTTTTTACAGGTAGTACTGTTCACAATGGACCACAATGCCTTGGGCCGCGAGCAGACAATGTCCTCATCAGCGATTGGTGATGTCATACCACAGAGAGTGGTCTGTCACGCTCCCTTCAAGCCACAGGCTCTCTTAGTTGGTTATTCAAGCACTTATTCAATGAACTCATCAAACTGATTGCTGATGACTTGTCATTGGTTACAATCATTTTGCTGTCCATGGTATTAAAAGGATGCCTGTGAAACCGCTGCTGGCAGTGCAATATTGCATGAAGTCCTGGTAATGTTTGGAGCTGATCAGCCTCCTCCAGCACGAGCCTGGACACGATGTTGTAGATGTGGTTCTCCACTTTGCTGATATTCATCTTGGGAGGGCATGCTCTATAAATCCATTCACATTTTACTGCAGTGGGCTAAATCAGGGTCACACAGAGTGTTACTTGGTAGTCTTAAACAAATCTACTTTGGAACAAAAGTATACACCTCTCACACATGGTTATGGGCTTAAAAAAAGAAGACACCTGTACCATGTCAGATATAGAGTTGAAATGTACTACGTTTTGAGTTTGAATCCCATGATTACACTTTATATACAGTGGGGAGAACAACTATTTGATACACTGCCGATTTTGCAGGTTTTCCTACATACAAAGCATGTAGAGGTCTGTAATTTTTATCATAGGTACACTTCAACTGTGAGAGACGGAATCTAAAACAAAAATCCATAAAATCACATTGTATGATTTTTAAATAATACATTTGCATTTTATTGCATGACATAAGTATTTGATCACCTACCAACCAGTAAGAATCCGGCTCTCATAGACCTGTTAGTTTTTCTTTAAGAAACCCTCCTGTTCTCCACTCATTACCTGTATTAACTGCACCTGTTTGAACTCGTAACCTGTATAAAAGACACCTGTCCACACACTCAATCAAACAGACTCCAACCTCTCCACAATGGCCAAGACCAGAGAGCTGTGTAAGGACATCAGGGATAAAATTGTAGACCTGCACAAGGCTGGGATGGGCTACAGGACAATAGGCAAGCAGCTTGGTGAGAAGGCAACAACTGTTGGCGCAATTATTAGAAAATGGAAGAAGTTCAAGATGACGGTCAATCTCCCTCGGTCTGGGGCACATTGCAAGATCTCACCTCGTGGGGCATCAATGATCATGAGGAAGGTGAGGGATCAGCCCAGAACTACACGGCAGGACCTGGTCAATGACCTGAAGAGAGCTGGGACCACAGTCTCAAAGAAAACCATTTGTAACACACTTCGCCGTCATGGATTAAAATCCTGCAGCGCACGCAAGGTCCCCCTGCTCAAGCCAGCGCATGTCCAGGCCCGTCTGAAGTTTGCCAATGACCATCTGGATGATCCAGAGGAGGAATGGGAGAAGGTCATGTGGTCTGATGAGACAAAAATAGAGCTTTTTGGTCTAAACTCCACTCGCCGTGTTTGGAGGAAGAAGAAGGATGAGTACAACCCCAAGAACACCATCCCAACCGTGAAGCATGGAGGTGGAAACATCATTCTTTGGGGATGCTTTTCTGCAAAGGGGACAGGACGACTGCACCGTATTGAGGGGAGGATAGATGGGGCCATGTATCGCAAGATCTTGGGTAACAACCTCCTTCCCTCAGTAAGAGCATTGAAGATGGGTCGTGGCTGGGTCTTCCAGCATGACAACAACCCGAAACACACAGCCAGGGCAACTAAGGAGTGGCTCCGTAAGAAGCATCTCAAGGTCCTGGAGTGGCCTAGCCAGTCTCCAGACCTGAACCCAATAGAAAATCTTTGGAGGGAGCTGAAAGTCCGTATTGCCCAGCGACAGCCCCGAAACCTGAAGGATCTGGATGGAGGAGTGGGCCAAAAAAATGTGTGCAAACCTGGTCAAGAACTACAGGAAACGTATGATCTCTGTAATTGCAAACAAAGGTTTCTGTACCAAATATTAAGTTCTGCTTTTCTGATGTATCAAATACTTATGTCATGCAATAAAATGCAAATTAATTACTTAAAAATCATACAATGTAATTTTCTGGATTTTGGTTTTAGATTCCGTCACTCACAGTTGAAGAGTACCTATGATAAAAATTACAGACTTCTACAAGCTTTGTAAGTGGGAAAACCTGCAAAATCGGCAGTGTATGAAATACTTGTTCTCCCCACTGTATACAGAACACAAAAATATAACAAAACTGATTGACATAGAAACACCGGATTTTCAGTGTTTAAAAAATTAATAGTTTATAAATTATGAAATTATTAAAATTTTTAATAGTATTCCACCCATGAGGCCACTAGAGGGTGATTTGGTAATTTGACTGCAGGAAAGGGCTACTAGGCTATTATCACATTTCCATATAAACTTGTATCATACCTGAAACACATAGATCTGGAGTCCATCACAGTATCATTCTCTGAAGTACTGTACAATAAACTTTATTTGATTATGTATTTTTTTAAACAAAGGCATCAATCTTTCTTACATTTGCATAGGCCATTAATCTTTTGAGGTATCAAACTCCATTGTAGCCAACTGCATTAGCACAGACGTAGTTGACACCTGTCAGATGTGTAGCCAATGGATTAAGACATTTTACATTTTAAAGAGGAACTGTTATAATGGCAAACCTCCCATTTGTCTACTTTGCTTTGTTCTTGTACATCCCAGTTGCTACATAACACGTTATTCCTGAACACATCAGTCTGACTGCACTCAAAATTCATACTTAAAGCCATGTTACCTCAAATTGAATGTACACCAACTGGAGGTTGCTGTTGTTGCCACATTCTTACTTTACAATGCTCAATAGTTGTGTTTATCATTACAATGTGCTTTGTCTCAATGGAAATTAATCAGCATGAAGCTGGCAGAATCCAAACTGTTTTAATATATCCTTTAAAAATAGAGAATAGATTTCCTTTTGTAACAGCTAGTAAATCGGAATAGTCTTTCTTTAGGTGCCAGACGTCAAACTCAAAACAGACTGTACATCTTGTTCCAGACGTTCTCGTGCAATGTTTGTTTTTGTTTGTTTTTTTGCTACCTTATTTACAGTGGTGAAATCAATATATTTATCAGCCACCTGTAGCTAATACGCACTTTGAATATATATATATATATATATTTTTTTTTTTGTGTCCTTTAAATTTCTAGAATGACAAAACAAAACGAAATACTGTATATATACAGTGTCAGTGAAAAGTTTGGACACACCTACTCATTCCAGGGTTTTCTTTATTTTTACTATTTTCTATATTGTAGAATATTATTGAAGACATCAAAACTATGAAATAACACATATGGAATCATGTAGTATTTGGTAAAAGACCAAGTCCATATTATGGCAAGAACAGTTCAAATAAGTAAAGAGAAACGACAGTCCATCATTACTTTAAGACATGAAGGTCAGTCAATCCGAAAAATTTTCAAAGTTTCTTCAAGTACAGTCGCAAAAACGATCAAGTGCTATGATAAAACTGGCACTCATGAGGACCACCTCAGGAAAGAAAGACCCAGAGTTACATCTGCTGCAGAGGATAAGTTCATTAGAGTTACCAGCCCAAATAAATGCTTCACAGAGTTCAAGTAACAGACACATCTCAACATCAACTGTTCAGAGGAGACTGTGTGAATCATTAGTAACACAGAACTTCATGGTAGAATTGCTGCAAAGAAACCACTACTAAAGGACACCAATAAGAAGAAGAGACTTGCTTGGGCCAAGATACACGAGCAATGGACATTAGACCGGTGGAAATCTGTCCTTGGGTCTAATGAGTACAAATTTGAGATGTTTTGCTTTCAACCACCGTGAGAGAGAATACAGTAGACGGTATGTGTCAAAAAGTGATTGATGAGCTATTTTTGGTGTCATGTGTGTATGCCCTTTTATGGTCATCATGTCCGTATGTCCTCATGCTATTTAGGGAGTGCTTATGTAACATGATAGTGCAGCGGTTCCTTTGAAGTAAAGCAAATGTTTGCAATAAAATGGATTGATATGTAGTAACCTTGTTGAACTGTTGAATGTGTTTGAACATTTGAAACAGTTGGGAATTTATGCAGTGAATGTGGGAGGCCTGAGTTTAAACGTTTGAAACAGTTGGACATTTCTGTAGTGAACTTATGGAGTGAGCTTGTGACCCCTTGAAAAATGGTAGGTCTGCCTGAGTATAAGTACTGTAAGTGTTAGACTTGTCCTATGACAAGTCTAACACAGATAAACCACAGAAAACTACAGTAAACATGTCTCCCAGACCAATTCTAGGTGTATTGTGATTTACCTTCAATGAATGAAATCGCTGTCACTCTCTCTGTCTCTCTCTTTCCCTCAAAGGTTGTGTGTGTGTGTTTGTGAGGCATGGTGTTAGGTTACAAGCTATGGGTCAAGGACTTTTTTTCTACGACCTTACTGCCAATATGAATGTTTATTAGATGCAAACATTTGTTTATTAGATTTTATTTATTATTAAGAATAATGTTGTTTTAATTCTATATGGGTCATGCCTTGCTTTGGTCATGTGTTCTCTTGTGGGTCAATGATGAGTGAGTGAGGATACATTAGATAAAGTTATCACAGATGCACACTAAGTAACACATTAGATTATTAATTCCCCAAAAATTGGATGTCATTGTCTTTCATAACTGTTGCAATACAAAATATTGAAACGTTGTTAAATATTTGAAAGTGAATTGTTATACATTGAGAGAGATTAATATTACACAATTAAATAATTGATCATCACTCACACACACTTCATAGGTGTTCATAGTTTCTTATCATAGTTTGATCATAGTATGTCATAGTTTCTAATGATAGTTTCTAATCATAGTTTGAACATAGTATGTCATAGTTTCTAATCATAGTTTCTAATCTTAGTTTCTAATCATAGTTTGAACATAGTTGGCCATAGTTTCTAATCATAGTTTCTAATCTTAGTTTCTAATCATAGTTTGAACATAGTTGGCCATAGTTTCTAATCATAGTTTCTAATCTTAGTTTCTAATCATAGTTTCTAGTCTGAGAGGGTTTGATATAATAAGAGGGTCACATAGAACCTAAGAGGGCAGAAGCTATTGTTCACAAACAGTATGAATAAAAACAATGGCTAATGTTCAATGGATAAATAGCCTTGATTTTTAAAAAACATCCATGTCAATGACAACAATTAATGCATATAATTCTTAAATAATATATATCTATATACAAATATCACATTGAATATTCAACTCACCTTCAAAAAGCTCCATGAGGAAGAAAGGATTCCCAGATTATCCTTTATCTGTTCCGTCTTCATGCTATTTTGTGCTACAAACATACTTCTATATGAAGAGGTTTTTGACCATTAAGGGACCTAATATCAAACAGTCATGAAATCATAAAAAAATTAATGTCTACCCTAAATAACGTGAATTTGTTCATAAAAATGCTATTTGACAAGTTAAAGGCATGAAAATAAAGATGCTTAAAACATTTTTTTTGAGATTTTTGAACACTATAGGGGTCGCATAGGCCTTGTTATGGATAAATGTCTATAAAGATAGATTGTTATAAGATATCTGCTCCATTTTTGGGGTCCCATGTTGACAAGATGTTGACCAACTGAGCATCTCAGTGTACAGCTCAATAAACACAATAGGCATGTTGTTACATTTCAGTCTTCTGTGATGTATTTAAAGTGTCATATTGGGATACAAACTCAACAATGAATACATTTAAACTATATCTGACATGTTACTGGTGTCATCTTTTTTTAAGTCCATAACCATGTGTGTTAGGTGTACACTTTTGTTTCACAGTAGATTTGTTTAAGACTACCAAGAAACACTCTGTGTGCCCCTGATTTAGCCCACTGCAGGTTATTAAGGGGGGTAAAATTGATCTGTTTAAGTCATAAGTAAAGGGCCCATCTTAAAGATTACACTAACCCTTCCAAAAAGAGGATGGTGTGATTGACTGAGACATACACCCTCTGACATCTCAGGAGGCCCCAAACATTATGTACATACAGTGAAATACTGTGTGAGGTTTGTAAACATTTGTTGACCATTCATATGGATTTGCTGAGAAAGTTTAAAGGTTAGACAGGTTTAAAAAACCAGAGGTCTGGACATCCTCGTACACCCCCGGACACAACTGTTGCTGCAGGATTATTTTCCTGCTGTAGCAAACTGGCTCAAATTAACATCCTACATCTGTAATGCAGATTCACAGCCCTATTGCGGTATCCTCAACCTTAAGCGTCACTCAATCCCTGAAAACCTGCTCACTCACCCACTCTCACACACATTCAATATATTTCTACACACTTGTGGCCGTCAGTCTAACTCTTATCTGTTCCATCTCCTTCAGTACATCTCTGTCAATCAGGTCTTATCAGGTTATTCATACACATGTCCCATGGTAGACATTTGCAACATAAGACCTGTCTCACACTGACATCTGGAATCCATGTACAGGCTCTTTATGCCAGAGAACCTACTCAGTACTACTTTCCTCCCACTTAATATAATAATTTTTATTTACACAAGACAACTGAAAAAAATAAAAAACATGACTGAAGTGCAATGAAGGTTAGCCGACCATAAAATACATGAATTTCGCCCAAGATGAGAAGTATTTTGATTATCTAATATTTCTGGGTTTGGAGATTTGACATGTAAAAACTGACAGCACAAACCCTTTCTATGGTACGAAAAACAGCCCCCCCCCCCCCCGCCATATAGGGAAGGGGGTGCCATTTAGGAAGCACCCTCAGACTGATATGTCCGCTCCATCATAGACACATGTGGCTTCTACCATATGTAACCTCTTGACAGGGTTTAGAAGTGGCAGGAGACAGAATAAGATGTCTACTGGTTGATTAATAACTCGATCTCTCAGACTCTGTAAAACTGTCTGCATTGTGGAGCCAATGCAATCTGATTTGCATCAATATCAAGTTGGACCTTGTGGCTTCTTTGAAAGCGCTTCAGCAGTCTGGTAGGTGGAGGGCTGAGTAGGAAGTAGGAGGTAGGAGGTAGGAGATAGAAGGTACAGTATGACTTGTGATGAAAGGGGTAGGGAATCAGTAGGTGGTGCAATTTCTTTTGCTTTACGGTATCCACTAGAGTGAAGTATCAATGAAACACACCTATCAAGGGTCTCTTTGATTAATGAAGAATATTTATGTGAGACCCTAGACAGAATATTTTCCTTGGAGTTGTAGTGGATTATTAATCAAGGATAAATCTGATTTTTTGCCCAGTGCTTAATGTTATAAACATGCATCATGTCATAAATATGAATTTTCCACTTTCCACGCAAATCATATGTCGATTAAAAAAGTAAATTCTTCTGAAAACCATTCACTTTTGTAGCTAAAATGTGTTTCAAATTATAACTCCCATACCGAAAAGTACTTTATTGTGGTTGGTAAGATTATGGAAAGGTTTTAAAATCATTAGTTTAATCTAACAATCCATAAGGAATTGAGAAATGGGTGATATATAGTATGTTGATGAGAGCGCCTGGGGCAAATAAGCTGCTTCCTTTGGAGATACAGTGTTTTTTCATATGACAATGTAACTATGTTATAAACCCTCCAAACCAATCCACAACATCGATCAACCTTGCATGGGGACATTGTTAACAACAGAACAACAGTACCAGTTACCAGTTCTCTGCCTGAGCTTGGAAGTAAAATCTCTCTCTCTCTCTCTCTCTCTCTCTCTCTCTCTCTCTCTCTCTCTCTCTCTCTCTCTCTCTCTCTCACACTCTTTCTCTCTCTCTCTCTCTCTCTCTTTCTCTCTCTCTCTCTCTCTGTCTCTCTCTCCATTCTCTCTCTCTCTCTCTCTCTACATTATAATGTATGTACACGGGAAGGCACTACTCATTTGGCAAATGTGCTGAAATGTCCATAAAATACTCAATTACGTTTCAATCAAAGAACACAAATGTTCAGCTAAACATGCAACAAAATGCAGACATAAGTGCTGTCAGACAGAAGCATTAAAAATAGAAACTTAAACTTGAAGTCTTGTGTTATAAAAACCCAGGTGTTATTAGAGGCTAAAACTTGATCAAATATAGAAGTCTCAAATGAGGAGACCCACTGAATAGGTATGTAGACTGGGTATGGTTTCTCTCCAGGGGTTGAGATTGAGAAATAGCCATTTTTAGACCCAGATGCGTGTGTTAACAACCTCATTAGGAATTCTTTTGAAGGCAACATTTCTTTACAGACTAAATACAATACAAACCACAGGCTGCTGTTTTCCACTGACAAAATCAGAAATAAAAATATCTCTTGAGTAGTCCATGAATTAGTTTCCTGTATTCAAAGAACAACGTCACTGTGCAGCTGTTGGTAGTCCGCAAACAGAATGTCATTTGATGTATTAGTAATGGTACTTCATACCCCTGATATGGGTTGTACACAGATCTGTCTGCTATGACGGTCCCATAAAAATTGAAATCAGATCAAATGAGACCACTATATCCATGACAGTGTAAGGTTTAGTTAAGGAAGTGTGTAACCATGTTGTACAAGAGCTGTGAAGTTGTGTAAACACGACAGCTGTTCAGCAAATGAAAACCACCGTGCTCACCACATTAAAGAGTAAGGTGTATCTACAGAGCTTTAATATCTCAGTGCACCAAGTGTCCCTCTGACATTAATTACCTTGATTAAGTGTTGTGTCAAAGCCATTACCACTACTATCCAGCAATCAATTTCTCAACAGGATGAAATGTGGCCACTGTTGTGCAGAGCAGAGGAACACATGCAGAACACAGCTCACCAACAGGCGCAATAAAGGTCTGGTAACCTTTTGTTTGTAACTTTACACAATAATTATGCATGTAGAGGCTGGAAAAGTAGGCCTGTGAACTATAAGTTATGTCATGAAGTATTTGAGCCCCATAGGTAGGTAACATGGTGCTGTTCCTGATCTGAAAAGTCCTAGCCTCAGGTTAGTGGGCTAGCTTAATTTTCATCATAGGTAGGTAACATGGTGCTGTTCCTGATATGCAAAGTCCTAGTCTCAGGTTAGTGGGCTAGCTTAATTTCCATCCTTGCAGATAATATAGAAAAAACACGAAACAATTTGTATTCAAAACCTACAGGGTGGTAATCCATGAGTGACTTGTGACATTTGCAAGGGGTTATGTCACTCTCTCTAGCATAATGGAGATTTGTTTTAGGTCTGGGGGCGCTCTGCTGAAAAGAGATCAAATAAATGATGATAAATGTGTTCATCTTCAAACCCAGACCACACGTAGACCTTCCTTTGACTGTCACAGTGCCCCCGCAGACTGCTCTCCCCGGCAACCTAAGTCACCTTTATTCCCACACCTGCACTCTCCCCAATGGCTCAAATGAAATTAAATCAAATCAAAGTTGATTGGTTACGTACACAGATTAGCAGGTGTTATAGCAGGTGCTGCAAAATGTTTATGTTAAAAGATCCTAACAATGCAGTAAAATTCAGTTGGGGTGGCAATCCATACCAGGTGTGTTCTGGATTCATAGTAATTTATTGGTTGTGTCTGGATCCATAGTATTTTACTGGTGGTGTCTGGATCCATAGTATTTTACTGGTGGTGTCTGAATTCATAGTATTTTACTGGTGGTGTCTGGATCCATAGTTTTTTACTGGTGGTGTCTGGATCCATAGTATTTTACTGGTGGTGTCTGGATCTATAGTAATTTACTGGTGGTGTCTGGATCCATAGTATTTTACAGGTGGTGTCTGAATCTATAGTAATTTACTGGTGGTGTCTGGATCCATAGTATTTTACAGGTGGTGTCTGAATCTATAGTAATTTACTGGTGGTGTCTGGATCCATAGTATTTTACTGGTGGTGTCTGGATCCATAGTATTTTACTGGTGGTGTCTGGATCCATAGTATTTTACTGGTGGTGTCTGAATTCATAGTATTTTACTGGTGGTGTCTGGATCCATAGTATTTTACTGGTGGTGTCTGAATTCATAGTATTTTACTGGTGGTGTCTGGATCCATAGTATTTTACTGGTGGTGTCTGAATCTATAGTAATTTACTGGTGGTGTCTGGATCCATAGTATTTTACTGGTGGTGTCTGAATTCATTGTATTTTACTGGGGGTGTCTGGATCTATAGTATTTTACTGCCATAAATCTGAATAAAAATGTAAATGTGTCCATGGCCTTTCACCTGACACATTGCCATCAAGGCTTTGGATATAAAAGTGTCTGAGGGCTGCACATCATGGAAAGAAATACACTGATAATCATAAACCATCTCCTTCTCTTCCAAAGCTTTACCTGCCTGTGGCCTCCACAACGACTTACTCGTGTTTTACCTGATTTCCAAACTTTGACAGCATAACAGCTCCGAGCATTGTCTAACCTTATCTGGGTGGTGGGTTAGATGGGTTAGACCCTTATCTGGGTGGTGGGTTAGATGGGTTAGACCTTTATCTGGGTGGTGGGTTAGATGGGTTAGACCCTTATCTGGGTGGTGGGTTAGATGGGTTAGACCCTTATCAGGGTGGTGGGTTAGATGGGTTAGACCCTTATCTGGGTGGTGGGTTAGATGGGTTAGACCCTTATCAGGGTGGTGGGTTAGATGGGTTAGACCCTTATCAGGGTGGTGGGTTAGATGGGTTAGACCCTTATCTGGGTGGTGGGTTAGATGGGTTAGACCCTTATCAGGGTGGTGGGTTAGATGGGTTAGACCCTTATCAGGGTGGTGGGTTAGATGGGTTAGACCCTTCTCAGGGTGGTGGGTTTGATGGGTTAGACCCTTATCAGGGTGGTGGGTTAGATGGGTTAGACCCTTCTCAGGGTGGTGGGTTAGATGGGTTAGACCCTTATCAGGGTGGTGGGTTAGATGGGTTAGACCCTTATCAGGGTGGTGGGTTAGATGGGTTAGACCCTTATCAGGGTGGTGGGTTAGATGGGTTAGACCCTTATCAGGGTGGTGGGTTAGATGGGTTAGACCTTTATCTGGGTGGTGGGTTAGATGGGTTAGACCCTTATCTGGGTGGTGGGTTAGATGGGTTAGACCCTTATCTGGGTGGTGGGTTAGATGGGTTAGACCCTTATCAGGGTGGTGGGTTAGATGGGTTAGACCCTTATCTGGGTGGTGGGTTAGATGGGTTAGACCCTTATCTGGGTGGTGGGTTAGATGGGTTAGACCCTTATCTGGGTGGTGGGTTAGATGGGTTAGACCCTTATCTGGGTGGTGGGTTAGATGGGTTAGACCCTTATCAGGGTGGTGGGTTAGATCTGAGGCCTAGTGCAGCCGCTCCCATTAGTCTAGTTAAACTACCCACCCACTCATGTTGACTGTCGAAAACATATATACAAACACTAATTACCTCTAATAAAACAGTAATTCCTTTAATCATATTTATTTGTTGTGGGTACATTTTCTAGTCACACAATTAAATACGTGCCAATTAAATAAGTCCATCTCTATGAAACAGGCAGAAACAAACACTGACTAGGCCAATGAACTCAATAGATTGTCAGTGTTGATTTATGGTCACAGATAATTTCATAAGCTCTCATTTCCAATGCTCCTTCTGTTACAGAGCATGTACAGTGTCATATATCCAGTGGAGAGACTTTTCAGTTATTTTGTAAAACTAATCTATCATGTCGGATTGATATGATTAGTTCTGTAGAATACAGCTAATGAGAAAAAACTGACCTCATCCTTTAGTCAACGGCTCATATGGAAAGTGGAAAGTGGAAGTGGAAAGGGTCTAAATAAAATATGAGGGACATGAAGCTGGTCTTGTGTCCTACCATACCTGCCATACATCTGTCTAAGCTTAAGAGTACTTATACAGTAATACAAAGAGATAGACATTTTGTTTTCTTTGGAAAATGCTAGTTAACCGCTATAACATTCCTGTTTAATGTACCAGAGTTACAGGACCCTTACCTCACTCCACTTAAACCTCTCAGGACACAGGCGCTGAGTTGATTGGCCCCTACAGGCCTGTTTAGACACATCCTCCTACAGGTCAAAATATTTAGGACAAGGAGATTAAAAGATTATAGTATCCCTAAGGCCTTTTATTATTGCCTGGAGATGGTGTTGATAAGAGGTGTCCATCCTCATTAGACATGAACCATTCCAAAGTCACCTCTGGCTCGGTTGAAACCTCTGACGTTGTTAAGTTAAAGAAAAGTGTTTTGGTTTTCTTTTGCTGTTAAAGAATACTGAGGGTTTGTCTGGGCAGCCTGGAAACTGACTTCCTATAAAACACTTCAAACATCAATATACTGTACCCCCTGCATGGTTCCGAAAGCTGATAATATAATGGATAGTGAACTTGCTGTACGTACTTGATTCATAGACTGCGATAAATTGAACTATGGCTGCTCTGTTAAAATTAACTATGGCAGCCGTGAAAAGACAAGCTAAATAATCACCATATAGTATGTTATAGTATATATTTGGTTTTATATTTAAGTCTGATGAAAGGCATTATTTAATGTATTTTATGCATGTTAAAGTCTTGTGGGTGGATGCAAGTAAGGGTACAGTAAATGTTTTGAAAAGTCATCAATCTTTAGCTTATACAATCCATCCTTGAAGCATTAATTACGAGTCCTTGAGGGGAGAATTTAGCTGACAAAGCAGTCACCTGAAAGGTCCATGATGATATATTTTATATCTTTACATTATAATAAAAGCCTGTGGATCTCTATACCAAACTAAAGTAAGTTACAGTACATACTTGTAATTCAGTTCTGAATTGGCATGAAATTCCCCAAATAGCAGCAAAAGGTACATTAGCATATTTTAGCTGGTGAAGTCCATATACAGTAAGGTTTCATAATAAGGTTGGGAGGAGCACCTTGATGGAACTTTGGTGGATTAAAACATTGTGCGTATGTTGTACTATGGAAATGTCTCCATGTCTTCCTGTCTTTGATGTTGGAGGCAATAAATGGATGCCTGGGAAAGGGGAAATAAAGTTTAATGGACCATGTGGACTCTTTGAGGACCTCTCAAGCACTGTGAAGAATATTGGCAGTTCACATGAGGAAGAGCTCAAATTGGATTTCATTCATTTGAGAATTCGACCAGGAGAGGCTGGGTTCGATAGAAAATGAACATAATTGGTGCATGTGAAAAACCAGCAGCTGGACAAAATTTTAACATTCTGTCCTGAATGCGAAGAAGCATCCCCTTGGCTGACAAAGAGAGGACTGATAAAATAAAACGATGAGAAAAAGTGACAGCAAATCTAACTCAGATGTTTGTTTGAGAGAGTTTTGTAGCTTCCAGCGATAATCAGATCATGGATGCTAATTCTAAAACTGTCTCAGATGGGCCTGACCAACCATTGAATGTAGGTTCCTATTGAAGACTGGAGAGATACACATTATGTCAATCCTATTTAGCAGTATTATAGCTACTTAACCCAGGACTTTATAGACCTTCACCACGAGTCCCATATTATTGTGGCCTATGGCGACATCCAGGGCACGTTCCAGTTCATCTTTATTGCAGTCATGATGCACAGATTATCCGACCTCACAGATCTATCAAAGGAGAGAGATATCATTGTCCACAGGTGCAATTGAAAAAACAATGAATTGTGGAGTACATGCAAGTCCTAGGCAGCTGATTTCCTTCCATTTCCACTCAAGTTGTTGATTATCTAGAATTCTTGTTATGTCTTGGAAGTTTGCGAAATTTCCTGACAATGGTTAGGGCAGAATTACCAGACACGACAGTCTAACCACACCAATGACGTGCTCAATGCAAGTCTCTATTTGCCTTTGAAGCTGATTCATTCAAATAGATTAGTTAACAAGCAAATTCAAAACAAAAGTGTCTAGTCTGTACTTGATACATTTTCCATGGCAGTCACATGGCATGAGAAATAACAGTCATACAGTGTTCCATAGTAGATTAGCCTGAGACTAAGGCTGTCCTAATATGGACACTGTACAGCTTAGCTTTTGTTTGATATTTTTCCAAATTTTTAAATTGGTCCCTTACATTTCCTGACCACTCATATTTTAAACTTGACACATAATCATCTTTAAAGGTTGCAGACTGTATAACATTTCCAACTGCTGTGCACTTCCGTCCTTGTTTTTTTTATACACTTATGTACTTATCTGTAGCTAGATGTAAAAATACAAACAATGTACATGCGTCTGCCAAAACCATATTAGCATGTCCAGTAACAGGGGTGAGTCACGTGACATTCAGTCAACAAAGGATATTAGAAAATTGTGAATTAGATGTGAGAATTACGTAATGACAGATAGATACAGTTTGAAGCATGTAGTGGTTGTAAATTCTACCTTACATATTTGCACGGTTGCACCTGTTGAATTCTTCTCACTTTCAAGTTTTAAGAAAGATGTCCTCTGGGCAAGAACCCAATTCATACATGTAATTATTTTTCTTATGTTGAAACACACAAGCAAACACACATGCACACACGCACACATACTGCAGGATCTCCCCAAAAACGTATCCTCCACCACCGAACTAGTGCAGTTTGGTGCTTCAGCTGTCGTCACTTATTCTGTTAAACACAATGGACTACATGAGAGGAAAGGGAGTGCAACCCTGTGCTGTTATTGCACAGCATGCGAGACAGAGCTCTAAGCCTACATCTTGTTTGAATATACGAAACCTTTGATCTGACCTTCCTTGGTGTAATCTAATCCTGATTTAAAATGGAATCTTTGCAATGTGTGATTGACAGTGTCCATGTACAGTACATATGGGATCCTCGCTCACCTCATGTTTCCAATAATTTTTTAAAAATATATATTAAAACCAACTTCAAACTGTCAGACAACTGTTATACATTAGAGATGGTACTGTGACATCAAACTTGTAAGTAGTGTCAAAACATTACACTGCCTACCGTTGGATCTGTGTACAAACGTTTATTTATTTTTTCTTTCCTTCTCTGGCACCACTGCATATGAAATGCTTTCTGTCTCCTGAGTGTTAGTGAAGGCTTCAGAGCCTCCAGGGGTTCAGTGGGAAACTCTTTGAGGGGGGGGAGTCTAACACTATTGTGGTCTTCCAAGCGGCGGTGCTTAACTGAACGTGAGAATTGACCTCAACTAATCGTTGTCTAGACAGGAACAGGAAGTACAAATGTGAGTGTGTCCTAGAAGAGGCCATCATTTATCTGTTCCACCTCATACCTGTACAGTATTCTGTTGAGAAAACAGTTCAGTGTATGGAAAGTGTCCATGTTCCAGAAGGGAACAGAACAGAGTAGGCTTGATGTGTCATACCCACCCAGATCACCCTGGAGTATAGATTAATTCACATTTTAATGGTAAACAAATTCCAGACACTTGGTGGGACATGGTGGGAAGGCCCAAATTATAATTTTGTCAGATATGATCAAATAAATCTCCATTATTCTGTGTTAATAAGCATTGTTCCTTTTCTATGGCTGATATTTGTGTGATGATGTCATTCGCGTCATTGCATCTAGATGCTAAATAAGGTTAAGAATGGTGTAGAACGGAAAAACATGAATGGCGACTGAATCATAACAATGGCTGAACAGTCATAGCCCTTCATTAGGTAATGTGACCCTTCCTTCTGCTGCTGTTGAAGATTTAGTCACTCTTTTCCATAGGCTTCCTCTTCGCCACATATGGTCAGAATTAGTGAGCTGGCAAGACCCCCAATCTGGAATCTTCCCTCTGATGGATGCGACCAGGCAGACTTTTACTCATCCACTGCTGACAGATTTTAGTGGAAAATCTGTGTCCTGTTATGTAGTAAAAAAATACTCACATCAAACCTGGACCATTTTTTTCTGCTTCTTCAGACTAAAATAAGTTGGTCCCCAGTCACAATAATCACAGTGTGCCTGAAATGTGGGCAGTCATCCCTGTAGGCCTAGTTTTCTCACAGGCGATAATGGGATTATTGTGTGTGCGCGTGTGTGTGTGTGCGTGCGTGTGCGCGTGTGTGTGTGTGTGTGTGTGTGTGCGTGTGTGTGTGCGCGCGCGTGCGTGCGTGCGTGCGTGTGCGCGTGCGTGTGTGTGTCATTCTACCTCAGTAAGAATGGAATGAAATACACATAGTTTCCCACTTTGCTCTGAGTTTGCACTGGTCACTTCATGAGCTCCTCCAAAACTTGTTCCAGGTCTAGTAGACGGAGGGCAGTCCCTCGTAAAGTGGGATCGCTAGTTCATGCAAGTTCTTGCCATATCAAATAATTAAAGCAGTGCAAAATATTCACAGTACATTGTACAATGGTGAAGATGGAGATGCAAGATGAAGTCATAGACTGTAGAGACTGGAGAGCAACCGTCCTGTAGGTTTTCGCTCCAAACGCTAATCTACTGCATCTGATTCTAATGATTAGCTGGTTGATAAGAAAAGAAAAGCAGCACTGCTCTCAGATCAGCTTTCTCAGTTTAAATCTTACCTTAACATTATAATTATTCCACAATACTGACGACGGATCAGCTACTAGATAAATATTACCACGTATGGCTGCAAATAGGCTACTGAGGCAGCTTATTATGCTTACCCAATAATAAAGCACTAAATCATAGATTGGGCACATCGTTGCGTACATGTTGTCACACATCATGAAACACATTGAGGCAAAAATGACAGACAGTAGCCTACATGCAAAATATAACTCAATTGATTGAACATGAAATTGATTTCAATATGATTGAAATAGTATAAATAGGCCCATGTCTATTATAAATAGTGTTACCTGTATCTTTCATTTGAAGCGTCATTGTATCTTTCCCTTATTTGTAAAATTTGCAAATGCTTTGGCAACTTTGTATTTGTAGTGAACTTCGTTTTGAAGATCAGATAGCCTAAACATCTTAATTCTATGTTTAGCGGAGATCTTCTGTGAATAAAGTGACGCGGAAGGGCTAAAAAGCATCTAACGATGCACTTTGGCTAGTCTAAGAGTGGTCTGGATCACTCATAGGTTTGCATTAATGCAAAGGTCTTTAAGAGCCAAGTTACTAACGAAGGCTCTGGGAAACACCTTGGCTACTAAAGATACATCGTAAGAAGGTTCTAAAGATAATCTTAACTCTACGAAGGTTCTGGAAAATGAGGTCCTGGACTAGAGACTACACCTTCTTAGGCATTAGGACTATACACCTTGAACTGTACACTACATCTTTAATCAAGTAGTATCATGTATGCACTTGTGTGTTTATCAAAATGGTATAATAGCAACAGCTAATTGGAATATCCGGTGGAGTACTTTTATTGAATAAAAAGTATTATTCATTTCAGAATAATCATATAAAGAGTAGCTAACTGTGTCAAAATAATTGTATAAAGAGTAGCGAATTATGTCAAAATAATCAAATAAAGAGTAGCTAACTTTATCAAAATAATTGTATGAAATGTATCTAACTGTGTCTAAATAATCATGTAGAGTCTCTAACTGTTTGTGGTCAAAATAGAACGACAAAACACTGATGTGATGCGGCAATATAGAAGGTAGGAACGATCTTCCAAACTAGATTGGAAGTATGTTAGTCACGCAGAGAAGAGTAAGGTAAGACAGTGCTGTCACTTCAGAGTTTAACAGGTAACATGGTTTTCTGGTTTCTATGGAAAGTTGACTTTTATTGAAGCTGTTCTCCAAAAGGGCACGTGGATGGATGTGTTCTGTGCCTGGATTTATGTTGCTGTTTATGTGGAACTTCGATCCTGCTGTTAAAAACCTGATCCAATTCTTCCGTCACTCCAAGCAGCAGCAGCAACCATGCTGTATATTCGCTCAGCATTTGTGTAGACTTCACATGCACACATACAGAACAGTAGTTAAAGAATCAATAGGTAAATAGTGACGAGTCGATGACTACTACTACACAGTGCGTTGAAAGTAAGAGGTCGTATGAAAAATAAAATTTCCTTGAAGAAATACTCCAGATCTCCAGGGGAGGTGAATAAAACCATCTCTCATTGTTTAATAATCGGAGAAGAAGAAAGGGTCTTAGATTTTCAGTACCTCCAGGATTCTAATAGGGGGGTGCAATTCATCTGGTGGAATTTCCCCCAAGTGCAGACCTCATAAAAGTATGTCATAAAAACAACATCAATATGAAATGTCTTAAAAAGTATAGTTGGTTGCACAACTACAGGACATGGATGTTTGGCATGCCGTGAAGCAACACATTTTCCATAGAAGCAAAGGAGAAAGAGCTTGAACTTTTAATGCTCTAGTTGGCTAGGTTTGCCATGGAAACTAACTAGGAAAGATGCATCATAAATTGCTTTTATGACCCCAATGTTTCCTGATTAAGTCACACTGAGTATACCATTTTTTCTTCTCCATTACATAGACTGACCAGGTGAATCCAGGTGAAAGCTACGATCCCTTATTGATGTCACTTGTTAAATCCACTTCAATAAGTGTAGATGAAGGGGAGGAGACAGGTTAAAGATGGATTTGTAAGCCTTGAGACAATTGAGACATGGATTGTGTATGTGTGCCATTCAGAGGGTGAATGGGCAAGACAAAATATTTAAGTGCCTTCGAACTGGGTATGGTAGTAGGTGCCAGGCGCACCGGTTTGTGCCAAGAACTGCAACACTGCTAGGTTTTTCACGCTCAACAGTTTCCCGTGTGTATCAAGAATATTCCACCACCCAATGGACAATCAGCCAACTTGACACAACTGTGGGAAGCAATGGGGTCAACATGGGCCAGCATCTCTGTGGAACGCTTTCGACGGCTTGTAGAGTCCATGCCCTGATGAATTGAGGCTGTTCTGAGGGCAAAATTGTTGGAGGGTGCGGGGGGGTAGATTTAATTTATGGACTGTTTCTCTCAGGGGGGTGGGAGTTTTAAAAAAATTTTATGGACTGTGATATTTGTTTATTAACCCCCAAGTTCAGATAAAAGAACAACAGCAACAACACAGACAATACTTGGCATTACGGATGGAAAGATAGAAGCCTTAAAGTCTAGTTTAGTCTAGACATAATCTAACAACAACCGTGACATGATCATTGGCGTTGTGCGTTCGATGTCTGTGATGCCAAAGTGTAGATCATTGTTGAATAGAATTTAGACTGATTAGCCACAGTGTTATTTATGATTTATGACCTGTGTTAAGAGTCAGCTTGTTGAAGTTCTGGATCAAAATTAATGAATATATATAGCATGGTACATTAGAACATTTTACAGCTTGTTTTCCAGTGCGTTAAGCCTTTGTGTTACCAACACTTTTGTAAATGAAATGAGCCTTTTTAAAAACGGGTGGGTTTTCTTTGCCAGAATAACCTTAAACTATTGACGCTTTGGCTTCTGTGCATGTGTACTGTAAGACTGATCCTGTCACTACATTAATCTTAACACTGGACAATAAAACACTGCCAGATGGCCTAACAGAAATACAAAATCTCTCAATTTAATGCAATTTACTTTCTTGTATATTTTCATAATATGCATAACTAATGACAAGAACAAATGTATGTTACGCTGTAAAATCTGCTTATTATGTTCATTTTGTGATCATTCAAATGAATAAAATATTGCTTTTTTATAATGAATTGTCGCATTGGGAAGACTATGGACATGACGCTCAATCTTCCAGAGACCAATTTTACTTTTGACTCTGTCTTGAAACTACAAACAGAGCAAGTACTTGAAACCATTAGGCATAGTTTGGGCGTGGAATCTATGATGATCAGGTGTTTTTGGAAGTTGGTTGATATCCAACATTTAAATCCCTCTAGATCAAGTCAACTGTTACAAGGTTGATTGAGTTTAAATAAGTCAATCCCAATGACATCAACAAGAGATCCTCTTAAACTTCAATCTAGATCGTCCTGGAGCAGTGGGGCTTGACTGACACCTTGTCAGACTCTTCGTCTCTTCATGACATGCTTGTAGCTCATCCGTCTAAGTTTGCTACGTGACAGTAATCTCTCGTGGACAGAGATTGGCGTAAAAATAACTGATAAGGTAGAATCTGTCAGGAATGGAATGTGATGCGTGGGATAACAAGCAGCAGTAGTTCCGGTGTTTGAGTTTTTCGTCACTGGTTATTTGGACAAATCATGATTTCGCAGGTGTTAGCATCTTTCTAATTTCTTCAGGGTAGTGGACATTCGGCCCATAACTTGCAAAGAGACCGAGTGGAGCTTCTCGTTCCATTCACACTCCTCAACCTAGCATCTCTTAATCCCTTCTCGAAAACAGGTATGGTCCCACGTGAGACTTGAGTTCTGGGTTGAGATTACATGACAGAGATGAACTTGTTTGCACTTTATCTTTAATATCAAGGCTAAAGTTATGTCCCAAATGGCACCCTAACCAGTTAAACAAGTGGAGAGAAACCACAATGGTGTAGCTAGTCCTCAGTAAGTGCTCAGCGCCCACTAAGGCAGTCTACCCCCAGCCTGGACCCCAGTGGAAAATAAGGGATTGATAAGAACTTTCAGAGGCCACACGACACAGGCACCACACAGAGCATAGGGGTATTTTATGACCCCTCTGACACGGCACACAGACACCAGGGTTGTTAGTATATTTTACGCCTTAGCTAGTAAACACTAACCCGAAAAATGGTCTAAGTAAAATGTGCCTTATTAGATTCATTGGATATGACAAAGGCAATTAATGAAAAGTGTCTCCAGATTTAAAGAAAAATGTGGTTTATTAACAGTGGTGACAATTATGTGTGAGGAGGAACCTGTTGTTATTGAGCTAATTCAGAAGAGGTGAACCACGAGTAAGAGGCATATTTGTTAACCTCAAAATTCCAAAGGAATCATAGCCTAAATCTGCAAACGTTCTCCTAAGTAACTCTTGTGCTAAACACATGTTGAAGGCATTTGGCAAACCTGCCGCTGAATAGCTCCTATTAAAAAATTTGTGAAATCCAGTGTTAGTCCCAATTTAAACCGTAACGGGAGCCACAGCTTAACCCCTGCCCTCGCCAGGCTTTATTAAAAAAAACTTTGGTCTGAATTAGTATTCCATCTAAATAACTGCAAGGGTGAGACAAATTTCCTTTAATTTATAATGGTTTCCACAAATGATGGGCAAAGAATCGCAGTGGCAAATGCATTACCTGCGTCAGACACAATACACCCCCAGCATTAAGTCATTCAGTCTGGCTTCTCTGCCTCAATCCTAACAAAGGCAAAGACATCTGCTTTGCTGTATTGAAATCAGTTGGAAAGAGCAGGAGGTGTGATGGGGGGATTTTATCTCAGAGCAGCCTATTCATTACAGAAGTAAATATTTCCACTGACATCATGTCCGCTTTCAACACAGAAAGACATCATGTCCACTTTCAACACAGAAAGCGTAAAGCAGGTGGATTTCCTCCTGTTCCAAGGCACAGAGATTACGCCTGATCGGGATCACTTACGGCCTCAATCAGAACCAGCTGTTGGGCTGTGGGCACACAATGCAGAAAGTTACCTTTGCCATACTTTTACCTTGTCTCCCAAATAACACCATCCCTCTACCAAATGGAAACTGCTTTTAATTCATGGATCATACATCTTTGCGCTTTTAAAATCAAATCAAATCAAATTGTATTTGTCACACGTGCCGAATACATCAGGTGTAGACCTTACAGTGAAATGCTTACCTACAAGCCTTTAACCAACAATGCTTTAAGAAGTTTTAATAAATAAATTGAAAAATAGAAAGTAAAAGTAACAAATAGTAAAACAGAATTAGTAAAATAACAATAGCGAGGCTGTATACAGGAAGTACCGGTACAGAGTCAATGTGTGGGGGCACCGGTTAGTCGAGGTAACTGAAGTAACGTGTACATGTAGGTAGAGTTAGAGTGACTATGCATAGACAATAAACAGAGATTAGCAACAGCGTAAAAGAGGGGTCTGGTGGCCCTTTGATTAGCTATTCAGGAGTCTTAAGGCTTGGGGGTGTCACGATCGTGTGTAGAGACAGACCAGGGCGCAGCGTAGCGATAGTTGGACATGATTTATTCACAAATAAACGAAACTTAGTCCGAACTATACAAAACAACAGAGTAAGAAAAACGTGAACATCAACACACTTACTATTGATGATGACATTGAAATAATGACCCACACAAACGTGTGGGGTTGAGCAACTTAAATAGAATCCCCAATCAGAGACAACGTCTCACAGCTGTCTCCAATTGGGGATTCAACACAAAATGAAAAACATAGATCTAGGTATCTAAATCTGTCAGGCTCTGACCATGGCCAAAAGGTACTCCCTATGGCCAGAGCCTGACAGGGGGTAGAAGCAGTTAAGAAGCTCCTGTAACACTTGCCGTGCGGTAGCAGAGAGAACAGTCTATGACTTGGGTGATTGGAGTCTTTGACAATTTTTAGGGCCTTCCTCTGACACTGCCTGGTATAGAGGTCTTGGATGGCAGGAAGCTTGGCCCCAGTGATGTACTGGGCCGTACCCTCTGTAGTGCCTTGCGGTCGGAGGCCGAGCAGTTGCCATACCAGGCGGTGATGCAACCAGTCAGGATGCTCTCGATGGTGCAGCTGTAGAACCTTTTGAGGATCTGATTGTTACCTACCCTTACCACCTGGGGGCGGCCTGTCAGAAAGTCCAGGATCCAGTTGCAGAGGGAGTACCCAGGTTTTCACACACCCCAATGTCGTCTTTCATAGTGATAGTGTTAAGCTTTTTTTTAATGCAGTGGACTAAATCAGGGTAGTCTTAAACAAATCTACTTTGAAATAAAAGTATACACCACACACAAATGGTTATTTAAATTTTTTTAAAGAGACCTGTACCATCAGATATAGAGTTGAAATGTATAATATTTTGAGTTTGCATTCCAATAGTACACTTTATATACAGAGCATTCGAAAAGTGTTCAGATGTTGTTGTGTTACAGCCTTATTCTAAAATGGATTCAGTAGTTTTTTCCCTCCTCAATCTACACACAATACCCCATAATGACAAAGCAAAAACAGATTTTTTGACATTTTGGCAAATGTATTAAAAATAACAAATGGAAATACCACATTTACATAAGTATTCCCTTTATTCAGTACTTGGTTGAAGCACCTTTGGCAGCGATTATAGGGTAGTTGTACGGTTGGAAGGTGAACGTTCGCCCCAGTCTGAGGTCCTGAGCGCTCTGGAGCAGGTTTTCATCAAGGATCGTGTGTTGCTGTTGGGAGGAGCGATAAAACATTCAAACCAATGACACAAAAACGACTCAATTTTAAATAATTCCTGTACTGCTCGTCCCTGTGGACTGTTGATCCTCCTGTCCCGTTCCTGTCCCTAACTTGACTCTAGAACTTGCACTCCAGTTCCTGCTGACACATGGGAGTCAACCTCTAATGTCACATGTCAACCCTATTATGTGCTTACCATGTACAGTTTACCTAATTCAGTTTGACCTATAAAAATGATGACAGTTGCATGAAGTCATCTCGTTCCACTTTATACATGGTGGACAGAAAACTTTAACACTACCTACTCAAACCTGACAGGTGTGAAGGTTCCCGAGTGGCGCAGCGGTCTAACGCACTTTATCTCAGTGCTAGAGGCATCACTACAGACCCTGGTTTGATCCCGGGCTGTATCACAACTAGCCGTGATCGGGAGTCCGGGTTAGGGGAGGGTTTGGCCGGGGTAGACCGTCATTGTAAATAAGAATTTGTTCTTAACTGACTTGCCTAGTTAAATAAAGGTTAAATAAAATAAATAAAAAAAGGTGCAACAAACTGAACAATGTGTGTGTGCATGTGTGTGTTCAAACAAGTTCAGACCAAAATAGTCACGTTTGGCTCTCACCAGCTGGTGGTCTGCATCTCTTTGACTCATCTGCGCCAACGGCCACACATGGCGGTGATGAGGATATTTATTCCCTGTGTAAATAACAGAGGATAATAATTAATTTCCATGTGTGAACACACGGGTCTTCTAAATAGAGCCATCTGTCTCTAAAACAACAGTTGACCATTTGATGTGTTTTCTTTGAGAAATACAGGTAACAACAAGCAGATAGACAAGAGCAACAGGTAGGTTTCTAGACAATCCAAGTAAAATCTGTAACTGGTACTTTGAAAAACGACTGCCATTTTCAAGACTAGGGTGCGTCCCAGATGACCCTATACCCTATACACTGCAGTACTCTTTACCAGACCCTGTGGGCACTGGTCAAACGTAGTGCACTATTTGGGGAACAGGGTGCCGTTGGGGATGCAACCTAGAAGTTTCACCCCCATTAAAAAGAAGAAGCACTCTGTTCAAGACCATCTTCAAATTGAAACATTAGAGACCAATTTTGGGGTGTAAACCTAGTCAATGGTACGTAACTGCTGCACACAGTGCATTACCATGCTCTAAATCCGCTCCAGAGATTCCACTTGCTAACAGGCTAGGCTAGCTAACAGGCTAGGCTAACCGGTAAGCTAATAGGCTATGCTACCTAAGAGGCAAGCTAACAGGCTAGCTAGCTAACAGACAAGCTAACAGGCTGGAGCTAACAGGTGTTTTCCCTGGGCTTCTCCAGTTTCCTACAGTACTCCTCTCACTTCCAAGTCTATGTATTGATGATATCCAGTTCCATAACTGAGACACATCATTTTTCAAATGGAGGTTAGTCCCTAAAGCAGGTGTCGGTTGTTAAATGTTACCAATGTGCTCATATAGTATGTTATTCAAATAAAAGTTGATTGGTTGTGTACACAGTTTAGCAGGTGTTATAGCAGGTGCAAGGAACTTCTTATGTTGCTAACTCCTAAGAATGCAGTAAAATGTCAAACAATTAAAATGTAAGGGGGAAAAAATTACATCTATACAGTGTATTCAGAAAGTATCCAGAGCCCTTGACTTTTTCCACATTTTGTTACGTTACAGCCTTATTCTAAAATGTATTTAAAAGACTCATCAATCTACACACAATACCCCATAATGCGAAAACATGGTTCATGACATTTTTGAATATGTATTAAATATTGAAACATTTACATAAGATCCTTTGCTATGAGACTCGCAATTGACCTCAGGTGCATCCTGTTTCCATTGATCATCCTTGAGATGTTTCTACAACTTGATTGGAGTCCAATAATAAAAAATAAAGTTGAAGAAACATCTCAAGGATGATCAATGGAAACAGGATGCACCTGAGCTCAATTTCGAGTCTCATAGCATATACTTATGTAAATAAGATATTTCTGTTTTTTATGTTTAATACATTTGCAAACTGTTTTCAGTTTGTAAGTATGGGGTATTGTTTGTAGATTGATGAGGGGAAAAAATATTGAATACATTTTAGAATAAGGCTGTAATGTATCAAAATGTGGATAAAGTGAAGGGGATTGCATTGTATGTATAGTGCCTTCAGAAAGCATTCATACCCCTTGACCTGGTCCACAAAATGGATTAAATATATACAGTACCAGTCAAAAGTTTGGGCACACTTACTCATTCAATGGTTTTTCTTTATTTTGACTATTTTCTACATTGTAGAATAACAGTGAAGACATCAAAACTATGAAATAACACATATGGAATCATTTAGTAATATAGTGTTAAACAAACCAAATTCTTTAAAGTATCTAAAACTGTTTTTCATTATTTATTACGCTGAAGAGCTAAGAATTTGTTCTTAACTGGCTTGCCTAGTTAAATAAAGGTTAGATAAAAAAGAGGCACTTAATATATTTTGTAACCTCTTTATTGTTTAACATGTGCTCTTTATGACAGAATGTAAAAATGTAGAATTGTGAAATCATCACAAATTAAAGCTATAGTATGTAACTTTTTGGGCGACATTACCAAATTCACATAGAAATGTTAGTTATAGATATTTCACTCCCATTGAAAGCAAGTCTAAGAAGCTGTAGATCTGTTCTACGTGGACTGTTTCAATGCTTCCTCTTAATTTTTGTTTTTGCATCTTTTCCTTTCGGTTTTGTTAACCAGCTTCAAACAGCTGAAAATACAATATTTTTGGTTATGATGATTCTCCCTACACAATGACTGCTTGTTTTGTCACATAAACTGAAATTATGTAAACTATTAGAAAATTAGCAACCAGGAAATGGCGGAGCAATTTATGCATAGTGCATCTTTAAATTATATAAAGTTTCGGCTTGGTGGCCCAAAAAATTATTTCCATTGATCAATACGTAAAGACTAATTTAAGAAGCCGAATTAGGAACCACTTTCGCCACCATGTAGACTAGATGTCATAGCCATGCATTTCTGTAATATTGTCAGGCATTACATGCATTTGAGCAAAGTGGCAAATGTATCTACATGTATTTGAAAGATATTTGACTTGACGTTAAATATATTTAAATGTATTTTCTTCTCGTATGGGACCACTGAAACATGTGTCCTGTTGGAGTTCACTTCCTCCGTCCTCTACCAAGTTAATAGCTGATCTGACAAAATTGGATAGGTTTCAGATATGACAGGTTTCAGATATGACACCTTTTGAAGAATAACTCAACCATAACTTAAGCTATAATACAGAATGGTAACATCTGTTATTTCTTTCTGACTCTTACAACCCTTCTAAATTAGCATCCTGTAGTTGCCTTCAAACAGCTGTGATTTTTCCACTCCTATGAAAACTAAACAAAGACTTTGGGCATGAAAACAAAGTGGTGAAGGTTGTCAAACCAAAGTGTTAAAAGGGCAACACACCGACACATTTTCCCCAACTGTTTCAGTCCTTGCATGGAACCAATAATTATTGGAATACCAGGAGGTTATCATACTGCAGTCTGAGCTTACAGCAGCTGTCTGCTCACCACCACCGGAGGATGTAGCTGCCACTCTTGGGAGGTCTGAAGCCTTTGGCAGTAAAGGAAATGTGGATTATGATGAAACATCGTTGCTGTTTGTTTTCTCAGAGACGCCATATATAATAGCAAGAAAAGCTTTTTAGTAGCGAGAAATACTTTTTAGATAAAACTTAATCATTACTCATTTCAGTTGCAAAGCACACAGCCAAAACATTCTGTACCGATGCGTGCTATCTTCCCAGAAATGTTGTGTGAACAGCAGGTCATGAAATGAAGTTAACACTAGTGATGTTCTATCAATTCCTGGGGTCATTTAATATGTATCTGAGCTATACACCATTGATTCCTGGGGTCATTTAATATGTATCTGAGCTATACGCCGTTCAAGAAGGCAGAAATACAGCCGGTATGACGCGTTTTGTATTTCTGCCTGCTTGAATTGACGAATAGTTTAGATACACATGAAAACATGAAATGACCCCGGGAATTGATAGAACATCGCTCAGAGATGCACAAAAACAATATAAAATTCAAAATGGGTGAATCTTTCCTTTAATTAGGCCTACTGTTAACTTCATGTCATGACCTACTGCTCACAAAACATTTCTGGGATGATGGCATGTATTGGCACATAGCATTTTGGCTGTGGGCTTGTGGGTCTTGTAGTATACAAATATAATAATATAAACTCTATTCAGTCTTATATTCAGTTCTCAATAACAAACTTTTGGGTGTGGCAAGGTTTTCTGATGACATGGTATGCTGCAGTGAGTCGCTGGGAGGCAGTGTAGTTCTCGCTACAGCGTGTGTTTTTATATCTGGCCTCATATCATGAACCAAACCGAACTGTTGAGAGCCAGGCGATCCTAATACTCAATTGATTTCTGCTGACTCATTTGATGAAGCCTTGAAACGGTTTGACTGGTACATGACCTGTGTGCTTTGAAAGAATAACACAAAGTCATTGTTTGACATTCTCATTCATCATTTATGAAATATATTAGGCCACATGCAGACATACACAAAAAACAACTGTCTTGGCATTCAAAATAAAATCAGCTCTGTGCCTCCTCCTGGGCACAGTGGGACGTAAGGTGTTTGTGGTCTTGCAAAAAGCAAAAAAAAAAGCTGTCTTTAAACCCCCAACCTGTCACTGTGGCGCTTAAGACACCTTACAGTATCAACATGTCCAAGGAACATGTGGGTCCTGCTCCCACAGAGGAGATTGAGCACGAGCCACTGGCAAATGGGCTGTCTTGACCTCTGAAGTTCTTCAGCACAATGACCTACTTGTTGTGTGTATGTACTGACATGTACAGTATGTATAACTGATAGATTCACAGACATGCTACACGTTAATGTTTTAACATGTATGTAAATAGTCAAGTATTTTGTCTGTAATGTATTTGTCATTATGTGTCGGACCCCAGTAAGACTAGCTGTTGCCATTGGCGTCGGCTAATGGAAATCCTAATAAATAAAACCAACAAAATCTGTGGGGTAAGAAATGTTTCTAAGACAACATCATTATATTCTATTCTAGAATGCCAAGCATTTAATGGTATATTTACTGTTTCGTTTTCACTAGCATCGTCGGAATGGATGGAAATACATAGCTGTAAGTCATTAATATGATGCGTTGCATTGGGCAAGAGGACAGATCTGATCCAGTAGTTGGACATTCATGCGAGGAGCGTAAGTAGAAACAGAGATCGAGATGCTGTAAGGTGAAACAGTGCCACGTCTGTTCTAATCTGAGATGTTGTTCACAGTGAGCCTGGAGGGTCAAATGAAAAGCTGGGATGAAACCAAAGACATCTGCTGAAATCATCGAATCACTACAGTGAGCATCTAAATGTGGACCACATGGCCAATTACTGGAGGTGAGTGGGTAAACATGGCAGAGACGGAAGGTGGATGGGAAATTAGAAAGATGAACTACCAATAAAATAAACCACAGTACAATACTCTCTGTGATCCACTTCATAAATGCAAGAACTATTGAAATTGACGATGCAGTGATTAAGGCCTATTCAATAGAGGAATAAAATTCAGTTTGGCACGTGATTTCAGACATTGGCTGAAGTGCAAGTGAGTGTGTGCATTCCAATGACCCTGAAGAACCTTGAAATCCTCACTCAACAGAGACCCTGCCAAGAGTGGAGAAAAGGGACAAGTATCCCTCAGGGACTGTGTTGTGTCAAATGAAGTCCTGACCTAAACATTTTTTATTTAACTAGGCAAGTCAGTTAAGAACAAATTCTTATTTACAATGACTTCATACACCAGCCAAACTCAGACGATGCTGGGCCAATTGTGCACCGCCTTATGGGACTCCCAATCATGCAGTCTCCCAATCATGCAGTCATAACCAGTTGTGAAACAGTCTGAATTCAAACCAGGTTGTCTGTAGTGACTCCCAATCATGCAGTCACAACCAGTTGTGAAACAGTCTGAATTCAAACCAGGTTGTCTGTAGTGACACCTCTAGCACTGAGATGCAGTGTTTTAGACCACTGCGCCACTTGGGAGCCCATGTGGTATTGGTATTGTATTTCCAATGAAGATATTGGAAATACAATACCCTCAAGGGATTTAGTGGTAATTAAAACTATATTTAATTACCACATACATTCCATGAAAATTATAGAAATACAAACTAAATAAATATGTAGGCTATAGCAGCCTATACATGTAGGTTGGTAAATGGTGATTTCATCGCTGTCTTCTCTCTCTCTCTGGTGGTGGCGTGAATGATGAATAACTGTAGGCGTTCGTGTACACTGTAAACCCCAATGTGCTGTCATAACTTAAAACGTTTGAGGAAACCAGTTGCCCTTAATATTCAGTATCTGAGTACAGTTACGTAAAGTGATTTTGTAGTCACTACTCAAACTGATTTCAGTTGTATCAGCTTGACATATTTGAGTAACACCCCACTAAACCACGCCTCCAATATAATTTCCCAGTGTGCCTCGCCTTTTTGAGTGAATTGTAGAGTTACCGCCCATGACTGTATTTGTTAGGGACAGAGACATGGTTGTTGAATTCATTCATTTTCAGTCCTGTAGTCTTCACCAAGTGAGTTTCTAGGCAAATGTTATCATTATATGTAATTATAAACTAGATGGTTCGAGCCCTGAATGCTGTCTACCACGGGTACAACAAAACAGTTATTTTTAATGCTCTGATTACGTTGGGAAGCAGTTTATAATAGCAATAAGGCACCTCTGGGGTTTGTGGTATGTTTCCAATATACCAAACCCCAGAGGTGCCTTATTGCTTAATTAAACTTTTTATGACGATACATTACATATCTCAAAAGTTAACAAAATTTGGATAACTCCCCAATTTCCCAGTTTTTCCAAAAAATCCTTGTTGAAGGAGTTCCTGGAATCTTCCAAGAGTTGTCTTATATACTGCTATACACAGACAAGTTAATTAATCGTTAACGGTTGCTTCATTCATGTGACCAACCAATACTGGTTCATAAAATGTGACAGACCAATACCTCACAAGTCTTCTTCTCTCTAAGCTGAGACATTGAAACTGAGATGTCTCTCATTCGTTCTCAAAACAATGTCTGACCATACTGCCAAATTGCAGCTACTGATAATGAGGATTTGTACAGTCAGCCACTTGCATGAACACAGAAATTGGTTTATAGAACAGCACATGAATAGAACACAGAAATTAGTAATAAGAATAGCACAAACATGAACATTTCCCTTACAACATGAAGAATTATAATTCACGATAGTTTATGGTTACATCTGTTGGTACAAACTTTGGCTGAAAAATAATGATGTAAAAAAATATATGTGCGCTCCCTCACCTAAAAGAAATAGCACTAATACCTCTAAGAATAGTTCTGTATAAACCATAGATTCCAAATCGTATTTGCTCTAACTACGTGAGAAGGATATGGCAAGCCTAGAAGGCCTTCTTCAGTAGCAGTTGCAGAGTGAGTTTCACCTCAACACAGTAAGCTGTGGGAGGTATGGCTGGCCCAATGAAGGAGCATTCCTCCCAGTCAGCACTACTGACTCGCACAGCTGGGCTGTGATGACTGCATGAGGGACACTTTGTTTCTTATCATTTCAATTGTAGGGCTGGAGAAAGCATTTGGAAAATAAATTTCAACTGGAAATGGTAAAGGAGGAATGCAGCAGAGATGAAATAAAAACTTAAGACTCATTCATCCCTCGGGGTGGATGATGCTATCATCTACCTTCTGCAGAGGGCCTATTATCACCTGGACAACGCAGGTTGCACTGTGAGGGTTATTTTTTTTTACTTCTCCAGTGCCTTCAACACCATTCAGCCCCTGCTACTGGGTGAGAAGATGAAGAGGATGAAAGTGGAAGCACCTTTAGTCTCCTGGGTCACGGACTACCTGACCGGTAGGCCACAATTTGTGTGACTACAGAGCTGTGTGTCAGAACGGGCAGTGAGCAACACAAGGGCCCCCCAGGGAACGGTCCTGTCCCCCTTCCTGTTCACCCTCTACACCTCGGACTTCAGATATAACTCTGAAACATGCCACCTACAGAAGTTCTCGGATGACTCCACAATTGTAGGGTCCATCAGGGGTGGGCAGGAGGAGGAGTACAGGAGCACAATCAGTGACTCTGTGTTGTGGTGTGAGCAGAACCACCTTCAGCTCAACATCAGCAAAACAAAGGAGATGGTGGTGGATGTGGAAAATGGTTGGGTCATACAAGTTCCTGGGAGTCCATATGGACAACAGGCTGGAATGGGCTGGTAACACCGGGGCCCTGTACAAAAAGGGCCAGAGCCGACTCTACTTTCTGAGGAGGCTCAGGTCCTTCAACGTGTGCAGTAAACTACTGCATACCTTCTACCAGTCTGTGGTGGCCAGTGCCATATGTTTTGCAGTGGTGTGCTGGGGAGCCAACATAAAAGCTGGTGATGCTTCTCGGGTAAATAAGCTGATCAGGAAGGCTAGCTCTGTCCTGGGGATGAGCCTTGACACTCTAGAGGAGGTGGCGGAGAGACGGATCCTGGCCAAACTGCTGGCCATCATGGACAACGTCACCCACCCTCTGCATGCCATGGTTATGACGCAGAGGAGCACCTTCAGTCACAGACTGATCCCACCACGGTGTGCCAAAGAGCGCTACAGGAGATCCTTCCTGCCGGCGGCTATTAGACTATTTAATGCCTCACCGGGGTGCCGTGCCGTCGGCAACACAGACCTGGAACTGTTGGGGTGTTAGGACCTAGCTTTACAATTGTGCATCCATCCGTGAGTAACTCTGGTCCGTAATCACTCATTCACTCAGGACTTATTTATTCATTCAGGTGTGTATATACTTACTCATGTACAGTTGTTATATCATATCACTTGCAATATTGCAAGTAATTCTTGGACTTAACTTACGTAGTCATTCACTCAGGAATGCATTTTAGCATCCTGTCAGTTGTATCTTTTAGTATCCTGTCAGTTGTACAGTTAATGTAACCATGCAAATATTCACTTACCTTTAAATGTAACTGTATATTTACCTGTACAGTTAATTTAACCATGCTAAATTTTCACTTACCTGTTCATTTAACCAGTATGTATATTAAGTAAACTTTTATTACCCTCACTCATATCATACGCATTTTTAGCTATTGAAGTATTTCTCTGCCATCGACCTGTATAGTATAGTTAACCATGCACCATCCGCCAATGTATAGTGTACATATATAGCCAACCACCCATACTATGCAAGGTCTTTTTATAGCTTTTTTTTAGCACTCCAGACTTCTTGTATTTCTATACATTTTCATACTGATGCTCTATGTATCATGTATCGTGTATCTGTCTTTTGTGTATTTTCGATCTGGCATTTTGCACCTGCCCTATTGTTTTATTGTAGCTGCTTGACAAAGAAATTTCCCCACGGGGATCAATAAAGTATCTATCTATCTATCTATCTATCTATCTATCTATCTATCTATCTATCTATCTATCTATCTATCTATCTATCTATCTATCTATCTATCTATCTATCTATCTATCTATCTATCTATCTATCTATCTATCTATCGAATGTTTTTGCCTCCGACTTAATACCCCAACGTCCAGATAATGTTAGGCATTGCAGCACATTTAGGATTTTTCTTATTGGCTGGACTATTGGGAAGGGAGTTCACCAAAAAATATACTTGCTTTTTCTTTAAAACGTGATGCTGACGAAACTTTGCATTAACAATCAATAATATTGGATAGGGAGAAGTAAGATAGCTCTAAATATGATGAAAACAGTACACATTTACACAAATACCCTTACACAAAAATGTGCTAAAGTTAAGATGTTGTCAGCTATGATATGGTCATTATTTGAACTGGCTAGCCAGCTAACTTAATGTTAGCTAGCTAGCTAGCAAGCTAGAAATGAACCAAAACACTGTTTAGAATGTTTGCTTTTAGTTGCCTGGTTTACTAGATTGACATATCCTAAAATTATTTTTTAATGGATGGGTTCATTGATTCTAAACTACACCAGTTATGCTATTTTTGAACACCAGGCTACAGTTATGGCAATGACAAGTTCGATGTCGGACGACTATTAAATGTTCATGCTGTCACTGTGACAGCTGTCAATAGACATGTCAATAGACATAGTATAAACCAGCCTTTAGTCTTAAAATCTTTGGTTGTTTAGCACATGGCCTCACATGTGAATCCTTAAAGAGATGGGTTGGGCTTAAGAGGGTGTGAACGATGCTGAATGGGTGTAGACAAAGAAGAGCCCTCCAATAAGGTGTACCAAAAAATTCACCAAGGCCATTTTCTCAAAAGTGGGGATACAAGTTTACCAACTTTCAAAGCATAATTACTTTCCCATTGTTCTTCAACTGTAGTGTATGATATACAATTTTCTAGCTCTGAGTCTCTATTTTTATTTATTTTTCAAATACAATTTCAAATGTTGCTACCTAGGACCGAATCCAGGTGGTCGGTCACATATTTCCTAACCACACACTGTGAAAATTTGCAGGATTCAGAACAGTGTACAGATAAGTAAGTGTGCCTCGCCTATGGTCAATATTCCTGTCAAGTCAGAATCCTTCAGATAACCCTTTGTAGCTAATGTTTATTTATTTTCCAAGAATCAGTTGCGGTCAGTTACTGCAGTCAGTGAGTCCCAAAGCAGTGAGCCAAGCGTTCACTTCTGGCTCCACTGGTGATTCCTGCCATTCAGGACTTATATACATGGCGGTGTCAACGGAAAGGTCCAAAAATTGTCAAAGACTCCAGTCACCCAAGTCATAGACTGTTCTCTCTGCTACCACACGACAAGCGGTACCGGATGCCAAGTCTAGGTCCAAAAGGCTTCTTAACAGCTTCTACCCCCAAGCCATAAGACAGCTGAACAATTAATCAAATGGCCACCCGGACTATTTACATTGACCCCCACCCTCCCTCCCTTTGTTTTTACACTTTTACACCCGCTGACTATTATCTATGCATAGTCACTCACTGGACTCTACCCACACACTTACACATACTACACTGACACTCCGACACACACTCACTGGACTCTACCCACACACTCACACATACAGCGGGTGAAATAAGTATTGAACACGTCACCATTTTTCTCAGTAAATATATTTCCAAAGGTGCTATTGACATGAAATTTTCACCTGATGTTGGTAACAACCCAAGTAATACATACAAGAAACCAAAACAAATAAGTTCAGAAATTAAGTTATGTGTAATAATGTGAAATGACACAGGGAAAATGTATTGAACACATGAAGAAAGGGAGGTGCAAAAAGGCATGGAAAGCCAAGACAACAGCTGAAAACATCAGTAATTAAAAAGCAATCCAGCCCCCTGTCAGTGCAAATTAATATCAGCTGGTTCAGTCCCAACTGATGGCCTACAAAAAGGTCTCATTGCCAAGGTGTCACACAAGACACATCTCATGATGGGTAAAAGCAAAGAGCTGTCTCAAGACCTTCGCAACCTAATTGTTGCAAAACATAATGATGGCATTGGTTATAGGCGCATTTCTAAGCTTCTGAATGTTCCAGTGAGCACTGTTGGGGCCATAATACGGAAGTGGAAAGACAATCATTTCACCATAAATTTGCCTCGACCAGGTGCTCCTCGCAAGATTTCTGACAGAGGAGTGAAAAGAATAATCAGAAGAGTTGTGCAAGAGCCAAGGACCACTTGTGGAGAGCTTCAAAAAGAGGTAGGTACTGTTGTCTCAAAGAAAACAGTAAGTAATGCACTCCACCGCCATGGCCTGTATGCACGCTCACCACGCAAGACTCCATTGCTGAAAAAAAAGCATGTTGAAGCTCGAACTGTTTGGATGTCATAATACACACCATGTTTGGAGGAGAAAATCCTAAAAACACCATACCAACAAGTTTGGAGGTGGGAACATCATGGTGTGGGGCTGCTTTTGAATGGGCAAATTTACCGAGATTCTTGACAAAAATCTGCTGCCGTCTACCAGGATGATGAAGATGAAACGAGGGTGGACATTTCAGCAAGACAATGATCCCAAACACACAGCCAAGGAAACTCTCAATTGGTTTCAAAGAAAGAAAATAAAGCTGCTAGAATGGCCCAGCCAATCACCTGACTTAAATCCCATTGAAAATCTATGGAAAGAACTGAAGATCAAGATTCATAGAAGAGGCCCACGGAACCTTCAAGATTTGAAGACTTTGTGTGGAAGAATGGGCCAAAATCACACCAGAGCAATGCATGTGACTAGTTTCTCCATACAGGAGGCGTCTTGAAGCAGTCATTACCAACAAAGGCTTTTGTACAAAGTATTAAATAAATATTTAACATTTCACATTATTACACATAACTTAATTCCTGAACGTATTTGTTTTGGTTTCTTTGTATGTATGGATTACTTGGGTTGTTACCAGCATCTGGTAGCATCTTCATGTCAATAGCACCTTTGGAAATATATTTACTGAGAAAAATGGTGACGTGTTCAAAACTTATTTCACTGACACTCCAACACACATATACACACACACAACATACGCTCACACACACACACATGCATATTGACGCCACACACACTCACACATAGACACTCTTTCCCTCTCTTCACATACACTGCTGCTACTCTGTTTATTATATATCCTGATTGCCTAGTCACTTTTACCCCTACCTATGTATATATTACCTCAATTACCTCAACTACCTTGTACCCCTTCACAATGACTCGGTACCGGTACCCCCTGTATATTTTTTTATTTTTATTTCACCTTTATTTAAGCCTCGCTATTGTTATTTTATTGTGTGACTTTATTTGAATTTTTACTCTTTCTTGAACTGCATTGTTGGTTAAGGGCTTGTAAGTAAGCATTTCAAGAAGCGTTAGAGAATAATTTATAGTCCATTTCAGTTGCTGTGTGTTTATTGGTGCACAACTGGAAATCCATAAATATCTGATGTTTCAACTTTCGGTGCATGTGATAAATAAAGTTTGATTTGATTTGATTCACTCAGTTCATTAATCAGAGTGAAATGGACTTGGGCTCACTTCGTTAGCCGGGCCCCAGCAACCCCTCTGTAAAAGAGTCTATTCAGACTCTATTATTCACCCCATTAGCTTACAGTTTTTGCCTATTGCTTACACACGTTTTGCTAAATTTGGCTCATTGTGTCAAAACTCTACACACAAGCAAATAAGACACAACACTGGGAAATAAACCATTCACATCTATGTAAAATTGAAACTCTGCTATCAAAACCTAACAATCCTTTGTCAAAATGTCACTCTGATGACAAAATGATACCCACTTGCATCATATGAATACACTTTCAGATCAGCAGCAACACACTACTCTACTTTATATAAAAAACTGCAGTCTTTTGTTTTCAATGTTTTTATTCAGTTCCACAGAGGGCATGTTTTCACAACAACCAAAAAATGAAATACTGAATTCAAAATCATTACATTACAGTAGTATATTTTACAGTACAGTAAATTCAGTTAAATCAAAAATAAAACAAACAATACACTACTGTAAACACAGAAAAAGCAAGTGGGCTTATGGATCCTGCCGTCTGTTGGGGTCTGGCCACAGGATCTCATCAACATCACAAGTAATGTCTTCTCTCGCTAAGCATCGGGGAAAATATCCCCTTGTGTGCCGAATCCATCCCTGGATTGACCTCACCTCAATGTCTCCGCAGGCCTGTTCCATTGCCTGCAGAAGGGGCATACGGGCATGTGGTTGGCAGTCATATACGCGCCATCTCCAAGCGGGAAAAAAATCCTCTATAGGATTTAGAAATGGCGAGTAAGGGGGCAAGTACACAACTTCAAATTGATCATGGTTGGTGAACCAGTTCTGGATCAGAGCAGCCCGATGGAAACTAACATTATCCCAGACAACAACAAACTTGGGCTGCTCTGGTCCATCCTGTACAACTGCATCATGAAGTGCATCTAGAAATGTGATTATGTGTTGCGCATTATAGGGACCCAGTTTGGCATGATGGTGCAGTAGCCCTCGAAGACTTATGGCAGCACACAATGTGATATTTCCCCCGCGCTTCCCCGGGATGTGCAAAATTGCCCTTTGGCCAATTATATTACGTCCCCGTCGTCTGTTTTTGCTAAGGTTGAATCCAGCCTCGTCAATGTAAATACATTCATGCGGCTGGGCAGCTCCATCCATGTCCAAGATTCTCTGTAACAAAAAATACATATTGTGGATGGCTTTACTCAAAGCACACACCTACACTACTACATATACAGAACCGACCCACCCCACCACACAGGTACCTGTGTAGCTTTCTGAATGTATCTATGTGGTACTAATCCAGTGGTACATATTCATCTGTTACTGGACTGCACCCATTCTTTATTGTAAATGTAAAAGACTGAAACACTTACCTGTACATATTCATGTCAAAGTTCTTTGACCCTGACACTGTTCCTCTCAAATGGGACCCTGTACAATTGCTTCATGGTCATGTTGTGCTTTACCAAGATGTGTCTGACAGTTGTAATGCTTACTCGATTTATGTTGTTGAATACTTGCCTATCTGCAAGTATTTGTTGCTGTAGCTGGTGGAGACGGATTGCATTGTTTGCTCTGACTAGGTTCACTATGGCAAGTTCCTGCTGTTGGGTGAACAGGCGTTGGCGTCCACCCCCAGTAGGTCTTCTAGCCATTCTGTAGAAAAATGCAACCACAAATTGTTCTCGTTTGCTTCTTTTTTTACAGTACTGTGTATACTGAACTTTACTGTATTTACCATACACAGTACTGAAACATCTCAACACGTTATCACGGTATGTTTCACAAAACTACCACTTTTGTTGGAAAAGGAGCATTAGCCACCCTGGAATACAATACATGTGATACAGTAACGTGATATGGTACAGTACTGTAAATACTCTAGATACAGTCTGAGTAGAGTAGAGAGTTGAAGACATACCTGTTTTCCAGTCGGAATGTCCTTATTATGGATGAAACTGTGAAACGGCTTAGATTAGGATGGACTCTCTGCCCAGCTTCCCTCATAGTCAGGCCATGGTTTATGACATGGTCCACCAAAGTTGCTCTTATGTCATCCGAAATAATGGTCCTTGCGTGGCCTCTTCGACCACGTCCTCCTCTCTCTCTCTGTCTTCCTCTTCCTCTGCCTCTAGCTCTCCCTGCCTCCATGCTTGCAAAGTTCTCAAAATGGCTTAACTGAGGCCTTTTTGTAGCTGGCTGATTGGTGTTCAGTTTTGTAAGTAAGTATTTTCAGGTGGTGTCTACGTCTTTTCAATTAACCAATGTGTGTTGTATTTTGAATAGATGTGTTTTCCCAATGGTACCCTGAGATTTCATTTTTGAACTAAGTGTCTTATGTATGAAATAGTGTGTAGTGTCTAGGAGCAAGTGTGTTGCAGAAAGGAGCAAGTGTGTTACAGAATTGCAACTAAAGTGCAAAGCAGCGCTTTTGTTTAAGGTATGGTTACACTATGTTTAAGGTATAGTAACAACAACTTCAAGTTATGTTACTTTGGTTTAAGCATGTGTCTATAGTGTTCAAGCAACGGGCAAAAACTGTAATCAGTGAATGATACCCAGTTATTGACTCGTTGGATTCATGGGCCCCTTACTTTTTGGCAGTTGTGATGAATGAGCGTCTGACTACTATCCCCCAGCAAGTGGCTTCATGAAATTGCCGTTCCTCAAATGATGACCAATGATTGTCTGAAGCCAAATGTACTAAAATGGCATAAGTCATAACGCATGATGTTCATCATTAACCTTTCTGGGTGACTTATTAAAGTAGCATGTTTTAAAGACAAAGAAAACGGAATCATTTAATCTTGAGCTTTCAGGAACTTTAGGGTGGCAAATGTAATATTTTTTGCTTATTGCTTAAAATGTCAGAAGTTCAAATGATGACCTGTGTTCGCTTTGATATGTAAACCCTTTCTCGCAAATCAACATCAATCTTTCCACAGCTTAGCAGTGGTTCACTGCAGATAAACACTATAATTTCCTCAGGACAGGGCATTCTTGCCAATGCTATAAATCTAGTTGCGGTAAAGTATGGGAAAGAAATGAATATAACGATAGTATATATCCCTGTTAAATCCATGTTCCTCATGTAGTCTGTATGTGCCCTTAGGTCTTGTATGAGTTACAATCAGGAGACAAGTAGTGTCCCTGGAACTGTACAGCAATTAATCACATTTCTGACGTTGGTCTTTTTTGTTTTTGCTGAGAATGATGTCCTTCTAATGTGTTATAACAGTTATGTTTATTAAAGAAACTATAACTATGATGTTCTGCCAAAGTATAACCAATGATGTTGTAATATTATACATCATTTTATTTAACCAGTCAAGTCAGTTAAAAACAAATTCTTATTTACAATTACGGCGTACATCGACCAAACTCGGACGACGCAGGGCCAGTTGTGCGCCGCCTTATGGGACTCCCAATCACGGCCGGTTGTGATACAGTCTGGATTCAAAACAGGTTGTCTGTAGTGACGCCTCTAGCACTGAGATGCAATGTCTTAGACCATTGCGCCACTTGGGATGTATACATGTAATGTATACATTTCATAAGTACATGTACATAAAGTATTATTATAGGAACCTATCAAGCCAATGATGATATGATGAGAGAGAGAGTGTCAGGATTAGGGTTCAGAGATGCCTCTGGGCATCTCTATGTGACTGACAGGATATGTGTTTAGAGAGAACTCCAGGTAACTCTAAATTGTATTTGTGTTTGGTCCACAATTAGAGGCAGCTGCTATGCGTTGTCTCTAATTGGGGATTCTATTTAAGGTGCTTGCCTCCCCAGCTGTGTTGTGGGTTATTGTTTGTAGTGGTGCTTAGAAGTACCCTCACGTTACGATTGCTGTATGTTTTGTTGTTTTGGTTCACTTAAATAAATATGTCGAACTACTACCACTCTGCGCCTTGTGTAGAGAGAGAGAGAGAGAGAGAGAGAGAGAGAGAGAGAGAGAGAGATTCCATTACTGTCCCTCACAATGCTCAACCCACTCCATCATATTCTTGGACAGGATTTGAACCATTGATGGAGAGCCAAGGGCATCTGTCAACAAACAGTAAAGCCATCAGACGTTCGATGGGGAAAGCATTCTTCAGGAAACAAACCACTGGCTGAACGCTCCTCTCCAAGGGGTGAAGAGTATAAACCGTCACATTTGGTTTTCATCAGTGAATCATATGCTTTGATTCCTTGAATTACTGTTTGTGAACAGTTGGCAAGAATCATATTTCTATTAAAAAGCGGTTATAAAAGAAGATGTACAAATATTTTTGTTTGAAATGGAACCTGACAATGTACTATCAATTGGATGTAGAGAAGTACTGATGTAAAATGAATAATAGGCTATTGGTAAGAGTTACTGTACCTTCACCTCATAGACCCAGATGGAGATGACGCGTCCCTCTCTGTCTTTCCACCAATATTATATAAAATCATTAATGGGTGGTATTTAAAGTCAATTGGGTAATATAATATGCTTTGAAAGGTGTAGCAATTCTGAGCCTTGGATTGATTGCGTATACTGCTACCTTAACATCACCATGACTCTTCAGGTATTGAAATGTCACGACTCAGATTCAGACTGAAAGATAATCAGTAGCTGTCTTTCTTTATGAGTTTGCTTTTGGTTTACTGCTCATCCAGGGGCAATACAGCAGCTAAAGTGCATGTAGAAATTAAACAGCTAATGAACTAAAACCCAAATTGTTAAAAGTTTGTGTATTTTGTCTGTTACCATTTATTGATTATGTTGAACTAAAAACTAAAACTAAAACTAGAAAACAGGGACTATAGAAAAGACAGGAGCAAAGGGAAAACCGCTTGTAGGCTTGACGAAGCAAAACGAACTGGCAACAGACCAGCAGAGAACACAGGTATATATACACAGGGGACGATGGGCAACACCTGGAGGAGGGTGGAGACAATCACAAAGACAGGTGAAACAGATCACGGCGTGACAAAGGTAAGCACCCTGTACAGTACGTATCTCCCTCAGAATATCTAGTTAAACTGATTTCATTACAATTGGGTCATACATTTTACATCTACATTAGTTTACATAAAATTATCCTGGTGGACTGACCCTCTTTAAATGGCACTAGCTCTGTAAGTTTAACCTCACCAGGACGCAAGACCTGTGTTATTGTTGCTTGATAGAATTTCACAGATTGGTGAGTGAACTGCTGCAGGTCTTTATGGTAGCTTAAATGGCATCACTCTTTAAACAAACCATGAAAATACAGTACATAATGAGAAAAACTCCAGTGCGTGTTTGACTACCTTAGCCTCAGCATTTCAGCACAAACGTGTTCTGTAAACTAGGTACACCCAGTGTGAAAGTAACTGCTGAGTGCTGAGACCACACTTTTATTATCAAAGGCTGTCATTGTACATATTTACATATTATTTCACAATTTCATTTTAGTTATATTATTGAAATTAGTAAATTAAGTTAGGTGACTGCGTCTGCGATCCTTGAATATTTAGCCAAAGTCAAGTTTTAGGGAGACATTTTAATGTCAGCTTCTCAATTAGAGGACTGGAGACACAAGCTGGAATGATTATTAGAATGAAATTAAATATCAAGTCATGTCTATTCCTGGGTGTTGATATAGAAATGACACCATAAATGGCCTGAAAATATATTACAGCTATTCTTGTGCTTGACAATGTTTCCATGAGATTTACATGTTGCATTTACATTTTTGGACGGACGGACGGACGGACAGACAGACAGACAGACAGACAGACAGACAGACAGACAGACAGACAGACAGACAGACAGACAGACAGACAGACAGACAGACAGACAGACAGACAGACAGACAGACAGACAGACAGACAGACAGACAGACAGACAGACAGACAGACAGACAGACAGACAGACAGATAGATAGATTTTTAAATTGCCGCTTTTTTGTGTGTCATGACATGAATGACCTAAAATAGGTTCATCTGTACAATGTTCTGTACTTTGGCACACCTCATTATTCCCCCTGGCACAAATGTTAGCCGTGGGTGGGGGATGAGGTGAGTTTTCCTCTTGTAAACCACTTCAAGCACCTAGGTGGAAAAGCGCTATCTTAATCCCAAAAAATAATGTTCCTTGTTGTTTATCTAGTTTAGTGCATCAAAGAGCATTATGGGTTTTGGAAGGAACATTGATTTTAAAGTGTTTTTTCACTCTTTTCTATAACAATATTACCAATGAATCCCTTGAATCTGAAGGTATACTAACATATAAAGACAACACAAAAGTTAATTTTCACTTAAGAAATACATGATTGAAATAAGGCCTGACATTACCTAGGGAGGACTGGGGCATTGTAAAAGGAATGGAAGCCAAGTCAAGCAAATACTATCCTTTTAAGAGGGCAATTTAGTAATCAGTGTTTCCTCTGGCGATGTCCTCAGATTTCATTGTCCTCCGAGGTTAGTCTGAGACAAATACTAGTAGGCCAGGCAGGCCTACAGTGCCTTCGGAAAGTATTCAGACCCCTCAACTTTTTCCACATTTTGTTACGTTACAACCTTATTCTAAAATGTATTACATTGTTTTTTTTTCTTATCAATCCACACACAATACGCACAATATACACAATACGCCATAGGGCGGCGCACAATTGGCCCAGTGTTGTCCGAGTTTGGCTTGTGTTGGACGTCATTGTAAATAAGAATTTGTTCTTAACTTACTTGCCTAGTTAAATAAAGGTTAATATATATATATACAGTGGGGAGAACAAGTATTTGATACACTGCCGATTTTGCAGGTTTTCCCACTTACAAAGCATGTAGAAGTCTGTAATTTTTATCATAGGTACTCTTCAACTGTGAGTGACGGAATCTAAAACAAAAATCCAGAAAATCACATTGTATGATTTTTAAGTAATTAATTTGCATTTTATTGCATGACATAAGTATTTGATACATCAGAAAAGCAGAAATTAATATTTGGTACAGAAACCTTTGTTTGCAATTACAGAGATCATACGTTTCCTGTAGTTCTTGACCAGGTTTGCACACACTGCAGCAGGGATTTTGGCCCACTCCTCCATACAGACCTTCAGGTTTCGGGGCAGTCGCTGGGCAATACGGACTTTCAGCTCCCTCCAAAGATGTTCTATTGGGTTCAGGTCTGGAGACTGGCTAGGCCACTCCAGGACCTTGAGATGCTTCTTACGGTGCCACTCCTTAGTTGCCCTGGCTGTGTGTTTCGGGTCGTTGTCATGCTGGAAGACCCAGCCACGACCCATCTTCAATGCTCTTACTGAGGGAAGGAGGTTGTTGGCCAAGATCTCGTGATACATGGCCCCATCCATCCTCCCCTCAATACGGTGCAGTCGTCCCGTCCCCTTTGCAGAAAAGCATCCCCAAAAAATGATGTTTCCACCTCCATGCTTCACGGTTGGGATGGTGTTCTTGGGGTTGTACTCATCCTTCTTTTTCCTCCAAACACGGCGAGTGGAGTTGAGACAAAAATAGAGCTTTTTGGTCTAATCAGACCACATGACCTTCTCCCATTCCTCCTCTGGATCATCCAGATGGTCATTGGCAAACTTCAGACGGGCCTGGACATGCACTGGCTTGAGCAGGGGGACCTTGCGTGCACTGCAGGCGTAGTGTGTTACTAATGGTTTTCTTTGAGACTGTGGTCCCAGCTCTCTTCAGGTCATTGACCAGGTCCTGCCATGTAGTTCTGGGCTGATCCCTCACCTTCCTCATGATCATTGATGCCCCACGAGGTGAGATCTTGCATGGTGCCCCAGACCGAGGGATATTGACTGTCACCTTGAACTTCTTCCATTTTCTAATAATTGTGCCAACAGTTGTTGCCTTCTCACTAAGCTGTTTGCCTATTGTCCTGTAGCCCATCCCAGCCTTGTGCAGGTCTACAATTTTATCCCTGATGTCCTTACACAGCTCTGTGGTCTTGGCCATTGTGGAGAGGTTGGAGTCTGTTTGATTGAGTGTGTGGACAGGTGTCTTTTATACAGGTAACGAGTTCAAACAGGTGCAGTTAATACAGGTAATGAGTGGAGAACAGGAGGGCTTCTTAAAGAAAAACTAGCAGGTCTGTGAGAGCCGGAATTCTTACTGGTTGGTAGGTTATCAAATACTTATGTCATGATATAAAATGCAAATTAATTATTTAAAAATCATACAATGTGATTTTCTGGATTTTTTTTTTTAGATTCCGTCTCACAGTTGAAGTGTACCTATGATAAAAATTACAGACCTCTACATGCTTTGTAAGTAGGAAAACCTGCAAAATCGGCAGTGTATCAAATACTTGTTCTCCCCACTGTATATATATATATATATATCCCATAATGACAAAACAAAAACAGGTTTTTATAAATTGTTGCTAATTTACAAAAAATTTAAATCTGAAATATCACATTTACATAAGTATTCAGACCCTTTACTCAGTACTTTGTTGAAGTACCTTTGGCAGAAATGACAGTCTTGAGTCTTCTTGGGTATGCCACTGCGAGCATGGCACACCTGTATTTGGGGAGTTTCTCACATACTTCTCTGTAGATCCTCTCAAGCTCTGTCAGGTTGGATGGGGAGCATTGCTGCACAGCTATTTTCAGGTCTCTCCAGAGACGTTTGATTGGGTTCAAGTCCGGGCTCTGGCTGGGCCACTCAAGGACATTGAGACTTGTCCCGAAGCCACTCATGTGTTGTCTTGGCTGTGTGCTTAGGGTCATTGTCCTGTTGGAAGATGAACCTTTGCGCCAGTCTGAGGTCCTGAGTGCTCTGGAGCAGGTTTTCATCAAGGATCACTCTGTACTTTGCTCCATTCATCTTTCCCTCGATCCTGACTATTCTCCCAGTCCCTGCCACTGAAAAGCACAGCATGATGCTGCCACCTCCATGCTTCACCGTAGGGATGGTGCCGGTTTCCTCCAGACGTTACGATTGGTATTCAGGCCAAAGAGTTCAATCTTGGTTTCATCAGACCAGAGAATTTTGTTTCTCATGGTCTGAGAGTCTTTAGGTGCCTTTTGGCAAACTCCAAGCAGGCTGTCGTGTGCCTTTTACTGAGGAGTGGCTTCCGTCTGGCCACTCTCTCATAAAGGCCTAATTGGTGGAGTGCTGCAGAGATGGTTGTCCTTATGGAAGGTTCTCCCATCTCCACAGAGGAACTCTAGAGCTCTGTCAGAGTGATTATCAGATTCTTGGTCACCTCCCTGACCAAGGCCCTTCTTCCCCGATTGCTCAGTTTGACTGGGCGGCCAGTGCTATGAAGAGTCTTGGTTGTTCCAAACTTTTTCCCTTTAAGAATGATGGAGGCCATTGTGTTGTTGGTGACCTTCAATGTTACAAAGAAATATTGGTACCCTTCCCCAGATCTGTGCCTCGACACAATCCTGTCTCGGAGCTCTACGGACAATTCCTTTCAAGACCTCATGGCTTGGTTTTTGCTCTGACATGTGCTGTCAACTGTGGGACCTTATATAGACAGGTGTGTGTGCCTTTCCAAATCATGTCCAATCAATTTAATTTACCACAGGTGGACTCCAATCAAGTTCTAGAAACATCTCAAGGATGATCAATGGAAACAGGATGCACCTGAGCTCAATTTCGAGTCTCATAGCAAAGGGTTTTAATACTTATTAGGGATTTTTTTTTTTACGTTTGCAAAAATATCTAAAAACCTTTGTCATTATGGGGTATTGTATGAAAAATAAAACCACAACTCAACACTGGCTAGCCACATGCATGGCTGCTCTCTAGCAATTCCAAATCCAAGCGATTCCAATTCCCAATAGGATTAGTCTAAACTCCAGTCACTGTTGGTTACCCTTAAAGGAACATTTTAAAATTGTTTTTACTTCATATTCATCATCTCCAGCACCACCCCAACATCAAAATAAGTGAAAATAGCTTCCAATGACATGTTTCCAATGACATACACTTTCCCTTTAAGGGTAAGCATATGTCCATCAAAAAATATTGCTTTATCTGAACCCTCTTTTCAGAGCGACACTGATTATTCTATTTTCTGTAATTATTCCATCCACACCACAGTCCTTCATAATAATGAGATTGATTCCACTTTCCAGCATTACCAGACCTTCCATTCAGCACAACTATATATTTCAGTCCAATATGGGTCACCTAGCCTCCATCTGCCCTGTGCTAATACTGTAGGCCTGTATTACTAAATGTGATTAATTAAAGCTATAACACTAATACAGTGCTAATGAGGAGTGTGTGTGTCTTATGGCAACAGCACTGCGGTTCTCACACAAAGGCTGACGTCATGACTCTATGACCCAGATCAATCAGGAAGAAACAGCCTGGGTCTCATTTGGGAGGAACAAATATTATTTCTTAGTCACATCAGGAAGTAGCTGGAAGTGGAACTTCTTCACTCAGTGGTTAAAGATGTCAAAATTTGCCTTAAATTAGCCAATGTCATCCATTCACCATGGCAACTAATGATGTTGTTAACACAGAACTTCGGCTTGCAGCAGGCTTCCCATGTCTTGTGTCTGACTTGGCTTGAATGGATCTCTGAAATCTCCAGATGAATATGAGGTTTTCTGCTCTTGTTCTGCTCATACTGGAAAATTGAGAAATGCACACAGGGTGTTTCAGGCACTTATGTTGAAAACAGAGTTGCCCAGAGATCATTGAACTGCAGGGAGACCCAGAGGGGTTGGAGAGCTCCAACACTTGGATGTCGGCTGATGGGGTCCACTAGGAAACCGATTCCCATAATAAGAAATCCCTGTTCACTCACAGCTGGCCATGCATGATGTGACTGTATTAGCATCAGCAAGCTGCCACATAGTCAATGTGAAGTTGTTAATGTGTTCGGAATGTAATGACACACAGGAGACCATTGCAGAATGGACATTATATGAGCAATGCAGTGGATGAGGAATTGCTCAGAACCCCCTCAAGTCTCTCATCATATTGTGGAGAGCCTTAGAATGAATGATCCTTCAAAAGTAAAACACATAGCAGGTCTTTCATAGCCATTAGCGGTTGCACAAGAAGATGATAATTGGACGTGGCACTATATTCCGTGCTAGGGGCTGCATTAAGTCATACCTTTGACCAAACACATTATGTATGAATGGCCATTTTATGTCAGAACTTCACCATTGTGAGGGCAGGAAAACAAAAGGCCTTGAGCTAGCATTTAAACATGTTGTAAACGTACAGTGCTTTATAGGGTGATGCTTAGCCTACAACTTGGGAGTGGGGGCTAGTGGTGGGTGGGAGCGAATGTGTTAATTTGATGAGCTCTTCCACAATTTTATGGGGTGAAAATTATTATTTGGGTGAAAAATCATTGTTTTCAAATTATTAATCTACATTCAGTGTCATTAATTGTAATGTGGTCATGCCAGTCTAAGTGCAGATTATAATTATAATAATGTATGAAATAACTTGAGTCATACGGAAGAATATTCATGCCTAACATGATTTCCTTGTTTTCATTTGCATTTTAGGTTCAATGTACATGAATGAGTCAACAAAAGTGTCTCAAACTGTTTTCCTAATAAACACAGGACTAAATGTGACCCTGCTAGTTGGGGCAATCTGCCAATGCCCCATCTGTGCCCCAGCCCACTGAGGGCACTAAGGGCACAGTCTCAGGGCACCATGGAGGGAGAATGGCTCGCATGTAAGGGCAGGAATGAGTAAACAAAGACATAAAACTGTTAATGAATGACAACACATTCAGAATACCTGTCCATAAAAAAGTACCTTTTTTTTTCACAGCGGTGTTGATTTGAATAGTTTTACGTTGACATTTTACAGACGCTCTTATCCAGAGCAACTTACAGTAGTGAGCTTATACATGTTTTGTATTGGTCCCCCATAGGAATTGAACCCACAACCCTGACATTGGAATGATATCAAATACAGTGGAATGGTATCAAATACAGTAAACACATGGTTTCCATGTGTTTGATGCCATTCCATTTGCTCCATTCCATTTGAGTTGTACTCCCCTCAGCAGCCTCCACTGTTATTTACTCTGATGTGGTAACACTGATGAAATCAAGAGATGCGTCCCAAATTGCACCCTATGTAGTGGACTACTTTTGACCTCTTTTAATAAACATGCTAATATACACTGAGTATACCAAACATTAGGAATATCTCAGAAGAGCCTCGATTCTGGCCTATGTTGACTCCAATGCTTCCCACAGTTGTGTCAAGTTGACTTGATGTCCTTTGGGTGGTGGACAATTCTTGATGCACACGGGAAACTGTTGAGCGCGAAAATCCCTGCAGCGTTGCAGTTCCTTCTTTAACCTGTCTCCTCCCCTTCATCTACAGTACACTGATTGAATTGGATTTAACAGGTGACACCAATAAGGGATTATAGCTTTTAGCTGGATTCACCTGGTCAGTCTATGTCATGGAAAGAGTTCTTCATGTTTTGTATACTCAGTGTGAATAATATGAATATATTAAAGTGACAATCTGGTCAGTCTATTTCATGGAAAGAGTTCTTCATGTTTTGTATACTCAGTGTGTACAATATGCATATATTGAAGTGACAATCTGCAGTTAGCAGGATAGCAAAACGCCTACCCTACTGATTTGTTAAACTGCTGAGGGATGGGGCTAGATAAATGTAACCACTCTTAAATGCATGGACAGAGCTACAGTATGGATACAAGGACTGACCATGCATGAAATCAAAATTATAGTTTTAAACATGTTTTGAAACTATACAGTGTTTGTTTACTTTTACATTGTTTACACAAGTTAGGAGTTAAAACAAGTTTATATTTAGGGTTCTGATGAGGAGTAGCAGTTGAACTAAACTCTTGAGACATCTATAAGTTCAATTCTTTAAGAATCAGTGGGGGGTGGGGGGGAACTGTTCTGTTATATTTGGGATACTGCTTTTCAAAAGGAAAAGTTACAAAAATTACTGGAGGATGTCTTTAAGGTTTTCAGTAGTGAGGAGTTGTTGACAAGACTTGTTGACAAGTTTGATGCCATGTCTGGTTATGAGGTCTGTCAATGTGTAGCTGCAACACTCACAATGGCTCATTTCAAACTTGTTTATTCAAGTTTATTATTAGTCATTAATATCAGTACAAGCCAACATTTTCTTTCAGTTCGGTCTTAATTAATTACAATTAAATTGTAATTAAAGTTGCCTGTTGGACTGATAGAGGCTGCTCTCGTTGATAACCAAACAGATACTCAATTGGTGCGTTCAAAATGGCACACTATTTTCCTATGTAGAGCGCTACTTTTGACCCGGACCAATAGGTAGGGTTCTGTTCGAAAGTAGTGCTCTACATAGGGAATAGGGTGCCAGTTTGGACGCAGCCGCTGTTGTGACCTGGAGACAATTATCAAGTAAGTTTAGATTGGACCGACTTTGCTGTTAAACATATTGTTTCGATCAATCAACATGTTCCATTTCTCTGGGGATAAATCTCAATACTTTTAAGAGGGACAGGCACAGTGAACTGTGCTGCACTGGTGCCTATAAAGAGAATGGATTCAAGTATCCCCTGATTGTGATAGAGTACTGCAGTAAAATAAGAAACACCTGTATTAATGGAAATTAGGACATTCAAACCTATATCAATCATTGTATTTCCTTTGAAGACCAGTATCCATAGACGGCTATATCGGTAAGCTAATACAGGACCAGTAAAGGCCCAAAGCAATACTTTCGTAAAAATGACCAGTAATTATGATTGACTTCACCATCACTTGTTCATTGGTACCATCATTCACTGTGTGTATCAGTGTTATTACAGTGCATTTTTATACTTCAAGGGGTCTTGAATTCCAAATTAAATAGCTAAATGATCCTTGGTGTGACCTTCTTAAAACAATTCCATATAGCTTAGTAGAACACATGTACATGTACAAATATATATACAAGTTTCCTGAACTTTCTTATATCTCTCAGATATAGAGAGGCACTTCGGAACAAACTTCCTTCTGATGTTTTTTGGTACTATCTGTTGTTCACTCAACTGAGCGCTGACCAAGATGGCTGCTTCACGACTAGCCCTTACAAGCATTTCGCTACACCCGCAATAACATCTGCTAACCACGTGTATGTGACCAATAAAATTGTATGTAGTGAATCTGTTATTCAATGCGTTTGTATGGGCTAATAGCACAGTTCCATATATGGCTTAGACAGGGCTTATACTCTGATGGGTTAATGGCTGTGATAGGAGAAAACTGAGGATGGACAACATTGTAGTTACTCCACAATACTAACCTAACTGACAGAGTGAAAAGAAGGAAAACCGTACAGAATACAAATCTTTCAAAACATGCATCCTGTTTGCAACAGGGCACTAAAGTAATACTGCAAAAAGTAATATAAAGTGTCATGTTTGGGGCAAATCCAATACAACACAATACTGAGTACCACTCTCAATATGTTTGCATCATGTTATGGGTATGCTTGTAATCGTTAAGGACTAGGGAGTTTTTCAGGATAAAAAATAAACGGAATGGAGCTAAGCACAGGCAAAATCCGAGAGGAAAACCTGGTTCAGTCTGCTTTCCACAAGATACTGGGAGATTAATCCACCTTTCAGCAGGACAATAACCTAGAACACAAGGCCAAATCTACACTGGAGTTGCTTACCAGATCAATGTGCAGAGGTACGAGGTATTTAGGTAGATATGTACATGAAGGCAGGGTAAAGTGACTAGGCATCAGGATAGATAATAATACGAGTAAAATAACTAACAGCAGTAGCAGAAGAAAATTATGAGTGTAAAGTGTGTGTGATGTGAATGTATGTGTGTGTGTGTTATTGTGTGTGTGTGTGTGTGTGTGTGCTAATGTAGTGTGTGTAAATGTGTGTTTGTTTTGTGTAGGAGTGTCAATGTAGTGTATGTGAGTGAGTCTGTATATGGTGTGTATATAAAGTCTAGTGAGTGTGTGCAGGGTCAGTGCAAGATAAAGTCAGTGAAAATAGTTTGGGTACCATTAATTTACTATTTAGCAGTCTGGCTATTTAACAGCCTTATGACTTGGCGTAGAAGCTGTCTCCGTTTGCCAGACCTATGGCTTGGGTGGCTTGGGTGGCTTGGGTGGTTGGAGTCTTTGGGCCTAGAGGTCCTGGATGGCAGGGGGCTCGGGCTCAGTGATGTATTGGGCTGTCTGCACCACCCTCTGTAGTGCTTTGCGGTTAAACGTGGTTCATTTCCCATACCAAGCGGTGATGCAGCCAGTCAAGATGCTCTCGGTGGTGCAGCTGTAGAACATTTTGCGGATCCGACGGGCGGTATGTAGCCTAGCGGTTAAGAGTGTTGGGTCAGTAACCGAAAGGTTGCTGGTTTGAATGACTGAGCCGACTAGTTGAAAAATCTGCATAAGAGCATCTGTTAATGACTAAAAATGTAAATGTCAAATCTTTTCCACCTCCTGAGGGGGAAAAGGCGCTGCCGTGCCCTCTTCATGGCTGTGCGAGTGGGTGGACCATGTTAAGTCCTTAGTGATGTGGACGCCAAGGAACTTGAAGCTGTGTATTTGTGACATGTCTGTAGACTTCACACATTGCAATCCATTTGAACATGCAAAGACTGGGCAGTCTAGATATCTATGGTATCCTTTTTAGGACATCATCAACTGAGGATGTCCTAAAAGTAATGCCTTACAATTGGTAATTTCATAGGACAATGAGGTCACTTGAATGACCAAACACATGAGCATGGTCCAAGCCTTTGATGACATGGGCCGGATGATGCTTAAACACCTTTTATTGCAATTGTTTTCTTTTTAGAAAGAAAATATGTTAGCATGGCCCTTATTCCAGCAGATGTGCTTAAACACAGCTGAGGTTTATTCTTGTCACGCCACGAACATTAAAACTTTGTTACACGCTAGAGAGAATGATGTCCCATTTCTTTATTTCACAGAAATGAACAGAGCTGAAGGAAAGCTTGCATTAAAAAATATCTATATTGTTTTTATATTGTAGATAAGTGAAAGGTAGGCCTATACGTTGATCACTTGCTTTCCCTTATACCCAAGTTGTTTGAACATGCGACACAAGAACATACATCAGTGATGCAGCAGAACTTGTATATTTACTCCCGGAGGACCTAGTCAAACACAGGGTTTGATCTCTATGTGTGATGAATTCTTTACTGTGACAGTGACATAATTAACAGGCTGTAAATGGTTCTTGTTAATCTCACACTGGGCTTATGAAGCAACTGGGACTTGAAATACGTTCCAAATGGCACCCTATTCCTTTTATAGTGCACTACTTATGACCAGAGCGCTATAGGGCCCTGGTCAAAAGTAATGAACTTTAAAGGGAATAGGGTGTAATTTGGGAAGTTGCCTTGATCTTCACACAGAGCCACAGAGGAGCGGAGACGGAGATGTTTTGCTTGCACTGAGACATTTTGATATGTCCTCAGCACATCTTGAGCTTAAGAGGCAGACAGTGAATACGCAGCAAACCTTAGCCCCATAATTAACATAGACGGGACTCCACTTCAAAGACACATGGGTGGCGCCCCAAATGGTACCCTATTTTATACTTTTAACCAGGGCCCATAGGGCTCTGGTCAAAAGTACTGTAGTATAAGGACTACGGTGCCATTTGGGACACGCCCATGCTAATAGGCATTCCTAACCAGCAACAAGGATTACTACTGCTGTGTATGTGTTAAAGCTGTTGTAATTTTAATCTGTATGCAGATGCAATCTGACCTTGTTGCCTTACAGAAAGCCCTGGTTGGTTTAAAACTTGTACTTAATGTGGGCAAGACTGAATATATGTTGTAAACTAACGATGTAATGGAAGTGTCACGATTTGAGGGAAGGGAACGAGGCGCAGAGCGAAAGGTACTTGCAGACATGGTTTACTACACAGAAAACAATAAACGTAAGACCGAGAACAGCACCGTGAACTGGTGTCTAGAACACTCAAGCACACAGACACAGACATAACATAAATGGAATCCCCAATTAGAGACAACTCAAGACAGCTGCCTCTAATTGGGTTTTGGCCAAACACAACCAAGACTCCCTGAACTATTGTCAGGTCCTGACTGTGGCCATACTACTCCCACTAGAGGGAGTCAGAGACCTGGCCTCAGTCAGGCCCTGACAGGAAGGATTCAAAATGTAAGGAAACTAACACTAAAGTCAGTGACAGTTAGAAATGTATTTGGGTATAACTGACAGTGGCTACCTATAGTACTCTATTTAACACAATATATATGTTTTTAAATACAGTGAAAAGTTTGGGCATATAATTAAAACATTCCGAAATCATAAATCAACTCGGAAGGTATACTGTCATTTGCACATGGATACAGAAGGCTATAGCTTGGGTCTACAAATTTCATGCCAAGTTACAAGACTAGAATTTCATAAATTTCACTGTGGAAAAGGTGATACAGTATATTGATATGCTTCAGTTTGCTGGCATATGACTGGTTTCACATTTGCCACCAGCTGTGAGTGTTGATGAAGGAGAGAACCAGGCACAGGATAGGAGGAGAATTATTTAAGGCGAGAACGCTAACAAGCATGAGTCCCCAAAACAAAATGAACTGCAGAGTGCAGTACAAAAACACAGGACAAGCCTGGTACAAAAGACGGTTAACAATACTGTATAAATCAAACACCCTCTAGATAAGAGTAAGAACAAGATACTCATAAAGAGAGAATCGCAACACAATAACACAGGGGGAACAACGACGAACTTTGGGGAAGGAGTAAGAGGAACCTATATACACACATAATGAACTAATGGGGGCCAGGTGTGAAACTGGGGGAAAAAAACAAAAAACAGACAAGGAATAAAAATAAATGGGAATCGGGGGTGATGGAAGCTAGAAGGCCGGTGACGTCGACCGCTGGAGGTGAAGCGAACCAGAGGGAGGTGTAGATGCAGAGGGAGACGTGACACTAGCAATCATAAGGTAAAATAGATTTTTATATTTACAATCCCCTTATCCAAATGGCTTACTCTTTTACCTAGTTCTTATCAATAGTTTTTATCAATTTGTAAATTACAGACCATATTCAAAGGTTTTACGAGGGAATATAGTCAAGGTCAGAACACGGTATATCTGTAGATACACCTCCGCCACACCTTCATTTATTTGATCTCCACCTTGAACGAATAGGGAATTACGTTCCATTTACACACACTTAACTCCACGTGCTTAACCTTGGGTCGAAATTCACCACAACCTGTATACTAAAATCTGTTGCTCATGGTAAGAGAGTAACTCAGCATATGTCTCCTACAATGATGACCAGTAGTTGTTGCTACTGTATTTGTGTTAACAGCTTCTTCCCAGTGACTCATCATCAACAAAATAGCTATTTATTTGACATACATAAGTGGTCGTCATGCACTTGGAAATATTTTTCAAGCGTACTTTTCTACTCAGGCAAACTACCAACAAGGCAATCATAGGTGAGCAATATCTCAATATTTGCAAGTGTGGTAGGGGCACAGCATTTTCCCAGCTATAGAAGAAATCTGTGTTTGTGGCGTCACAAAAATACATGTTTTAGAGAACTTTGTCTTCTCATATTTATTTTATGATCAGTTGTTTCCAGGATGTTCTGCCTCCTTAGTACACCACTCCACTCAATAATGGCTGGATACATAAAAACCATAATCCAATTCAATGTTTCAATGGCTTTACTGTGGTTGAATGGCTTTATTTCGTCATTTTCAACCTTATGTGCTTGTTCACAGAGAAGAGAATCAGCAAATTCAATGTTTTTCTAAATAATGACGAGAATTGATGCAAGAATAAGATAAAGCCAATTTCAACGTTTTTTTAAAATAATAATGACATATATAGGAAAATGTACTTGGTGGCTGATTTGATAGCAGGTTATGCAAGTTGTAGCCGAACAAAATTAATAAATCTGACTGTTTATTGCTTCGCTCCTAAACAACATTGATATAAACTGAGTGTTTGCCCTCAGAACAGTCTCAATTCGGATGTTTTTAACACCTTGTAGAGTGCAGGCCGCGACTAAATGAGTCTGTTCTGAAGGCAACATTGGGTGCAACTCAATATTAGGAAGGTGTGTACATATCCCTATAAAGTTCTGGCTATAATATTTATGTATGAAAAATGGGATCGTCATTGACTTTTGCCCTCTTTCCAAGCAAAACTCACACACAATTCCTTCTTTGAGGAACATGATAAATATAACCATGTAGTAATGGAAAAATTATCTCATAGACCTAGTGAGACACTAGAGATTGTCTTCGGGTGGAGCTCAAGACACGGGGCTGTATAACTATCATGTCTAACTAGAACGTCTAAATTGAAGCTGTCTCTCTTCTTGAACGATTTACGGTTTGATGTTGTAATGTTGGCTGAAAGCTAAATGACTGAGCCTTACTAAGCATCTAATGTAAAAATGAGAGAAAATTTGACTGCTGAGCTATGTAATTCTGTACTTTATTTGTCAACAAGAGGTATCTAGAGACATTGTAGAGGAGAAATGTGGAGTCAGGGGAGATTGTTTAGAGTCCTTTTCATTCATCCCACTGAGATCATGTGCCACAAAATGTAATAAAATGTAAGTTTTTGGCACTCCCAACAGTGCATGAACAGCTACAGTTGAAGTCGGAAGTTTACATACAATTATTTATTAAGTCATTAAAACTCATTTTTCAATCACTCCACAGATTTCATGTTAACAAACTATAGTTTTGGCAAGTCGGTTAGGACATCTACTTTAAGCATGACACAAGTAATTATTCCAACAATTGTTTACAGACAGATTATTTCACATATAATTCACTACATCACAATTCCAGTGGGTCAGAAGTTTACATACACTAAGTTGAATGTGCCTTAAAACAGCATGGAAAATTCCAGAAAATGATGTAATGGCTTTATAAGCTTCTGATAGGCTAATTGACATAATTTGAGTCAATTGGAGGTGTACCTGTAGATGCATTTCAAGGCCTACCTTCAAACTCAGTGCCTCTTTGCTCGACATCATAGGAAAATAAAAATAAACAATTGTAGACCTCCACAAGTCTGGTTCATCCTTGGGAGCAATTTCCAAACGCCTGAAGGTACCACGTTCATTTGTACAAACAATAGTACGCAAGTATAAACACGTATAAACACCATGGGACCACGCAGCTGTCATACCGCTCAGGAAGGAGACGCGTTCTGTCTCCTAGATATGAACGTACTTTGGTCAATCCCAGAACAACAGCAAAGGACCTTGTGAAGATGCTGGAGGAAACAGGTAGAAAAGTATCTATATCCACAGTAAAACGAGTCCTATATCGACATAACCTGAAAGGCCGCTCAGCAAGGAAGAAGCCACTGCTCCAAAACTGCCATAAAAAAGCCCGACTACGGTTTGTAACTGCACATGGGGACAAAGATAGTACTTTTTGGAGAAATGTCCTCTGGTCTGATGAAACAAAAATAGAACTGTTTGGCCATAATGACCATCGTTATGTTTGGAGGAAAAAGGGGGAGGCTTGCAAGCCGAAGAACACCATCCCAACCGTGAAGCACGGGGGTGGCAGCATCATTTTGTGGGGGTGCTTTGCTGCAGGAGGGACTGGTGCACTTCACAAAATAGATGGCATCATGAGGAAGGAAAATTATGTGGATATATTGAAGCAACATCTCAAGACAGTTAAAGCTTGGTCGCACATGGGTCTTCCAAATGGACAATGACCCCAAGCATACTTCCAAAGTTGTGGAAAAATGGCTTAAAGACAACAAAGTCAAGGTATTAAAGTGGCCATCAAAAAGCCCTGACAATCCTATAGAAAATGTGTGGGCAGAACTGAAATAGCATGTGCGAGCAAGGAGACCTACAAACATGACTCTATTACACCAGTTCTGTCAGGAGGAATGGGCCAGAATTCACCCAACTTATTGTGGAAGGCTACCCGAAATATTTGACCCAAGTTAAACAATTTCAAGGCAATGCTACCAAATACTAATTGAGTGTATGTAAACTTCTGGCCGACTGGGAATGTGATGAATGAAATAAAAGCTGAAATAATCATTATCTCTACTATTATTCTGACATTTCATATTCTTAAAATAAAGTGGTGATCCTAACTGACCTAAGACAGGGAATTTTTACTAGGATTAAATGTCAGGAATTGTGAAAAACTGAGTTTAAATGCATTTGGCTAAGGTGTATGTAAACTTCCGATTTCAACTGTATGTCATTATCATCATATGTGGGGATTGTGAATACATCAGTGGGGAACCGTCAGGGTTGTCTACGCCCTCAGAGAGGGCCCAAGGATAGATACAAATCTGTATATATTGTTATATATTATAATTTGGAATTTTGTTTTCATTAATTCAATCTTTTTCGTCTTAATTGTAATGATCTTCCTATTGAATTTCTTCAGTTTGTGTTCGAAAAAGAAGGGTTAATATCCAAGAGTAAAAAAATATCCAATCAGAATTTTTCTTTGGTAGTCTCTTGGTAGAAATAATCTAGCTGGGCTCAACGCTCATTGGCTAGGCCCTCAGGCTTTGAATAGAAGGCACCAGCCAGCGTCATTGACATTGACTTCAATTAGAGCAGCATTTTGGAATGACAGTTGAATCAACCAATCACAAATTGTTTTGTAATAGGTGGGACAATTGTATGATGCCTCTAGAGGGCTTAAGTATACGTCACTAATTCAGAGCCAATAGCGAGCCTTATCTTGTTTTCTCATGCTTGAGCCTAGCTAGCTGGCTAGCTTTTTGCAGTGAGTGTATGTAACGATGGTGATGGCAACTGCACAGAGAGAATAATCGAGAACGATGTGGTGGCTAAATTGTTAGCATCGCCCTTTTCAAGACTTTTAATGAAAAGTTCAATCTTGTACAGACCGGGAGACCAACTCTGATTTAGTGTAATGAGGAAAGAGTTCTTCTTTTGGATTTAAAATCAAAAGACAAGCTATATGAAGCTGCCATTTCCCATTTCATAAAGAAGGACAGGAGAATGGACATTGTTTTTAAATGATAATCATAATGGCGAGTGGACTTTTTGTTTTCATCTACAGCTTGCTTTTTGCTATCTCGTTCATATAATTTCATTATTATTTCAACTTTAGATCACTGGTTGTGTGGTAAAAACAAAGGTAATGACAATGCAATTGGAAGTACTGGGTACATGACATTTCGTGTTGTGGTGCATTTTTTTATTGTTGCATGCTGGAGATAGAACATCGAATAGAGCGCAACTTTTTTCTCTCTGACAGCATATACTGTCCGTGGTCTAGAAACAATGTGAGTAGTTGTGTGGTTGAATTTATTCAGCCACTATTTGAGTGACTGTTTGTTTTGGCAAATGTTTCTTTGAAACGACGCAACCGTATTTTCTTCTAACGTGGTTCCTGCTATCAATATTTGCAACCGTTGTGTACGTGTACTGCTTCTGTGAGCCACAGCCGAGGTGTGGCTTAGTACCGTTTGACTCTGTCATCAAAGAATTGCTTCTCCTACATACTGTAGGTATGCAAAAGAAAGGTCTCAAGTCATGCTCTGTATACACAGGCATCCAAGTTCTCTATTCATATGTATGACGTCAGATCTTTTACCGCAACGGAGGGCCTAGTTCCGATAGTCACGGTATGCCACTGGAATACATGTAGGATTCAAGCTACGATGACGGCATGCAAGCTTATATATAATCACAATGAGGCTGAGAGGAATCCCCTTGTACAGTAAGGCTTGCAGTTTCTTTCAAAATGTCCATAAACAGTATTTAAAGTTTAATTGAGACTAAACTTTGATCTATACTTGTTCATGGTGTATAATGAATACAATGAAACAGTATATCATAATTTACCTTCTTGTCTTACTGTTGCCATGACACGCAACAGTGAAATCCAATTTTACCATGTAATTGAGTGCACTGCCATATTATGATGATTTAACAACCAGTTTGATGGCACTGCACAGCTTATTACTGTGTAAACGTATGATTTACTGTATGGGTAATTGCACAATTGACATACATTTTCAGCTGCATGTTTTTGAAGGGGGCCGAGTGGCGCAACGGTCTAAGGCACTACAACGCAGTGCTTGAGGTGTCACTACAGACCCGGGTTTGATCCCGGGCTGTATCAAAACCGGCTGTGATCGGGAGTCACATAGGGCGGCGCATAATTGGCATAGTGTCGTCCGGGTTAGAGGAGGGTTTGGCCAGGGTAGGCCATCATTGTAAATAATAATTTGTTATTAATTAAACACTCATATTTGCTCTCTCTCTCTTTCTCTCCTCTATTTCTCCCCTCTCTCTCTCTCTCTCTCCACTCTCTCTCTTTCTCTCTCTATGTGATGATGCCATCTGTGTATGGATTCTGTCAGTGATTCCAACTGAACTGAGGTGACACCATGTAATTTGGAGAAAGAGCCAATGCTTCAGAACAAACTTGAGTTTTTCTGTTCCCTCTCTCTGATTCCTCTATTGGAATGGGAGCAAACAGAGGCGAAGGAGAAAGGAAGGAGGGGAAACCTCGTCATAACAGGTATGTGATCATCTCTGTGCTATCAGGAAATGAAATGGCTGCTCAAGGAACACCTCATGTTGTGCAGACGAGCCCCTCTGCCAGACTAACATCTCCTAGCTCATTCTGCCTCTTTCCATGAGGTCATTCCTGGCCAGGGAGATTCTGTGAGTTTATAGTTCTGCTAAGTGCCTCAAAAAGCCAGACAGAAGATGGGCTTTTATTCCACTTCACAGCAACATGTAAACAATGGTCTGCAGCATGTTGAAAGCTGCTCTCCTTTGACTCTTTATGGTTTGTCCCAAAACGTTAACTTCTTTGCTAAAAGCATTCAGATCAAATCATATGGATTCAATATTGTTTTTCACACATGACCAGGTGAAGGAAGGTAACTCCATGCTTTTGTTCATTCCTCCGTCCACACACTCGGGCCCACAATGTGATACGAAAGTATTCATCACTTTGAAACATATTCAACTGCTCAAGCCCTGTGTGTACGCAACGCTAAAGTGCCCAAGTGCCATTAATCAGAGTCCACACTGACAAATGGGGCTTCATTAAAGTGTTTGATTATATTCTGCAGATGTGAGAGGTATGAGCCCCAGTTGCAGACCCCACAGTCCACCAGACACTGGACTGCATTCCAAAAGGCACCATATTCCCTATATAGTGCACTACTTTTCACCAGAGCCCTATGGGTCCTGGTCAAAAGTAGTGCACCAGAAAGGAAATAGTGTGCCATTTAAGATGCACACAGTGCACCAGGAATGGTTTGCAAATGTGCAAAAGGCTGCTCTTTCATCTGGCCTGGCGTCTGTGAGACAACGTGCTGCACTCAGCCAGATTACCTATGCCAAAAGTATCGACTCTGACCCCAAAAGGCTTTGAGAGGTGGACTACTTTTTATAGGCAGTAATCTTATACATCTATGACATAACATGCATCAATAACACGACAATGATGACACCCTCTTTTCGTACCATGTAGTGCTGGTAATGTAATGACAGAACGACCATAAATCATGACTACTTCAAGGATCAAGGATACTCTTTAAACAATTGGGATTTGACGTCCAGTCGTCCTTTGATTAACTTTTTGTGGGGCGGGTTCAAGAAGAGGTCACATTATATTAGTTTTTTTACTCGTCTGTCAGAGAAAATGGCGTGTTGAAACTATTTCTGCTAGGAATCTGTTTTTAATTTTACCACCATCAAAAGAGCAGCATCTTAATCTCCATGCTTCTCTAGGGAAAATCATGGATTCACTTCAAAGGCTCATTATTGACAGTGGTACGCTGAGGAGCAAGGAAATTCCTCCTCCCTCCCACTCCCTTTTCAATTAAATACCAGATCTGCGCTGATGAAAAATGCCAGACGTAGTGAACTTCCTTAAATCTTTTCAGTGTATCCTTAGGAACGTGCTTTTTAGTTTAAAAAAAGAATGGCTCCATCTGTTTAAACTAAATCAAATGTAATTTAATGTATTTGGGTAAAAGACATACAACAAAATGTACAGTACAATGTGGTTCCAGAGGATAGCACTTCAACACATAGGCCTAATGGATTTGTACACCTCTGTGTTTTCTCCTAATTCTGAATTCTTTATTGCTAGCTCTCATCCACGTCATCTAACTATCAGACATACCTGAGTCAACTAGTAGAAAAGCTTCGTTGCTCAGCTTAAGTACCTACACACATTTAGGTTTATAGCAACAAGTAGCTTGTGTGATTCATTGTTCATACCAAGTAAAATGTACTTTAAAAAAATAAAATCTCCAAATCAGTTAAGCCAGAGCTGACGAAGAGGTGTTTGTTTCCATGTAGTTGACAGGTTATGACCTGATGATTTGGAGCTTATACAGACTTGTGAGTCTGACTTGTGTACTTATTATGCTTTATGTTCAGCGCTCAGGCAAAAGATTCAGGAGGAAAATGTCAGAGGGGAAAAAGTTGTGCGCAAATGCCATAGAAATGGGAATACTACCGATTGGCACAGCAGTCTAAGGCACTGCATCTCAGTGCTAGAGGCGTCATTACAGACCCTGGTTTGATCCCGGGCTATATCACAACCGGCCGTGATCGGGAGTCCCATAGGGCGGCACACAATTAGCCCAGCGTCGTCCGGGTTAGGCCGTCATTGTAAATTAGAATTTGTTCTTAACTGACTTGCCTAGTTAAATAAAGGTTAAATAAAAATAAATAAATAAAAACGTAGCACGCTAATGTTCTCTTGACTACATACATTTTGGGATGTTACCATTGATAAATTAAGCTTATTTGTATCTGTTCCTGGTCCCCTTCTTCCATCCATATTTATCTAACTGCTAAACTTGTCCTTTCGTTCCATATTTCTGTCAGACATGTATTCTCTGTTCATTTGTCAGGAAAAGCATGGTTAGAAATACCTAACTTAATGGTCAAGAGGCAACTTCTGCAGTAACTGAACGTTGAAGCTAGCTGCGTTTTCTCTCTTTTGTTGCTTTGTACACACTAAACCACTCCTCTCATGACCTTTGAATTCCAGTTGTACCAATCAAAATAGTTTTGCTTTCAGGGCATCCAATAAAAATGTGTTAACAGCATCCTGCCCTCAAGGCAGATCTGCCATTACAGTTGTCTAGATTTGATTGTTGTGGATGTATTAAATCATACCCCTGAAAAACAATCCATTTCCAAATCATATATTAAGCTGCTGTGAAATAATGATTGACACGAGAGCACATTTTCAGTAGTTTTATTGAAAAATGCCTCTTCTGTTTCAGAAATAAATAAGAAAATAAGGCTGTAGAATTCACAATTTGCAGTTAAAACATGAAGCAGCAATACCATATCCATAGTCTTGCACACAAATTCCAACTGCATTCGATATTGATAAAACAACAATGATAACAACTATATTCTGATTAAAAAACATACTAAATATACACCACAGACATGCAACCTTTGGTAAAATCAGCTGTGAGTTGATATAAGAAAACTGATAAATATTTAGTCTAAAGATACAAAATGGAAGCCATGTTTAACTGCAGTACTGAAGATGACAACTTTAGGTAGATGGTGAACAGATGGCCATCTTTCAAATGAAAAAGAGGGCAAAAGTATCAAATAGGAATAAAACAACATTTGATAATCAGACATTTTGGATTAACCGTGATTGAAAAGAGAAGCGTTTTTCGTTGGATGCCCCAACACTGTGTGAACAAACATTTGCTTTGTCCAACACTGCAATTCGATAAACACTTAATGCAGATATGTTACAAGCAAAATACACAATAGGAAAAGACCACAGGCTCACAGATTGTCATGGAATAATTTCTAGGATTTTGTTTCCTCCCCCCAACAAAAGATGAATTCACATATGATTTAAGCTACTTCCAAATATAGATGAGGTATCAAACCACTTTTTTGTGAAATGTGCATAGCTCTTAATGACATGACACTACGTGATAAAAAAAAACAAAAAAACACAAGAACAAAAAATAACCTTCTCTTTTATGAACCTATCCTTTTGGATTCCATGCTTGATAGTGACCTCTTTCAACGCTCGTTTTGTGAGTCATCTTCATCTTCAGGTATTGGGACTACGTAGGTTTCAGGCTCAGGTGGATATGGCTCTGGTTGGAAATAGTGTTTTATGCCGATTGAACATGAGTGTAATTTGTAGAATATGTCTCAAAATACACAAAATGGATTGTTGTGTTATGTTTTATTTTCAGGCTTGGACATGCAGTATACTGGTGAAATGAGTGGACTTGGCCATATACAGATAGGTTGTGATTTTCAAGGGCACTGATAGAAAGAGTATGTAAACAATTCAGTGCATTTTCTAAATCTGTGTGATGTTAGCATTTCAATGTTAGTACAGTTTGAGGGGTTGTGGGTGGGTTCAATCATTTAACAGAATCATCATTGCCATTCGCTGCAAAATATTAAAAATCTAGTAATTCTAGCACCAGCCTGTTCATACATTTTGGGATGTTATTCCTCATAACATAACAGGAGGTAAGCAGCTGGTAGTGGTAGAAAATCCATTAATACTACAGCAAAATAAAGAATTGAGTACCAGAAAAATTTATGAATGACGATTCTTAGAACGCTTCTGCTGTGTACATAGAGAGAAACAGTACCTCCAGGTGGACATGGTACAATATGGCCCTGAGCAGTCTGTGTGTGCTACAGAAACGTCACTTCTCGGGACGGGGTAGAAAAAGAGGCATTCATGTTGGCATTCAGCAAGCAGCAGGTTACGAGGCAAGACTACAGGTGTTAAAACTAAATTTAGTGGATGTGATTCAAACATCATTTACAAGGAACCGTTAGTTTATTTACAGATAACACCTCAAGAGTAAAAATATTCATGTCGTTGGAAGTTGTTGTTTCTCTCTGCTACAAAATCCAACCTGGTTAGTGTTTTTGTTTGTTTTTTTGTTTGTTTGTATATGGTCCTCCACCCGATAGAAGGTCTTTCTCTGTTCGTTCTTTGGCTTCAAGATGCAAAACAGACCACTATGTTGTTGCCATCGCCGATGCTGGTTTGTTCTAGTTGCTCTAGTTGTGGTTCTTGTCTTTCTCAAGATTTTGTTAATATTATCCTTTGGTGGTTATCCTCAAACAGCTCTAGAGCGCGTGAGCAAGAATCTCAGTAAGAGGACTTTTTTTTTCAAAGTGAAAGCAGCACAGGCGATTTAGAAAGCTTACTATGGTGAACCTGAAATAAGGTCAAACAGGGTGTTAGTCTTCAGTTGGTATGGGAATATTTACTTTCTCTCCTAATGTTAACAAATCAATTATCACAATTGATATATAGTTGTTTCTGGAATATATCCATTTTGTCATCAGTCTGTACTGTACTTAGGTTATGTAGAAACTATGTAGCAACTATGAAGCAACTATGTAGTAACTATGTAGTAACTATGTAGTAACTATGTAGTAACAACTCATGCTTTTAACTAATGTTTCATGCTTCGGCCTCATGCAGTCATTGAGGATGTCATGCCCATCTACCTTTCCAGTTACATACCTCGGTATCCTTGTCCATTGTAAGGAATGCCGACACACTGGGAAGAGTCACAGTAGCCAGGAGTGCCAGGTTGGCCTCTAATACCTGCGAACCCTTGGCGCCCAGGAGGACCACGGGGCCCGGTGGAGCCTGCGGGGCCTGGAGGGCCAGTCCGTGTCTCGCCTGCTGGGCCTAAGAGAGAAAAAATCACAACCAACCAATCAGAGCCCATCTGAGTGTCATCACCCTGTGACATCAGTGGGAACTAAAAGAGTAGTAACTGTTTCTGCAGCAACAGCTTGGAACATCCAATAAAAAAAAAGGAAAAACTGTAGCTGAAGGAAAAACCTGGATTCATTCGCTGAACCTTTTTCCCTCCTCTGTTTCGTCTAGACATTTATAAAAACCTAAGCTTGGAATTCTCCCCCTAACTCTCTCAGAGCCTTTCATCCATGCTCCTCTAAGTCCTTTAAGCGTGTGTTATGAATGAGGCCACAAGAAAAAGACCTCAGCACGTCCATCTGATTAGCCCCATGAACAATCACTCACCATCAGCTAGCTTCCCCAGTAATCTGGGCAATTCCTTTTCTCCGATTCATGATCACTTTCCACAAGTCTTGACCTTGTAGACCTAAGTAAATTGCATGTTTTTTCCCCAAGCTCCCGTTGTTGAAGGCTAGGCTTCTGAAAGCCCAGTGCTTTATAGTTAAACATGCTGTATTACAGTGGAAGTGGATGGCTGGATGGCTGGATTAGCTACAGCTGTATTGTTACTCTACAGCCCCTGGCAGGATGAGCTCATGTTATTGTTGGATGTCCTGGAGGCAGTTTGGCTGGAGTCTAATGATTCTGCATTACAGGGTTAAACCAAAGGGAATCCTTGGTTTCAGTACTCAATCTATGACTCTGTCAGCACACTGGGCCTATCAGTAACATCTTGTAATGACAGTGATACTGCTCAAGCCATTAGAATGGATGGAGAGTGTCTAAGGAGAGCTCATTCTGAAATAGACTCTGGTGACTATATCCAGAAAGTTTGATGTCGCTTATCTGTTTGGTACAGACAAGTCACACACATTAACCTCTCTCACTCTTTTGGGTTTCACATTTTCAACTGTAACTGCTCTACTTTGCTTTCACTCTGAACTGGCACTTTTCGAACCATGCGGTGTCAATAGAGTTCGGATGCGTTCTATGTTCAGGTGCGGCAATTAATGTTTACCCCAGTGTGAATAGAGCATTTATTTCAACATCTGTGCGTACGAGTGCCTCACACACAAGGGCAACATAAATCCCCTAGAAGGCAGAGTGTTTAACTGGGAAAACGCTGGACAGCAGCGTTGATAATTTATTAAGCACAGCTGGCCCAGCACAGCTTCAGGCAACACCTCTGAGCTGAGTTGTAGCCTGTAGTTACTGCAAGGCAGATTTTAACTGGGAGGAATGGTTCAATTCATAGTGACACACCCAGCTTACAATGAGAGATGTGGCGAGAAATGACTCCCATAACTGTAGCTAAAGTAAAGTAACGATTGATTTCCCCAGATTCAAACAAAAGAATGTGGCGCCATGAGAACCACGTGGAGAGATTACGCTTGCTGAATGAGCACCCTTGTGGAAGGGGATGGGTATTGCTATTAAGACTCAGATACGATGCAGTACAGGACAAAGCAGGAATGGATTATTGTGGATCTGGTAGCGGATATGTTGTGGATCTGGTAGCGGAAATGGTGTGGATCTGGTAGAATGAAATGGTGTGGATCTGGTAGCGGAAATGTTGTGGATCTGGTAAAATGAAATGTTGTGGATCTGGTAAAATTAAATGTTGTGGATCTGGTAGCGGAAATGTTGTGGATCTGGTAGCGGAAATGTTGTGGATCTGGTAGCGGAAATGTTGTGAATCTGGTAGAATGAAATGTTGTGGATCTGGTAGAATGAAATGTTGTGGATCTGGTAGAATGAAATGTTGTGAATCTGGTAGCGGAAATGTTGTGGATCTGGTAGCGGAAATGTTGTGGATCTTGTAGCGGAAATGTTGTGGATCTTGTAGCGGAAATGTTGTGGATCTTGTAGCGGAAATGTTGTGGATCTGGTAAAATGAAATGTTGTGGATCTGGTAGCGGAAATGTTGTGGATCTGGTAGAATGAAATGTTGTGGATCTGGTAAAATGAAATGTTGTGCATCTGGTAGCGGAAATGTTGTGGATCTTGTAGCGGAAATGTTGTGGATCTGGTAGAATGAAATGTTGCATGAAACTAACCAGGTGGTCCTCTTTGTCCTCTCGGTCCGACTCCTGGTGTTCCTTGATCACCTTTTTCTCCTGCAGGGCCTGGGAAACAAACACCCAGAATCACTGACAGCAGACGAAACAAACAACCAGAATCACTGACAGCAGACGAAACAAACAACCAGAATCACTGACAGCAGACAAAACAAACAACCAGAATCACTGACAGCAGATGAAACAAACAACCGGAATCACTGACAGAAGACAAAGACAAGGACACACTCAAAGAGAAAAGCCTAATGCAATCATTATGACCACACAGGAAGTGAAATTAAGCTTACAGGGGGAAAAACAGATAGACATTTCCAAAGCCACTGAAAACAATCAGTGGCTGAGACAGGCCTGCGGAAAGACACACTGAAATACAGACAGAACCACTGAGACGAATGGAATATGTTGTGAAGATGAGACGTGGGAAAAGTCCATGAAGGCTTCATTCCATTGCTGAGACAGTAGTAAGACAGAATTGCTCGTCTATGGAAAAATGTCCAGTCTTTGTTCCAACTGTGACAATATGATTGATTATCTTATGATTCCACACAGCAAGACACTCTAGTTAGGCCTACTGATATTGAACAGCTAGGTCAGCAGTGGTTTTGTTATCTCCTTCATTTCCTTTGTTATTTCCTTTGTTATCTCCTTTCAATGTGTGTCCACTTAAGACCTAGACAACCAGGTGAGAGGAGTTCCTAAGGGAGGAGAATAAACACGCAGACACAAGGCCCTCCAGTAATTGAGTTTGACACTCCTGAGCTAGACCTAATTGACAAACAGCTTCATTAGTCAACATATAGACCTAATTGACAAACAGCTTTATTAGTCAACATATAGACCTATAGATAAACAGCTTTATTAGTCAACATATACACCTATAGATAAACAGCTTTATTAGTCAACTAATAGGCCGATTGATAAACAGCTTTATTAGTCAACATATAGACCTATTTGACAAACAGCTTTATTAGTCAACATATAGACCTATTGATAAACAGCTTTATTAGTCAACATATACTGTAGACCTATAGATAAACAGCTTTATTAGTCACCATATAAACCTATTGATAAACAGATGTATTAGTCAACATAGAGACCTATTGATAACCAGCTTGATTAGTCAACATATAGAACTATTGATAAACAACTTTATTAGTGAAGATAGGGGAATTATTGGGCTCCTGACAGTCATGGACATGCGGGACCACGTACCTCTCTCTCCTTGCGGGCCAGGTTGTCCAGAACTTCCTGGGAATCCATTCCTGCCGGTCTGTCCGGGCTCTCCACGGGGACCCTGGTTACCGCTGGACCCTGGGGGTCCGGGGGGACCTGGGTTGTTGCTGCTACGGTAACCGCTGGGAATCTGGTTCAGCATCGAATTGACTCGACTCATTTGTCCTAAAAGTAGACATTGAAAAGGTAACAGACATTTAATTAAATGCATACTCTGTTAGGACTTTGATTTCACTGTAGTGGCAGAACTAATTCTGAATGTAGTGCTAAAAAAGGCCCACTCACCGTTAACTATCTGCTCACACACTTGTCTGGCAATGGATCGCATCATGTTCTGAGGAGCAAAGTCGCCCTAGAAACAAACAGAGAGGTAGGCTTGGTGATGAATATACTGTACATGACTTACTGAGGTGAAAAACTTGAAGATAGACCCTTGGGTATGTTACTCACTCTCTCTCCTCTGTCCCCTTTCATACCATTGGCTCCCTGAATTAACAGAAGAATACAAGATCCTTACATCTCACTGTATGATGCAACTACTTTGCCTTTCTGTGGTTTGCATGACATTGGTGAGATATATGCTTACCGAAACACCTCTGTCACCAGACTTTCCTGGTTTTCCCGAAGCACCAGGCATTCCAGGAGATCCGGGAGGTCCCTGAATAGCGACAAGCACAAAATAACCAATCAGATACATGTAGTGCACCATGCACTTTAAGGGACGACAATGGAAAGCAAGTTTAAAAACTTTATGTACTGTGTGTATATGTTTTTTTTTGTTTTTTTTACTGGCAGTCAGGCAATACAGTAACACAAACAAAGGAACCCATCAGATACAGTGACACAAACAAAGGAGCCAATCAGATACAGTAACACAAACAAAGGAACCAATCAGATACAGTAACACAAACAAAGGAACCAATCAGATACAATGACACAAACAAAGGAACCAATCCGATACAGTGACACAAACAAAGGAAACCAATTAGATACAGTGACACAAACAAAGGAACCAATCAGATACAGCAACACAAACAAAATAACCAATCAGATTACATTTAAGAGACTTATGGTCTGTCTTTACTATATTTTAGGAGAGTATGAGCTTGACAGTGACATGGCACACAGTACATAGATTTCTTTCTCTTTCTGTCTGCATTTTGTCTGAACATACCATTGGTCCTGTTGGGCCTCTGGATCCGGCCTGCCCCTCCTTTCCTTGGGGTCCCTGCATTTGTACCAGACAGGCAATAGAGTTAAACAAGTTATTGAGATGACAGAATCAAGTACATTAGACCCTAGGCCTAGACATTGCGTGATCATTAGACAATGGCCTATTGACTCACCCTAGGTCCAGCAGGTCCAATTGGGCCGATGGTCCCAGCTACCCCTGGTGGACCCTGGGGAAAAAATATAGAAACACAACCCACTTCAGAGCTGGACTTAATTTTGTTTTTCCTCACAGCCCACATTAACACAGGTCACTTACCTTTGACCAACCAACTCAAAGCAGTTTGTTTCACCACCAGTTTTCTGTGTGTCAAACAGTAAATCTCCCTTTTATTTCTCGTTTGCTTCGAAACCCTGCTCACTTTTTTATTGTCAATCCTCTCTCGCCTTTGATGCTTTGGCATAAGATTTACAGGGAACATAATATATTCCAGATCCATTTTATTGGCCATTATAAAACAGGGCTGCGTACTCTGCAAGTCATTAAATGCATGTTGCTACAGCATCTGTTCTAGCCTGGTCACCTGAAAAAAACACTAACCACAATCAATTTGGGGATGGGTTCACCAAGGCTTTTATAATGGAATCAATAATTATCTTACACTGGGTAATTAATTATCCAGTGTCTTGTGGCATAAACACAGCTGCATTAATTCCGAACTGAGCTTGGTTCCTAAATCAGAATAGACTCAGCATAGAAATACTCTGAGTTTACTAGTAGACATCTTTTAGACACAAAATGGGCTTCTCTTTTTTTTGTATCTATAAATAAATTAAGTGGGCTATTTCTAGAAATACAATATGCCATTTTATGTATGAGGACTGGAGGGGTTATTTGTTTGTGGCTTTGTCGGTCTAATGGAGACCATCTCGGAGGATCTCTAAAATGTCTGAGGACACATGGAAGTCTCAAGCTAAGCCTGGAAATCATTGAATGTTGTCAATATTGATTAAATAGAAGAGCCAGCTTCGTTGTGTGAGCAGAGAGTCATTTACCATGATGTTCTGTGTAGCTATGCCATCTATCATAGATGGTTGGTATGTTACAAAATATAGGCTTCATAAAACCAGATTTGTATCAACTCATCAGCTTTTTATGCACCATAGTACAACAACTGACACAAGGAGGAAGGCCAAATGTGGACGGCCTAGCTAGAAGCCTCTGCTTAAGAGGAATTGTATATCAGGGTGATTGGTTTTCCACTCACTTAAGAGAGATTAAATCCACATTGGGGAATCTCAACCTGTTGTTAGTTACTGCCTCTTTGTGAGTCCTCCCCATAAGAAATATTGTCTGTGGCTTGCCACATGGAGAAAGGCCAGAGTAGTAGCATATCTGTACCCTGTGAATAATCCCTGGTTTCCTGTTCTAAAACACAGCCGGGGCCGCGAGCCAAAGCAGCACTTACTTTTTGTCCAGGTAGCCCAGAATCACCAGCTTCTCCTTTCGGTCCTTGGCGGCCCTGAAACAGCGGAGGTAGAAACCCATTCACACTCAGTGGATAACATAATACTGCCTCTTAATTCAACACACGCTAACCTGGGTGACAGTTATAATTAAAAAATCTGCCAATATGTCTTTGTGTAAACCAAGATAAACACGCTGTGATGAGAGTTGTGTGAAAGATGTGTGGAAGTATATTGGTGATGTCCAAACAGGCCATTGTTAATGAGACATTTGGGTGCGTTTCAGAGAAGGAAATCCCAGTGGTAATTTATACAGTATAGCTGAATTGAGATTAGACTGGTTTAATGGCTTCAGATATCACATTTAGCCCAGACATGAAGGAATGCAGGCTCAACAGGCCCTGGCAACAATTACTCCACAGCTTGTAAATTCCTTACATAATAAATGGCCGAAATGGTCCCTATTTGCTGTGTGGAGTCATCGTGGGATTTACGTTTAACCGTTGTAAACAAGCTGTGTGCAGCAGTGGCTGGGGAGAGGGGAGTGTGTGTAGGGGTGTGGAGTGTGTAAGTGTGGAGTGTTCAGTTGGAGAGTGAGACTCACGGCTTCTCCTGGAATAGACAGCCCACTGCGTCCTTGAGGGCCGGGCAGACCCATAGGTCCTGGCAAGCCTGTATCTCCACGCGGTCCAATTGGACCCTAGCAGAAAAACAAAGACAAGAGATACAAATCAATTAGACCTGGAAAGAATGTTGCTATTGAGATCTCCAGACTGAAAGTAGTAGTGCAGTCAAATGCTACTGTTGCAATCTGTGGAAGAAGGCACCAGAAACCGGGGAATGCGAGCATCCCTCAAATTTGAGAAGACTACCACATTCCCAATAAGTGAATTCAGATGTGTTTCTTCCACATCAAAGCCATGAAACTGTAAACAGTTCTCATCATGAGCAGGAAAATATTTAAAGGACACTCCAATATTCCACATTCTCCAAACTGTCAAACACCTCAACCACTTTATGACTGCCATCGGTTATGACTTTAAAAGGTAACCCTGCAGCCCAAAAGAGGGCATCTGAGAGGTGAGGTTAGTGAGGTACTTACAGCTGGGCCAGTCTCCCCTCTTTCACCCCTGGGACCTTTGCTACCGGGTGAACCCTGGGGAAGGAAGAGCATTTGTCTAGTTAACACTGTGTGAGAGAGAGAGAGCAGTGTCTAGAAGCCCAGACCCAGAGTGACATCTGTCAGGATGCTGTCAGGATGGATGCTCTCTCCCTGGGGGCTCCATAGTCATAACATACAGACTACTATAGTTTCCTTCTAGTTTGCCCTTTTAAAAACAAATCAAGGCCAACTGTGCATTGAACAGTCAGTCCTTCATAATGAATGTGATTCAGGGTGAAATGTACAGTCATAAAATGTATAAGAACGTGTCAAAAAGAGAATTTTCAATCGGCAGATCAAGGAGTTCACTAGAACCCCCTGGCCTGCAGCAGAGAGAGGGAAGGAGTGTGCGTCCTAAATGGTACCCTGTTCGCCTAGGTAACAGGGTGCCGATGCAGATGTAGAGGAAGTGTCTTACCACTGCCCCCTGTGGTCCCTGGGGTCCTGCGCTCTCTGAGGTGCAAGTGCAGGCTTTGGGGAGGGACGGGCACTTGGACTCCTCTCTCTGATAGGGAAAGGAAACAGACAGGCACAGTGCGGCGGTGAGCTGAGATGCTGATTAAGCTGCAGGTAATCCTCTCAGCCAGTCTCATGCACACAGACTTACAGACTTCATGACTGGAAGTCTCTCTGGGTAATGTAAACGTGATGTAAATGTGAACAGAGGGTCAGGAGATTACAGGACAATATGGCTTATTTGTATTGATTAGATGTTATTAGCACCAGTTGTATTGCACATGTCAAGGAAGACAATACAACAAATGAAGTACACGCTCTCTAGTTGAGAGCAATATTTCAATAGAACAACTCAATCAGACAGCTGTGTTGCATGCAACGATCCTGTGGACACTGGACATCATGAGCTTCCAGGAAGCCCATTGTTGAAATCCGTACCCACAAGACGTGAAATATATATACTGTGATCGTGGGGCTCTTGAAACAAAAGCTACTTTTATTTGTTGAAACAGAGACGTGTTCATGGATATCTCTGGTGGGACTAAAGTGAGAAAGTCTATATCGAACAGGCTCTTTGAGGCATAGGACCCAGGGTCAAAACACCAGAGCCTGCGGTACAGTTAATTAAAAGCACCACTTAAAACATGTAACGAGAGTTGTTGTTGACAATGTCTTGACAGCTCGGCGTTTTTTGTTGTTTGATTTGCGTATTGTTGAAGGCCGTTCATAGTTGTGATGCCTTTACAGTTGATAGCCGTTGCTTCTCCGCCTATTGGCGAGGCGCTGGGGCAACCGGGCAGGGAAACTGACTTGACAAAAGGCGTTTGAAGCTGCAGCTGCGCTATTTAAACACAGTCATTGTCCTTTATTAACTGTCAGGACAGGAGACTATAATGATAGCACAGCCTACTAGGACAATAACTTAATGTGCCTCACAAACATCCATTGGGAGTCTTCCAACAGTTGGAATAATTTAAGAAGAAAAAACTTGTTTTAACTAACTCCTTTTCCGCTGCCAAAAATGTACTTTGTACTGAGGCACGTTTTCATTCAGCGCTGTCTTCGTCATATTAGATAGGACAACTGCATAGGGGTGGTGGAGTCAAGTGCTAATCATGCCATGCTTTGCTGCTCTCACTTTTCAATAGGTTGAGTGAAATGTACTAAGCTCCCTGTCTGCACAATGTTTGACTGATGGGAATATCTGATTTCTTCTTCATCTGTTCAGGATGATGTAAGCATGTCCTAAAGAGATGTGGGATAGATATCCATTTATTTACTGCCATGTTAAAAGATGAGACAAGCAACAAGCATTAGAAAGATGTGTCCAATACGAGCACACACACACGCACACACACACACACACACACACACACACACACACACACACACACACACACACACACACACACACACACACACACACACACACACACACACACACACACACACACACACACACACACACACACACACACACACACACACACACACACACACACACACACAGAGAGAGAGAGAGAGAGGCTCAACAGGAGAACTAAGGAGATGGGTCAGTGAAAATGCTAACAGACTGCTCAGAGCTTGTTTTGCGTCTGTTAAGTTGTACCGCCCGCCTCTCCCCTCCAGGGAGGTCCAGATGTAGGGTGAAGTTGTACCTAGACAATGATCTGGGATACATTTTGCATTTCCCCCACTAATGGTCTAAGGTTAGGATTGGCGGAGAGGAAGCTGATCCTAGATCTGTATCTAGGGAAAAGTTCAGCGGAGGTCCACTGAGGCTGCTCTTACTCACCATAGATGGAAGGTCACAGCACCTGTCTCTGCTCGTCCAGCCCAGGGTGCACACAATATCGAACATCTGGAGCTGAAACTGTGGAACAAGAAAAAAAGGTTAGTTACGTGTCTTTGATACTTCCTTGTCATCCAAAAATACCAACTAAGAAACAAGGAGTCCATGCAGACAGAGAGCCCACAGAGCATTATAAAAGGAGACCTAAGGCTCAGATATACAAGGGTGCTATAACTGACTTGGGGTACACTATGTTGGAGACAGTAAGCTTCAAGGCTTCCTCCTGTCACAACAGCACTCAGACACACAGGGCTACTATAACTGACTTGCTTGTAGGCTGCTAGGGCTGTAGGTCCATATGCTTTGATGTTGTATGACAATTCACTTACAGTTGCAGATTTCCCTTTGGAGCCAATGGACTTGGACATTTTTCCTAGAACTTGATAGCCGTCCGTGGACGTGTTTCCAGCCTCCTTAATCTCCTTGTCCGCCACCTCTTGGCAGTCGAGATTCAGCTTGACTTTGTTGGGGGAAACAAGGATGTGGAGCTGCAGAGAGAAAAGATTGAGAGTTGTTGCATTCTTCATCCAGGACATACTTTTGTCTAGGTACATCTGCTTTCTATCTTGAAACTCTGCAAATCATTGGGTTATCTGGGGTTGACAACAGAGCAGAGAGAGACACAGGGTATGTGGATGTGTTATTTCCTCTCCTTGATGTGGCGTTCACTGACTCCCTCCAAAAGAGGTAGAGCAGAGAAAAATAACGAAAGGATTTCAACACAGTCTGGTAGCTAACACTGTAAGTTCTAAGGAATTCAACACATTCTGATAGCTAACACTGTAAGTTCTAAGGATTTCAACACATTCTGATAGCTAACACTGTAAGTTCTAAGGATTTCATCACATTCTGATAACTAACACTGTAAGTTCTAAGGATTTCATCACATTATGATAGCTAACACTGTACATTCTAAGGATTTCAACACATTCTGATAGCTAACACTGTAAGTTCTAAGAATTTCAAGACATTCTGATAGCTAACACTAAGTTCTAAGGATTTCAACACATTCTGATAGCTAACACTGTAAGTTCTAAGGATGTACAGTGTCCTAAAAGTGTACTCAGGATAAGATACATGATGTTGGTTCAAAAAGTAATCTGTATTAATGTATTAACTGTTAATTACATATGTTATTCATATAGAATGTAAGATGAATCTGGTGTGATAAAACACAGTAGAAATATCCAAATCAGCTGTTTTCAGCAAGTGATGTAAAAACAGCTGATTTGTGGTGTACACCAAGGATGAGTATTTCCACCACTATGTTTCACAGAGTCAATGTATGACCTATGATGCTATTCCTTACTCAGATCGACCTCACCACATCTTCTTATTATGTAGTTTTGTGGCGTGCCATAAGAAGTGCTTCCTTTTACTCTCTATCGCCAAGCTTTCAGAGACTAGCTGCTGTTCAGGGGAGTTCATTCACATGTTTTTACTCTCTATTGCCAAGCTTTCCGAGGCTAGCTGCTGTTCTTTGGAGTTCATTCACATTCTTATTTAGCAGGCAACATCCTACTGTACCAGGTCATGGAGTCAGTCCCAGAGATTTGGCAACCACATGCGGTTTCATTCATTGTGGTCAACATCGTTGTAAATGTATAGCAGACCACTAGCGGAGGAAACTTCTATCTCAGGATTCTTCTGGGAGAGCGAGCTCAGACAGTGGAGCACGCTCAGAAATGTATTGAAACTGTGAGTCTGTTTTGGACAGCAAGTAAGGTAAATATATACCCTAAGAAAAGCAACTTGGAGAAATAATTAACTCCACTCGAGGAAATGACATCATCAGCCTGCGCTCTATACCGTCTCAGACAGTCTCCAGTTCAGCACATAACAATCTGAGAACCATATGTTTCTTATCACTTTGTGAGTTTATTTATTTTATTTAACCTGTATTTAACTAGGCAAGTCAGTTAAGAACAAATGTTTATTTACAATGACAGCCTACTTACAGGATCAGCCCCTGGAGAAAATTAGGGTTAAGTGCCTTGCTCAAGGACACATTATTATTTTTTTTCACCTTGTCAGCTCAGGTATTCGAACCAGCGACCTTTCGGTTACTGGCCTAACGCTCTAACCACTATCGTGGTTGTCCTATGGTTATTTTGCATACAACCTTCCCACAACTTTCTGGGAATGGTGCAGGATAGTTGCTTGGCTTTGAAACATTCTCAGCACAGTTAAGGAACTTGCTAAAAACACTTTATTTTGTTGGTATTTCATTACTTTAACAGAACTAAAAGTTTACATTTACATTTAATTTCAATGTTGGTAATGTTCTATGAACGTTCTCCAACTGGTTTGACATTGGGGATGTTCTCAAATAGTTTCGAAAATGTGAAGAAACAGTGTTCTTCTATGGGAATTTCAGTATTTAAAGTCAGGTTCTCAAATTGTTCTGAGCACATTAAGAAAACTTTCCAACTTAATGAGTGTTTGCTTCCTTTGAAATGGGGTCTTTTTGAATTGGTCCTAATGAACAGCTTTGTATGCGTAGAAAACATGGCATGCTAGCTCCATCCTGGTGGCACAGTGGACTAATTCCATGACTAGACAACAGAAGATTATAGGTTTGAATCTCACTGATGCCATGTCACAATAAAAAAATAAATGTGTTTGCATGATTAATGCCTAAGGAAATTAATTTCCATCTGTGCTTGGAGTTCAAAAAAGTTTACCCAAATAAGCTAGCAGTGTTAGTAGCCTTATCTTGCAGTCAAATTACCTAGTGGCCTCGTGTGGAATGTTATTAATATATTAAACATTATTTTCTTTAAATGCAGAAAATCTGGCATCAAACTGTTTTGTCATATTTCAGTCTTCTGTGATGGTACAGGTGTCTTCTTTTTTTTAAGCCCATAACCATGTGTGTGAGGTGTATACTTTTGTTCCAAAGTAACACTCTGTGTGAACTTGATTTAGCCCACTGCATTAAAAAAGTATTATTGAAACATTCAGTAAAGGTTTTAAGGAAGTTTTTCAACAACCTCAAAATAACCTATAGTTTCCGTTCTCAGAGCGTTAATAAAACCTTGCAGGAAAACTTTTGAGGAACCAGAGTAAAACGTTCTCAGAAACTCCCTGCAACCTAAAAATAAAATGTTCACTTCCGTTCTCAGAACGATTTCAGTTTTACCAGTCAGAAAACGTATGGCTTTGTTCCCAGATCCAATGGGAAACCAAAAAAGTTCCAAGGAACCATATGTACTAGCTGGGAGACCTCTGAGTTAGACCCTATGACTGAGCGATTCAAACAGAGCAATACAACAAATCACTTTGTGACCAATAAAAAATCAGACAGTTTAACCTGCAGAAAAGAGATGCCAAGAAGCTATAATGACCAAACAGCAAACCCTTGGTCAAGGTTTCCCTGTCTTGGTAAAAATGTGGTGTGCAGCAAGCAGCACAGTTAAAGATGGCATTCCTTCTAAACTCACTGATGTGACGTTCACTTTACAGATGTTGGGGTTTCCCTTGACCTCCGGTCAGTCACTGGGACAGATTACACAGCACCTCCCAATGCCAGACCTTCTACCATCCAAGCATGGTCTCTCTCTCTCTCTCTCTCTCTCTCTCTCTCTCTCTCTCTCTCTCTCTCTCTCTCTCTCTCTCTCTCTCTCTCTCTCTCTCTCTCTCTCTCTCTCTCTCTCTCTCTCTCTCTCTCTCTCTCTCTCTCTCTCTCTCTCTCTCTCTCTCACTCTCTCACTCTCTCTCTCTCTCTCTCTCATGCTCACCTTTGTCTAAAGCATATTAGCCTCTTCATAAATTGAGGGTTCTCTATCCATTTGGACTATATTCTGCACAGATGTAGGTTCTTAATTTGAGCCACTTTACTAGAACAAAAAAATAATCCTGCAACAACAGGAAATGTGAAATTTCGAATTGGAAATTTCAAAATTCAGATGCCTTTTTAAACCAAAAATCCACTACAATTTTTAAATGTAAGTTCTCCTGCAATGGTTGGTGGTTTTCCGTTTGTTCATTGACTCAAGCTTCCATGAAATCCATATGCCTTTGTTTGAGTATTGTTTGGCATGATAGGCATAAGACTGTTATTGTATTTTCCAAACACAAGACAATGGTTTTCGATAATGACTTTAAATACTTTTGATACGTTCATGTTGAATGATGAAAAGCAGAGTCAAGCTGTCAGGGTATGTCAACACTCATGTATCATCTTCAAGGACATTAATATTTACATGATTCCTAACAACTATCAATCATGGTCTAAGTAACTGCTTTAGAGTTCGAATCCTGTGGGTCTGCTAAACCTACTGAAAGTTTACCTAATCTCGGTTGAAAGAGAGGGTTAGTGGCAAGAGAACCAAGCACTCAAACTGTCACCCGAGAAGGGCATCTAGAGAAGGTTTAAACAGTAGTAGCAGTGAGTTTTTTTGGGGGGGGTTCATAGAATGGTATTGTATTTCAACCAAATGTACCCACAGGAGACTCCGAATTCCTTCAGAATCCTCACAGGATTTGTCCTGTTGAGTAGAGCACATCTGTTAAACCCATTTTAGGGAGTTTTGGATCGTCGCCGGTAACTAAGACCCTTCAAACGCTGAGTAAGCTCTTTCCTGACTGATAAGATCGAGGTAAATCAGCCTTGTGGTAAAGCAGTGCAATCCAGCTGTTTAAAAGCCCATAGACTTCCTCAGCGCACAACACTTTCATAATCCTGCCAGACATGGCTAAGAAAACAAATCAGGACATCAATCAAATAGGGGAGTGAGAGTCTGGGTTCAAGCTAGCCTGTCTAAATCATGTTTGTTTATGCTGCATATGCTGGCAGCAGGGATGGAGAAGTGGATTCTCTAAGCCACTAGCTCTGCAACAGACAGTCATCTACCCTTTTGCCACTCTGCAAAAGAAAGTCTTAACTTCACTGACTGAGGGAAATGTACAAGTGAAAAGTGCCTACCCTAATCAATCCCAGCTCATTACTGTCTGTCTGTCTGTCTGTCTGTCTGTCTGTCTGTCTGTCTGTCTGTCTGTCTGTCTGTCTGTCTGTCTGTCTGTCTGTCTGTCTGTCTATCTGTCTGTCTGTCTGTCTGTCTGTCTGTCTGTCTGTCTGTCTGTCTGTCTGTCTGTCTGTCTGTCTGTCTGTCTGTCTGTCAAGCCTACACAACTCTGCTAGAACACTGGGACAGATACAGCAGACAATCGTGATGTAAAGTAAAACCACAGAACAGAGTCACCTCCCCAACAGCAGCAGCCAGAATTCCCCTGCGTTTAGCTACCAGAGGCATCAGAGGCAATACTAGACCTGCATCCAACATCCAGGCACAGAAACTGCATCAGTGCCAAAAAGTAGAGAGAAAGAGAGTGAGAAAGAGAAAGAGGCAGACAGAGAAAACCTCCCCCTAGCCTGGCATTCCACTGCCTTTCTGATGTAATTGTTTAATAGCTATAGCAGTGACTCAATATTTTCCAGACTAGTGTGCCAGCAGTGACTAGCAGTGCCTTTTAATGGTCTCTCCAAAAATACTTATAGATTCTACTGAAAATGTGCAATAGGGTTGTCCACACCACCATCCCCTGCAGTACGTCATATTCTCAGCCCCTATGAGCACCCTGCTCTGACCTTATGGTAAAGGACGCATTCACGCTGTTAGGAAAATTCCAGTAAGTACCAGAGGAGAATGCTTCCCTATAGCTCTTAATACACAGACAGTCTACTACTCTGTGCCTACAGTCAATCTTTAGTGGGCTGTTACTGAACTTAATGCTAATCCTAGTGATCAAATATGCCAACACTGCTGATTTCTCTGCCCCACTAGTTCCTCTTGGAAACCAACAACCAAGGAATTGGAATTTGGTCCAGCTCCAACTTCAACTTAGCATGAACCAGACATTTGATTAGCTTTTAAGTCCAAATAAACTGCTAGAAGATCAATTGCCACAATCCATGCATCATGTAAAATTGGGGTTTTACAATTTACAGCCAAAGACCATCGGTTTGCATAAGCAGACATTGTTTTGCAGCACACATGTCTGTAGCTGTATCGGAGGTACACCTCCTGTAATATATAACATATTTGGAATGCCAGGTATCCCTTCTCAGTGTCTGTATATCCCCAGGACATGCCAAGCTTACCACAAAAACAAAGGAGCCAGATATGATTGATGTACCACACCTCCAGTCTAGTTGCCAGGCCCAGAATGTTATATAATCCAGCCATTGACTTCACTACACCCAGTATACTCCTCCAATCCCAACAGTCACGCAGACAGGCGGTCAGTATTTACCTTGTGGAAGCTTCCATGGAAGATTCTCTTCACTTGATCATTGTCGAATGTGACCCTCTGGATCTCCCCCCTCGTATCCTTGTTGTAATACGATATCGTTTGGCTAGAAGCTGAAAAGAGAAAAACACAATTAGAGAGAGAAAGAAAGAGGCTCTCCAACATCGCATTAGGACTTGGTGTCATGCAAAGCTCCAAAACTAGAAACAGGACTCCACCATCATCAATAGGCAGTTTATCATAAAGCACAAACAGATATGCTTTGCGATAGATACATCATAAAACAACATGATTGGGGCTTTATAAAGGCCAGCCGAAGCTAGCTAGTACAGGATCCTGGACGTTGGAGTAGGCTGCATGTGGTTACTGAGGGAGACCAATGCAGCCCTGGGCTCTGGAGTCCATTACAATCCATTCACTGGTCCCATGAGAGGATATCAGACAGAACCACAGAAAGATATCTACAGCTGCTGGATATCTTCTCCTCGCACAACACTACTTCCTCCTTCCTCTATGGAAGCGTCCCAAATGGCACCCTATTCCCTATGTAGTGCACTACTATGTAGGGAATACAGTGCCATTATGGATGCAGCCCCAGTAACCTCTTGTAACCCTTATTGTAAACCTCCACCCCCTACCCCTTCAAATCCACAACCCCAACCATTCAACGCAAGTCAAAGAGGCTGAAAAGCCTTACGATCGATGGTGACCCCGACTTCAGGCTTGTCGTCCTTGGTGGACACCTGCCAGATGTCGAAGGCCTCGGTGGGCGTGTCCGGGAGGAGACGGAACATCATGATGATGGTATAGGAGTGAGGTAGTCCGTCAGGGTGGATCTCTCTGTTCAAACCCCCACACAACCCCAACAATTAGACTACTAAATCAACTCACCATCAACATACAGTATATATGTGATGGGATGTATAGACATTATGGACAGTATGTGGATAGAATATGTAGTATATGTGAAGAATATGTGGATACAATAGCATAAGTACAGCAATAGTTGAATAGGATGGACTTGACTGTAATACAGTATATACATATGAAATGGCTAAACAGTATTACTCTATGCTTATGTAGCACTGTGCTATGGCTGATGTTGTTCCTTAGAGTAAAAAATTGAGGTAAAACTATGTGGAAGGTTAAGCTGACTGGATATTTGATAGGCCTTCTGTTCGGCTGATAAAGCGCTTAGAGAGGTACGATGTAGGAGATAGACAGTGGAGTTGGATGTCTCTGAGCTACGTGGGCTGAGTGAAACCAACAGTATGCCAGAACTTCAGACTGAACTAGATCACTGCTTAACACTTAACAGGATGTCGTAAATCTATTGACCTAGTTTAGAGTGGAACGGGGTCTAACAGTCTGTCTGAACATAGTTGGGCAAGACGTGTCATGTTAGAGGCCCGGGCTATCTCCAAGTGCCAAACAGATATTTATACAGTTTTTACAGGATGGCAAAGACCCACAAAAAGGTAATGTTTGAAAACATGTAATTTCTTAACGGTTGCCTCCCTGCATTGACCTTCATCTCCTCAGTCTTGAGCGTAGACAAGCTTTCAGTCTGAGAATATCATTGTAATCTGAAGAAACAGTATTGGGGTTGCGAAATTACGGCAACTTTCCCCGGAATCTTCTGTATAAAAAGTATTGATGTTGTTATTGTGCAGACCAAATGCTACTGGAGGTGCTGCTTTCCGTCAAAGGTCAATCAAGCCATGACAAGGTCAGCCACAGCATATGGAATGATTAGGGAACATATTAACAAATCGTGCTCAGCTAAGCATGGTTTTGAGCTAATGTTTTCCAGTATGGTTGCCTGAGGGCATTTAAATGACATGTACTGTAATTCACCAGAGATCCACAGTAAGTGCTTGCAGGCTTTGTGCTGCACCTCAATTATCCCTTAAAGCCATTAGCTCAAAAAAAGCAGTGCAGACATACAACAACAAGATGTAGAATTTACCAATCCAAGCCATAGACAATGGTAGAGTTACAACATTCTGTCAACTTTCACAAAATGCACAGGTTATCTAGAAATCCTGTTTGGACTACTATTCCCTCCTGATTCCGGGAATCTTCGAACCTGGAACACCTGGGAATTTTCTAATCCAAGTCAATGGTATCTTAGACTCACGTGGTGGGCTGGGTCAGGAAGGAGTTCTTATGGAGTCTGTAGGCTGTGTAGCTGTTGAAGGAGCCAGGTTCCATAGACACTCCCTTGATATAGCCATAGGTCTTCTCTGTCAGGTTGAACGCCTCCAGCATCCTGAAGCCTAGAGCACAAGGTAAATAAGTCTTATTAAGTTCTAGGAGGTTTTAGAAAATTCTAGGAAGTTTTAGGAAGTTCTAAGAAGTTCTAAGAAGTTCTAGGAGGTTCTAGGAAGTTCTAATAAGTTCTATGAAGTTCTATAAAGCTCTAGAAATTCCTCATGCATGCCGTTTCTGCAATTGGTTCTAATTTGGGATGCACATAATTAATAATCTGAGCATACTTACCAGGTGATGTGAATCCATTCAGGTAGATCAGGGGACAAGCTGTGAAGATATTATCAAAGATTAGCAACAGTTTCAAATACTTTAAGTGTTATCCAAAATAAGAAATACCAAAAAAGCTTACATGATGTTGCTGTTTCACAAATGAAGGTCACAAGGTTGTCTTGGATAGTTGCAAAGGCGTCAAAGTCGTCCACAACGAAGATGTGTCTGTCGCTTGGCTTGCTACCAATGTTCTGCAGCTCAGCATAGTCCACATCGGCAACACCAACCACAAACACACTGTAACCTGGAGGAACACATTCACACACTCAGATAACCAACTATGTGTATTGGTGATTCTAATAAGTTACAGATTGCTGATACTTCAATGACATCATAAACAACACAAGCGTTGTGGTTGGTGATTGTTTGACTGGAAGATTCCTGTTCAACAAACTCAGTAACCCTTACCAGCATGCTGCAGGGCGGCAGCGTTTTTCTTAACCTCATCCTGAGAGCGACCGTCTGTGACAGCTACCACAACCTTGGGGACATTCCTCCTCATTCCATTTTCGGACGTGAATACCTTCTCCTTGACATGCTTCAGAGCAACACCTGATCGAGAACACAGATAGGTCGATGAAAATTATAATTTAATTAGTGTGATATCGGATAACTTTGAACAATGTCTATTCAGTGGATGGATCTATAAAGAATAAGCATGTTTGGCTTGTATCCAATGAAATGTTAGCCTGAATGCCAGTCTGTTTGTGCCATAATGCCAACTCCTTGTCACTCATTGTCATGCCAGTGACAATAATGGAATTGTTAAGAGCATAAACAGATCTGGAACCAGGTTTATGAAACGTGTTGGAGTCCATTGTAACGTTAAGAACCTGAGACTAGCTGGTTTGGGAAGTGGCTCACCGGTCTTTGTGTTTCCTCCTCTGTACTGAATGAGTTGTAGAGAAGCGAGAGCGCTGCCCTTGCCCAAATAAGAGTTCAGCCTGAACTCCGTCTTTGCTTCATCGCTGTACTGAACGAACGACACCTGTTTCCAAAGTAAACAGACATGAACATTACGAGGAGTTGTAGTATGGTGTCATAGCGTACCTGGTATTCGATGTAGTATGTTATGCTAAAACTAACAGCTACAGTATCACCAAGTTGACCAAAAAATGTACAGATCTATTTGCAGCACTACACACCTGCATTCCTGTCGATCCGATGACGTCGAAGGCTCCAATCATGCTGAAGACAAACTGTACCACTTTCCGGAAGTTCTCTTCTCCAATACTCCACGAGCCGTCAATAAGGAACACCACATCTGCCTTGGCACCTTTGCACACTGAGGCAGAAGAAAAACAACTCAATGAACTGCACTAGATAGATTCCATGGCAGGCCTCAGAACTCTGGGCTGCCTGGAACACCAGGACCAATAACTGAGAATGGCATCCTTGAAGCTGTACATAGCAATTATTGGTTTAATTGATCATACTTACTGAAAAAAAAATAGAAACATTTGGTCACCATAAGGGCTGGAAATGAACTGCTCCTTAATGGCTTTCTCGCTTAGTACAAAAAAAGGAGTTGGCAAAACAAGATAATGTCTGCCTGATGTGGTATAGCACATTTTCTTTATCTCTCGCAATCCCCTTCCTCCAAGTCTGAGTCCATAAACAAGTTTTACACAATACCTTATCAAACAAACAGCTTATTTGGACACCTAGGTTATTCATTAGTCAATGGGTGTGTTCCCATTGAAAAACCCTGGAGGGTCTGTGTGGACCATGTGGGGGCCATTAGTTTAACACTGACACTAACACTAACTCTAATCTAGAGGAATAAGTGTGCAGGTCTCTGCTTCTGACAAATAGTGAGATGTTGAGTGTTTTGCAAGTTTTTTAAAACTGCCTTTGGTTACTCTCATCTCAACTAATGGCACTAAAAACATACACACAAATAAAAACATTCTGATTTATTTTAAGCTGACAGCTGGTTTGGGGCTCAAATATTCCATAGCATTTGTGGATGTAGTGCTGTGTGGTTCTGTGTGGTTCTGTGTGGTACTGTGTGGTTCTGTGGCATTATGGATGTGGTGGATATGGCGCCATTGCTGCTTACCTGCCCATGCAGGGGGGATGGTAGGAGGTGGTGGAGGAGTGGGGGGTAGTGTTGGCGCCTCAGTAGGCTTGACCACTTAAAGACAACAAAGTATAAAGTAAAAATGGACAACAAAAAAAAGAATTTTTACAAAACATCACTTAAAGTAAAGTTTTGAAGACTTTAGATACTCACAGGTTCTCTCCTTGGTGTTGACTCCGGGGCCCTCCAGGTTGGGGGTCTGAACAAACACGGTGGCGCTGTAGAGAGCATCCGGGGAGAGACCTTCGAAGCAGTACTGGCTCTGAGCTGCAGTGATGGTGATCTCCTGCTGACCTTTACTGGAGGCTAGACAGAGACAACACAAAGAGAAATATGAGACATGTTGACATATGTTGAGAAGAGAAACATGTGGACATCTGTTGACTGCCGAGGCTGCTGCCTGAAACGTTGCTCCTCATAAAAATCACAGGTTAATGCCATTTAGCTGGGGCTATTTGACAGTTCTGCGGTTAAACAATAATTTCAAAATACATGTAATATCTGTGTTATCAATCTACACATGTAATTCAATATGAATTGTTTTGGGGAAAATGCAGAAAGTTTTTCAAAATGTTGTGTTTTTGGTCAAATGAACCATGAGACCAAGACAATGGCCTTATAAAGTGGAATTATCCCCTCATTCACCTCTCCTAGGCTGACCCCTTGTTGCTGAAGGCTCCCATAGTCATTGCTTAGTCATTTTTGGTCAGAGATGTGTGCCATGATCCTCGCACCTCCACCACTGTTTGCATTCCACTTCAGACAAACTATTGCTGACTTGGAAGCTCTGTCTATGTCTGATGCATCTTTAAAAGGTTGCTAGCTTCTCAAAACTCAGGGACTGTTTACCTTAAGGGAGTGCTTTCTGCAGCAGCTGTCTTTCTCACACAAGCAACGCCTGCTTTAGTTTGGAAATGTGTCATGGGTAATGACTACCATGTCGATATTAAAATCCTTGCGATACTGCTTCCTGTTTTTAACCATTTTTACCTCGGGTCTATGTGTGAATATGAAACATATTGATTCAAAGGCAGACAGATATTAAAAGGATGTAATATTTTCAGACAGAGACACAATTAAAACTTGGTGGTCGTATGCTTTCAGAAAATGCCACATCATGCATTATCCTTTGAGGGATAAACACAGGGAGGGCTAAGGATAAACAGTCTTGTGAATGTCTAGACTCAATCTCAACACGCAACACAGTGCCATTCCAATGTTCTGAACACAGAGGAGGGTGTGGCTCTGATCCGTGGAGGATCTATAGCATCTCTGGCTAGTGACGTGTGTTGATGTCACTTCAACATTCTCCTTTGTGGCTACATAATTTTTACATAAAGGAAAGCATATAATCAATTGTAATGACGCAATTTTTCAGGGTAGATAAAGTATCTCATCTATCCAAGCTTAAAGGGGCAATCTGCAATTCACGTTTGGCTGAAACAAGAATTCAGGATTGTGGCTTTAAGATTGAGACTTACGGTCCAGAGGGTTGAGCTTGATCCTGTAGGAAGTGGCAGCCCTGTGAGGACTCCACTTGATGCAGAACTTGTCGAAGCCAACGTTGTAGGTCTCGATGTTGGTGACGTTCAGGTAGACTGTGGAGCAGAACACAAGAAGAAGAGAATCAGACAGACTTCAAGACTGAGGCTACAGTGGACCCTGAACAAAAGTAGTGCACTACAGTATGTAGGGAATAGGGTGCCATTTGGGACTAAGCATGTCTTCAGGTTAACATTGATGTTCAAGCAAGGTGATATTTCTGTTATTAAAATACATACGTGTTGTTCCCTGTCCTTCAAGAGCCCCGCTCATGCCAGCGCTATACTGAGCAAACACTTTGACATCGTAGGTGGTGCCAGGGGACAGGTTCTGGAGGGTGTATGAGGTCACGTCCCCCACGAACACGTCCAAGCTCTTACTCTGATCTTCTTCTGCGGGCAAAACACAGCACAAACTCTACTTTAACAACAGCAACACTACAACACAAACTCTACTTTACCAACAGCAACACTACAACACAGACTCTACTTTACCAACAGCAACACTACAACACAAACTCTACTTTAACAAAAGCAACACTACAACACAAACTCTACTTTAACAACAGCAACACTACAACACAAACTCTACTTTAACAACAGCAACACTACAACACAAACTCTACTCATAAGGAGAGGAGAGGAGCCGTCTGCTCTAAACCTGAAATCATCTCATTTCAAATGTGAAGGTGTGTTCTTTAGATTCCATGCAAATTGTTCTGCATCATTACTTATTCATTGTTGTCAATACACTTTGGCTTTGTACTAGAAAGTGTGGTTGGTTGATATGGACAATGAAATATAAAACTATGCATGACAAAGCATGATATTAAGAAGTCCTGTAACTCAGGGTGTCATGCACAGACGTGGCCCAGAGTCTGACGTCATCTCACCCGCAGGCGTGTAGACCAGCTTGTACCCAAGTACCGGAGACGGCGAGGGGTCCCAGGCCACACGGAAGCGGGTGTACCACTCGTCCGAGACGCGCAGGTTCAAGGGCTCCAGCAGGCCGACTATAACAGAGGCACAGCACCAGCAGAGAGAGCAGACACATGTCAACATTCAATCAGTCACGGCAATTACTCCCAACAACAAGTGAGGCCATGACCCCATTTCCATGCTAGCTAGCCCCCAGTGCAGTAAGTCACCACATTACCATAGATTGTTTATGAAGACTATTATGAGTAATACATGTGTTTAGACTGGATTTATTTTTTCATGGTCTTGCTGAGAGAGCTGAACTGGGTAGTGGGTAGGCTGGTTTTCGAAGGTGGTGACAACCCATTGGAGCAAGGCCCATCCACAGTGGTTTGGAAATTCAGTCCAGCCAGGTGTACAGTATACTAGACTGAACACTTTCCCTAACTGCGTTACCTGTGCGTCCTGGCCCGTTCAGAGATGGCCCTGCTCCATCAGCATAGATGGCTTCCACAGTAATGCTGTAGGGAGTGTCAGGAAGCAGGTTCTGCAGGATGGCATTGTTTCTATTGCCAGGAACAACCGTCTGTGAGGAAAAGTACCACAGAGAACTCAGTCAGTTCATTAAAAAAAAAAATATGTCTTCACAACACACTCACAAAGGAACATAATTATGGAATGACTTCTGGAAGCTATACACTAATTCTAGGCTAGCTCCTACATCACTGCAGCAGAGAGGAAAAATAAGGTTATTAATGAAGGTTCCCTGTCCTCTTGGAACACTGGAGGATTAACTCTAGTGACCTTTCCTTTCAAACTACGTGATAAAGGACTCCTTTCATTTTTCTCTCGTTTAGAAGCATTTGTTATGTCACACAACGGGTGCCTCACTAGGGAACAATGATGCAGTACTGCTGTGCTGCCATAAAGTGCTTCAGCTATGTGTTTAAAGTCATTAATAATCCAAGGTAATGTAACGTAATGTTTCCAGTGATAATGTTGATCTAACTGAGCCTTTAATTCGTCTTACTAATAAGCAGTTATTTCCTGGAGTTAACCAAACAGACGCTGAAGTATGACTCTGTAGGCCTACAGTGCATTGGCAGTAGTAACACGTTGAACGGTAAGTTAATGCGAGTGTGGAGGAGTGTATTTGATTTGCCACTCAGCCAAATATAAAAAGAGAAATGTTTAGGTCATGAACTCACTCGTCCCTCGAGTCAACCTCAAAGTTGCTACGTGACAGTCGAGAGAGAGACACTATGGATGCGTACCAAATGGCACCCTATTCCCTAAATAGTGCACTCCTTTAGACCAGAGCCCTACGGGTGCCATTTGGGATCCAACCTATGAACTCACAAACTCAGTGATGGGGTCTCCTGTGGTGGGGGCATAGGCGATCTTGTATTGCTGCACCGGGCCCTCTGCGTGGTCCCAGACGATGGTCAGAGTATTGGTGGTGGCATCAAACACCCGCAGGTTCCTAGGTCCAACACGGGGCACTGCAACAGCAACAATACTGGGTTACACACAAACACATGTAACTAGCACCGCTGCACGCCAGATGATCCTCAAAAAGTTATACACCTGCACCATTGAGAGCATCTTGTCTGGCTGCATCACCGCTTGGTATGGCAACTGCTTGGCATCCGACCGCAAGGCGCTATAGAGAGGAGTGCGTACGGCCCAGTACATCACTTGTGCCAAACTCCCTGCCATCCAGGACCTCTATACCAGACGGTGTCAGAGGAAGGCCCTAAAAATTGTAAGACTCCAGCCACCAAAGTCATAGACTGTTCTCTCTGCTACTGCATGGCAAGTGGTACCGATGCAAGTCTGGAACCAACAGGACCCTGAACAGCTTCTACCCCCATAAGTAAATAGTTAATTAAATAGTTAACCAAATAACCAAATAGCTACCCGGACTATCTGCATTTGTCCCTTTTTGCAAATTTTTTGACAGCACATACGCTGTTGCTAATGTTTATAATCTATCCTGTTGCCTAGTCACTTTATTCGTAGTTACTGTATATGTACATACCTACCACAATTACCTTGTGTACATAGCCAAGTTATCGTTACTCATTGCGTATTTATTATTACTTATTATTTCTATTATTTCTCTATTTTCTTTCTCTCTGCATTGTTGGGAAGGGTCTGTAAGTAAGCATTTCACTGTTAGTCTACACCCGTTGTTTACAAAGCATGTGACATATGCAATTTGATTTGATTTGACCTAGCAACCACCGCTACAACTTTTTTTTTAGCTACGTGTGTGTGTGTGTGTGTGTGTGTGTGTATGTGTACGTACTTGAATGTAGACTATAGTATAAGCAAGTATGTGTGGAAGCATGAGTAAAACTCAAGAGTCGAGAGTATCAATGTAAACAACAAAGTCAGATTGATTGGATTCAAGTCTCACATGTTTTGCCGTCTCCCTTCACTGGTGGGCCCTCCCCGTCGGCATACAGAGCCAGGACGCTGACCGAGTACGCCGTGTCGGGAATGAGCGAATCCAGGAACGCGTTGTTGATGTTTCCCGGGACCAGGACCTTTGGAGAGGTCATAAGACATAGATCACAATGATGGCTTCCCAGAGAGGAAGATTGGTTTGTGTCCCAAATGGAACCCTATTCCTTATTTAGAGCACTACGTTTGGTCAGGGCCCATAGGGCTCTGGTCAAAAATAGTATAGGGTGCAATTTGAGATGCTCCCTTGAAGAAGGATTCTTATTCAAATGACCTTTTTCATTCATTACATACTGATCTGGCACTGCTAATGTACATAATGAGCTCACTGTTAATCCCTGCTAGTGTCTTCTTGGAGGGAGCCTAGTGCCAAAGGTTAACATGAAGTACTAACAAAGCCCTGAAGAGGTTTAAAATGCTAAACAAATACATTACTTTAGCTAAGAACTGATTGATAAACAAAATAGTATTATGAAGCATCCATCGTCCAGTAATTGCGAAGACGTAACCAACACCACGAGACCAGTGCTCTGTCATTGGACAGGCCTCAACGTGTATCTATCTCACCCGTTTCTAACAACAGTGGAGCCCAGTCTCGTCATATCACCAGGGTCATCACTGTCACTACGCAGCACATTATCTATTAGCTTGTCCGGGGGACGGCCATTACATCATGCTAAACACAGCTGCTCTTTAAAGTAGTCTACCTTCATCTAAAGCTTATCTGATGATTTTTTTCTGTGAAAACCACTCAAAAGGCTGTCTTCCTTAGAAATGGAGCCTCATTGAGAATAGACAAGTTAGCTGAGCTGGCGAATGCTTTGGTAAAAAAAAAAACTGTCTCTTAGCACGAGGCATTTTTAAGACCTACTGCTGCATCAAAGGACATTCTAATAAAAACAGCCTCATTATCCTCCAACCAAGGCCTTATGCCCTCCAAAACTTCAAACGTAAGAATTTTCATCTATGTCTATCGCAGATGTGCATGTGCACATTTTACGAACTCCAAGTGGTACAGTAAAAGCTGTTGGTAGGTCAATTAGCTCTATCTTTCTCCTGTAATCCAAGATATGTGCATCGCATCGGTGCATAAAATCAATGCTGATAGACAGAGTTAAAATTCCATCTGTGGGGCTTCTAAAAAGACTTCCTACCAAACTCTTCGAGAGAGGCTTTTCGATATCTTCGTCAAACGTAGAGCCCAGCAAACCTACTTTACACTTTTATTGCTTTTTAAGTGGGCTTTCCCTTCCCCTCTGAGAGGTCTGAGCAGGGAGAGTGAGAGGTCTGAGCAGGGAGAGTGAGAGGTCTGAGCAGGGAGAGTGAGAGGTCTGAGCAGGGAGAGTGAGAGGTCTGAGCAGGGAGAGTGAGAGGTCTGAGCAGGGAGAGTGAGAAGTTGAGTGACCATGCCAACCCTCTTCTTATAATGACAGGCTCTGGTTAACAGTGGCGAGAGATCGTTTGTACATCCCAAATGGCACTCTATTCCCTATATAGTGCACACATTTTTCACCAGGGCCCTATGGATCCTGGTAAAAAAATAAGGCACTACATAGGGAATAGGGTGCTATTTGGGATCCATCTAGGGAACTTACTGTCTCGGCGGGTCTGTCTCCAGACAGAGGTGCGTAGACGATGCGGTACTGGTGCACCTGGCCAGAGGCGGGCTCCCAGCGCACATTCAGGCTGTTGGTGGTGGGGTTGTAGACCTGGATGTTCTTAGGAGGGGTTCGTGGAACTGGGGGTCAAAGAGGGTAAGAGAAAGTAAAGAGAGGAGAGGGCAATTATATATACACCAATTATATATACACCAATTATATATACACCAATTGCTATGTTGACTTAACAACCTACTAACAACCTCAAAAACACAAAACAACAACTCAGATTTGACTCTACAAACAACAACTCTGATTTTACTCTACAATGCCTTACTTAGAAAGCTTGTCCATTCAAAGAGAACTAGCTAAGTAGAAATACCACAAGAAAATGTGAGAATTAATAGACTGCAACGTTTCAAACAGGACGCAGCTCAGTTAAAAAAAGGGGGGGGGGACTCAAATACGGAGGGAAGCAGTCTCCAGTAACCAAGTGATTTTATAGTGTCTATGTGTTGAGAATGTACAGAGAAGTAGCACAGTTTGGGTTTATGCAAAAGCCTCTTAACTTCCCTTTTAAACTAAAACAGATGTGCATATTCCTCTGGCATTCAGCACATTAGCCCAATAAAGCTTAGATGCAGTACGTAGACTCAGGCCCAGCCACCTTATTCATAAGTAACAACATTCCAAGTAGAACTTGTTTATCCAACAGCGAGGTTCATTCTATACTAAACACATGCATACGGTGTGTTTAGGAAGATAAGTCGTTCAAACATACAGTATCTCCCCATTTGCATCAAAGCGCATCAGATATTAATCAATGATCATAAATCTGTGTCTCTGTCTCAAAACTTGAAACTGACAAGGACTTAGCGAGTATAAAAAGAATGCTTGACTGCCATTGGACGTTTTCATATTAGCCTTGCACAACCAACGGAGTCTCTGGAACCTCCTGTGGAATCATACGCTCTGTAAGACTGATATGCTCAGCTTCCCTGGGTTGGATTTCTGCTGACTGCACACGGCCAACCATTTGAGCAGAAACAAAATCGATGCACACAACAGGGTATAAAAACACAGACACAGGCAGGGCAACCCAACCAGCAATTATTATTATTGTTATTATTATGGTGAGATAAAATAGCCCTTTGTTCCATCTAAAAGTTATGGGGGAGAGGGTTGTGCAAATGCTATATGGTTCAGAGATTTGAATACAAAATGTTCTATTTCCACTCAGTTTTGTTAAACGTTGACCTTAATAACAATGTTTCCCTATGAGGGTATCTATTATCCTGAGACCTATCTACCAGTATCTGAGTTCAAACTTTGGAAAAACCGAACAGACTCCAAATTTGAGATGCCACTGAATCAAACCAACTGAAAACCGTCTTTATCCCGATAAAAACAATATGGATGATTGGAATTTCGTCAGTTGGTAACTTACGTGTCTTTCCAGTCTCTGACTGGCGCAGGCCCTCTCCCTCGGGGTAGACGGGGACCACGGTGACGGTGTATGGCGTGTCTGAGAGAAGGTTCCTCAGGATGGTATTGGTGGTGCCACCAGACACTTGCTCCTGTTCACAGAGAAGTGTTTGAGTTGCATTATCAGTGTTTATACCATAGATTGGTTGAATCCTATGGCATACATATTAGGAAGTCGTCAGATTTTAGGTATATAAAATGCTTAAAAATTAATTATTATTATTATTATTCCCGGGCCCCTTTTTTCTGCCCAATTTTGATCTTGTCTCATCGCTGCAACTCCCCAACGGGCTCGGGAGGTGAAGGTCGAGTCAGCTGCAGGTATATAAATTCCTAATATGGATGCCGTAGTCGACACAAATCTGATTGGTCAAGAGATACCCTGTGCAGCATCAGAAGTAAAGGCATGGATAGTTGGTGGTCTTACCATGTCCTCGGCTCCGCCAGAGGCAGGGACATAGAAGAGGCGGTACTGGCGCACGTTGCCCTCCGCTGGCTCCCAGCGCACCTTGAGGGAGCTAGTAGAGGGGTCGGTGACCTGCAGGTTCCTCACCCCGCCCAACGCCTCTGACAAGACAGAAAACAACAAGTTTAGCATCAAATCACTCATTTGTTCTTCTTCACTGTACTAATTGTCCCTGTATTGTCTGGTTTGTTCAGTTATGACTTACTTGTCTTCCCATTTTCAGAATTTCTCTTCCCTTCAATATCGCCGTACATAGGCACCAATGTCACCTTGTACTTTGTGTCTGGCACAAGGTTCCTCAGAACGGTGTTGGTTGACATCCCAGAAACCGTAGTCTGTGAAAAAGAGTTATCAGGTTAGCAAAAATGTTAAGTAAAACCACCCTACTAAAGAGGTAGCTTATTGAAGTGTACAATCTACTTGTTTAATAGTGCTCAGGGTGACAGCGATATTTAAAGACTCACTAAACTGATCACTCTGAACACTATAAACTAGTAGATTGAATACTATTATGAGAGAAAGTGTTGTTTTTGTACCTTGAGTTCAGGTCCTCCTGCTAGCGGGGCGTAGATGACAGTATATTGGCGCACATCCCCCTCAGCTGGCTCCCAGCGTACCCTCAGGGAGTTGGTTGTGGGGTCAGTCACCTGCAGGTTCTTCACTCCACCGAGACGCTCTGAGGAAGAAGACACATCAACATCACACCAAGTAAATGTCAACACTAATGTTGTTAAGCTGTTACTGAGTAACATTTAGTCTGATATGGAAGCATACAGCTGTAATATGGGATATGGAAGATTGTAGCTGTCAAAAATCTGTAATTTCAAAATGAAACATTTTGACAGCTCTATGCTCCCATACTGTAAGAGTATGAGGTTCATGAGCTAAACTAACTATTGAAATAATTCACTCACTTGTCTTTCCCATCTCAGACTGCAGTATGCCCTCCACGTCTGGGTAGACTGGGACAACAGACACGTTGTATTGGGTATCAGACTCCAGGTTACGCAGGATAAGGTTGGTGGTGCCCCCTGAGACTTGCTCCTGTTCAGGGCAAAGTGAAGATCAATGTTAGCACTGTATGACAATTACACAACCTAGTGTAAACATGACTGGGTTGACAGTAAAAGGGACGGAGAGATGAATAGGAGACGTACCATTTGCTCCTTCCCATCTGGCTGGGCCACGTAGAAGACCTTGTAGTTGCGCACGTTACCGACAGCGGGGTCCCAGCGAACAGATAGACTGTTGATAGTGGGGTCGATGACCTTCAAGTTTTTCACTCCACCCAAAGGATCTGAGGCAGAGGAGACAATGTTATAGCATCATACTTACTGTACGAGCTGCCAATACCTGAACAAGTAGCAGACACATTTTATTTTTAAGAAGAAAAAATATGAATTTTTATTGTTACATACACCAGATAGGTGCAGTGAAAGGTGTTGTTTTACAGGGTCAGCAATAGTAGTAAGGCGCCCCATGCACAAATTAGGGTTAAGTGCCTTGCTCAAGGGCATACCGCTAGTCTACCTGCCGCCCTTATCATTTAATTTCACCCTGTAATTTCAACTCACTTGTCTTTCCATTCTGAGACCTAGAGAGACCCTCCATCTCATGGTAGACAGGCACCACTGTCACAGTGTATTCCGTATCTGGATTCAGTTCCTTCAGAACAGTGGTGGTCGTTGTTCCAGACACCTGGTCCTGTTCGAGAAAGAAGAAGAAAGAATATCGGTCAGAATCAGAAAGCCATGTTGACTAGCTTCAGGGGAATACACCAGTCGAGGCTTGTGTCACTTTAAATCAAACGATTGCCTCATTGTAATGGATTTCACCCTCCACCAGCCTACACTGGAATAGACAAATTCTCAGAGAATTAGAAGAGGTGTTGTGTTGGTGAGACTTCCGGGACGTACCACGTCCTGCTCCCCGCCTGCAGTTGGGGTGTAGACGACGATGTACTCGCGCACGTTCCCCTCAGCAGCGTCCCAGCGCACCTTCAGGGTGCTGGTGGTGGGTTCAATGACCTGCAGGTTCTTCACGAAGCCCAGGGGCTCTGAGCAGCAAGAGGAAACAGAGTAGCTTAGCCATCATGTTGATTTGAAAACCATGATATAGATTGTATGTCTGCAGATGAGCTAATATATTCCTCTCTTTCACTGTACAATTTGCCAGGGATAATCACTGGTCAATGAGAGCATCATGTGCAATATTTAAGTGAAAATGCCAGAGAAGCCGGTGTTTGGAGGATATATTGGCACAGGTGTTGAACCGTGCCAATATATCCTCCAAACACTGTCTTTCGAGGGCATTAGCTTTCTGTAACTTTGTAGCAGGTACAGTCTGCACATGTAGGTGCATATTGCGTCATGAATGCAAGGTGTCCCGATATATTTTCCAACTGTCCCGATATCTTTTCCAACTGTCCCAATATATTTTCCAACTATCCAGATATCGTTTCCAACTGTCCCGTTATCTGGTTTTAATATCCATTTAAAACTCTCTCTCTTTGGGTCTAACCCCAAGAAATTCTGGGAAACGGTTAAAGACCTGGAAAATAAACCCTCCTCCTCACAGCTGCCCATGTCCCTTAAAGTTGATGATGTGGTTGTTAGTGACAAGAAGCACATGGCTGAGTTTCTTTAATCAACACTTCATTAAGTCAGGATTCCTGTTTGACTCAGCCATGTCTCCTTGCCCATCCAACATTTCTTCATCTGCCACCCCTTCTAATGCAACTATTCCCAATGCTTCTCCCTCTTTTCCCCTACCCCGCTACAACTTTTTCTCTTCTCAATTTACATCAACAACATAGCTCAGGCAGCAGGAAGCTCTCTCATCCATTTATATGCAGATGATACAGTCTCCCCGGATTTTGTGTTAAATGCTGTGCTGCTACCATGTTGTTGTCATGTTACGTTGCTACCATGCTGTGTTGTCATGTGTTGCTGCCATGCTATGTCGTTGTCTTAGGTATCTCTTTTGGTAGTGTTGTTTTGTCTCTCTTGTCATGATGTGTGTTTGGTCCTATATATATTTTTTTTTATAAATATACAGTGAGGAGAACAAGTATTTGATACACTGCCGATTTTGCAGGTTTTCCTACTTACAAAGCATGTAAAAATCCAGAAAATCACATCGTATGATTTTTAAATAATTAATTTGCATTTTATTGCATGACATAAGTATTTGATCACCTACCAACCAGTAAGAATTCCGGCTCTCACAGACCTGTTAGTTTTTCTTTAAGAAGCCCTCCTGTTCTCCACTCATTACCTGTATTAACTGCACCTGTTTGAACTCGTTACCTGTATAAAAGACACCTGTCCACACACTCAATCAAACGGACTCCACACACTCAATCAAACAGCTGTGTAAGGACATCAGGGATAAAATTGTAGACCTGCACAAGGCTGGGATGGGCTACAGGACAATAGGCAAGCAGCTTGGTGAGAAGGCAACAACTGTTGGCGCAATTATTAGAAAATGGAAGAAGTTCAAGATGACGGTCAATCTCCCTTGGTCTGGGGCACCATGCATGATCTCACCTCGTGGGGCATCAATGATCATGAAGAAGGTGAGGGATCAGCACAGAACTACACGGCAGGACCTGGTCAATTACCTGAAGAGAGCTGGGACCACAGTCTCAAAGAAAACCATTAGTAACACACTGCGCCGTCATGGATTAAAATCCTGCAGCGCACGCAAGGTCCCCCTGCTCAAGCCAGCGCATGTCCAGGCCCGTCTGAAGTTTGCCAATGACCATCTGGATGATCCAGAGGAGGAATGGGAGAAGGTCATGTGGTCTGATGAGACAAAAATAGAGCTTTTTGGTCTAAACTCCACTCGCCATGTTTGGAGGAAGAAGAAGGATGAGTACAACCCCAAGAACACCATCCCAACCGTGAAGCATGGAGGTGGAAACATCATTCTTTGGGGATGCTTTTCTGCAAAGGGGACAGGACGACTGCACCGTATTGAGGGGAGGATGGATGGGGCCATGTATCGCGAGATCTTGGCCAACAACCTCCTTCCCTCAGTAAGAGCATTGAAGATGGGTCGTGGCTGGGTCTTCCAGCATGACAACGACCCGCAACACACAGCCAGGGCAACTAAGGAGTGGCTCCGTAAGAAGCATCTCAAGGTCCTGGAGTGGCCTAGCCAGTCTCCAGACCTGAACCCAATAGAAAATCTTTGGAGGGAGCTGAAAGTCCGTATTGCCCAGCGACAGCCCCGAAACCTGAAGGTCTGTATGGAGGAGTGGGCCAAAATCCCTGCTGCAGTGTGTGCAAACCTGGTCAAGAACTACAGGAAACGTATGATCTCTGTAATTGTAAACAAAGGTTTCTGTACCAAATATTAAGTTCTGCTTTTCTGATGTATCAAATACTTATGTCATGCAATAAAATGCAAATTAATTACTTAAAAATCATACAATGTGATTATCTGGATTTTTGTTTTAGATTCCGTCACTCACAGTTGAAGAGTACCTATGATAAAAATGACAGACTTCTACATGCTTTGTAAGTGGGAAAACCTGCAAAATCGGCAGTGTATCAAATACTTGTTCTCCCCACTGTATATTTTTTTTTTTATCCAAGCCCCCGTCCCCGCAGGAGGTCTTTTGCCTTTTGGTAGGCTGTCATTGTAAATAAGAATTTGTTCTTAACTGACTTGCCTAGTTAAATAAAGGTTAAATAAAATAAAATAAATAAAACCAGATAACGGGACAGTTGGAAAAGATATCGGGACAGTTGGAAAAGTCGTCATTACTCACTTGTTGTTCCATCCTTGGCCTGGGTCTGACCATCTCCCTCGGGGTACACTGGCAGCACAGTGATTGTGTACTGTGTGTTAGGTGAGAGGCTCCTCAGAACTGTGGTGGTTGTGCTCTCTGAGACTTGCACCTACAATGTAGAGATAGATGGTGTCACACCAACAGAAGCTCCAACAGACATACCGGGACACATAGAGCACTACTTTTGACCTGAGCTGGTTAAAAGTAGTGCACTATATAAGGAATAGGGTGTCATTTTGGATGCAGATGGTATCTCATACACCAGATCCACAAGATAAGGTACCACAGTTGGTCTATGGCCTGTATAACTACATGAACTACCGTTTCTCCTCCTCCAGTTTATCTCACCCTTCTGTGGAGTTTATTTTGATGGGAGGTTTGATTGAGAGTGAAAGCTACGGCATACACTACACAGAACAGGCCAATTCCAAACAGATAAACCAAACAATACTTTAGAGGATCTTGTTCCACATAAGCGGCCAAACCAAAAAGCAAATTGCATTATAGTTGTGATCACAGAGCTGTTTCACAGTCTGTTAGCTCCCACCCAGCCTAAACTCCATCACCGCTAGGCTACAACGGCACGGCGGCATGGCCACTTTGCTGCCGCCTCTCATAATGCAAATCGATAACGCAAAGTCCTTAACATTAACTCCTCAACGCTAACTTCTAAAGTCGAGCTGACGAAATCCCCACTCCACAAAGTATGGCATGCAATGAAGCAGGATTCTTTCTTCCCACAAGATTGGAATACTCACAATGATCTCAAGGCCTCCTGCGACGGGAGTGTAGATGACTTTGTAGCCCTGCACGTTGCCGTCGGCTGCGTCCCAGCTGGCGGTCAGGGTGGTGTGGGTAGGGTTGGTGACCTGCAGATTGGTCACTCCACCCAAAGGCACTGGGGCGAAAAATTGACATGACTTTAAGTGTGGTATTATGATTATGTGATTATTGGGGGAAATCAAGTAAACCATTATTTTATGTTTCTCAGTTTAGATTTCCAACGTTCCCAAATCACATTTCGATATTGCATACGATTCCACTTCATTTGACATTGCTACTCACGTGTCTTTCCATTCTCAGACTGCCGTTTCCCCTCTCTGACGGGGTAGATAGGTAGCACTGATATTGTGTAAGGTGTGTCAGGCTTGAGGTTCCTCAGAACGATGGTGGTGGTGCTTCCAGGTACTTGCTCCTGTTTACAAGCAGGTGGAAAGTGATTTTAATTAGATGACTGATTACAGATGAAATGCTTTATCGAAGTGTATTAGCTTAAGGCTATTTATGAGGTCATAAGGTGAAAGAGACCTACCATTTCCTCTGGTGTTCCTCCAGCCACAGGGACAAAGAAGATCTTGTACTGACGCACGGCTCCGTCCGCTGGGTCCCAGTCCACCTTCAGAGAGGTCATGGTAGGTTCAGTCACCTTCAGGTTCTTGACTCCACCCAAAGGTCCTGGTGACGAAAACAACAAAATATAGAAAACCTGTTCTATGTCCAGTATAACTCACTGATAATCATCTTATGTTGCAAACTCACAGTTTTAGGGGAGGTTATTGCTACCAAAAATAATAATAAAATGGTTGGACAAAGAAAATGTGTTTGTGGCAGCAATGAGCTTCCACTCTTCCATACGGTACAGACAACGTTTTCATAAAAGGAAAATACAAAAAGTGAATACAACTACACATTATACAGTGTGGGTACTAATGACAATTTATGCAATTCAGGGAATGTACGGTATGCTTGGTCTGGCATCTGTGGCGCACTGCGAACATGGAAGTGCGTATTGGAATGATTGCTTGGATGTCAACCAGTCTTACTTGTCTTTCCGTTCTCAGACTGCCTCCTGCCCTCTGTCTCTGCGAAGACAGGCACCAGTGAGACGGTGTAGATGGTGTCTGGCAGGAGGCCTCTTAAGACAGTGCTGGTGGCAGTGGCAGCCACAGTTTCCTAAAGATTACACAAACACAGCCAAACTATTAGCCTCTTCCCACTCCCAACACACCCACAATTACTTTTATGGCACGCAATGTGGAAACAACACTTTCTACACTGTCGGCTACAGTGAATCCTACCATTGCCTCAGCAGCTCCACCGGCAGCAGGTACATAGAAGATTTTGTACTCTTTGACTTTCCCGTCGGCTGGCTCCCAGCGCACGTTCAGGGTGGTCATGGTGGGGTTGATCACCTGCAGGTTCTTCACTCCACCGAGAGGCCCTGGGGAAGAAGAAGACACATCAACATCACTCCAAGTAGATAAATGGTGTCAATATCCTCAAGCCGTTACTATGTCGAATTGATTCAATATGGATGCATATAGCTGTTTTTAAAAGATCAACTATATTAAAGCTGTACCAAACAAGGCTTAAATACGGGGCTGTCAATTTTCACTGATTGAACTTGGTATTGCATGGAATTCAAATCCACTAATGAAGAGCTATCCTCACTATTGATGATACTCTGATATGATCAATGTCTCCGTCCCTCTTCCCAATGTCAGACAGTCTTACTTGTCTTTCCGTTCTCAGACATTTTCTTGCCGTCTCCCACTTCGTAGACAGGCACCACTGAAACGGTGTAGATGGTGTCTGGTGTGAGGCCCTTCAGGACTGTGTTGGTCCCAGCCACAGTCTCCTTACATTACACATACACAATACAACTTTTAACACCTGCCCACTACCAACTTAACAATAACTAATGTTATATAAATCACAGAATATGACAAGCAACTGTATTCAGTCAAACAGGAGTGTATAAGGACAATAGTACTCATGCCCTTGAAAGTAAACACACTTTCTACACTGTCAGTTACCAGTCCTACCATGCTCTCAGCTCCACCAGCAGCAGGTACATAGATGACTTTGTACTCTTTGACTTTCCCCTCGGCTGCCTCCCATTTCACATTCAGCGTGACCATGGTGGGGTTGGTTACCTGCAGGTTCTTCACTCCACCAAGAGGCTCTGGACACACCAACCAGGGATTTAATACTATGACTTTATACTGATTGATAGTTCTTATTAAAGTGCTATCTCAAAGTACTTAATAAATGACCATCTTATCTTAACTTATCTTATGACGTTTGTAGGAAGTTCAAATCCAGCAATAAAGAGTTATCCTCTCCATTGATGGAACTAATGTATTTTAAGATGGCCATTATTCAGTCACTGAAACTTTATACTGATTGAACTTAGCATTGCAAGGAGTCTGTATGAAGTTTAAATACAGACTCAATGGAGAGGTATCCTCTGCATTGGTGGTTATTTATGGATTTACTCCATAAATCAGCTTTTAAGAAGGCCAATAGTCAGTCCCTGAAAAGATCACTTAATAAGTGATCTTTAGAAGATCTTTAAAGATCTTCAGACTTAGATGTCAGACAGTCTTACTTGTCTTTCCGTTCTCAGACTGTTTCTGTCCATCTCCCACTTCGTAGACAGGCACCAGTGAGACCGTGTAGAGGGTGTCTGGAAGGAGGCCTTTCAGAACAGTGGTGGTGGCAGTGGCAGCCACAGTCTCCTTTACGTTACACAAACACATCACAACTATTAACGTCTGCCTACTACCAACATGCCTATACAACTCTGTTTGACTGAAGATAGTTGTTTTGTGATTCATAAAACCTCAAACAATACATTCATATGCTATTTCTCATTTAATTTTGGAATGTGAATTTTTGGAATATTTTTTTACACAGTCAGCCAACAGTAAACTGAGAGACTTCCTGCCAGTCCTACCATGCTCTCAGCTCCACCGGCAGCAGGTACATAGATTACTTTGTATCCTTTCACTCTCCCGTCGGCTGCCTCCCATTTCACGTTCAGGGTGGTCATGGTGGGGTTGATCACCTGCAGGTTCTTCACTCCACCAAGAGGCTCTGGATTAAAACATACAGTTCTTTAATATGGTGTTTTAAACATTTAACTTTATATTGAGTGAACTGAAATCAAAATACTTTACAAAAGAGTTATCTGTTTCATTGGTTGTACTCTAAAATTATACATCTATTAGGAGAATGTTGTATGTGGTTTCTGGCCTTTTATAGGTCTGGTGGTTCGGGTCCACTTACTGGTCTTTCCTTGGCCTGAGATGTCTTTGGCCTCTCCGCTTGGGTAGATAGCTGCCACGGTGACAGAGTAGGGAGTGTCAGGCGTCAGCTTCTGGAGGATTACACTGTTCTTCTTTCCTCCCACCTGCGTCTGTTTAGGGGACAACAACTAAGTCAGAGGCTTTTCTTTGTCTCTGGGAGGAAGTGAGAACATCTCACATCAATGATAAAACAGTAATTTATTAGAACAGGGTGACAGATGGATGACAAGTTCCACTATTTTAATGGTAAGGGCTGTCCTCTCCTCGTCTCAGCGACAAAAAGCCCTGAAGTTCACTAGCCCACTACTGGGCACAAACTGTTGAAATCAACATTGTTTCAACGTAATTTGTCACCGTATTGTGAAGTGGAATCTACGTGAAAAACGTTTTGAGGGTGAAATTTCAACCACAGGATTATGTCATTATGGTAACCAATTTTCAACATTGACAAACCTTGTATAAAATATGTTGAATTTGTACCTTTGAAACAACGTCAGATCTTCAACGTAAATGAAAAAAACAGTAGGCTGGGTAGCATCTCCTAGCGGAGAGTTGATCTAGCTAGAGCTACCCTTTGGTCTCCCATCCAGGGTTTTAACCAAGACCAACTCTGCTTAGCTTTGATATTTGTCACCAACTGTTACCAATGTGCTATCGTGAGAATGATTGTAGAGAAATCTCCACTTAATAGATTCACTGTTGCTATCACAGTCATTTCCAAAACGCTAATGAAATGTAACCATACTTTATCAATCATATATCATCAATGATGCTATTTAGGCCTATATAGCATTTGGAAAGTCATCAACAGCTATTGTATAAATTCAACCCGGGATTCAACTAAAAATAGACAATACTGTACACACAATCTTTGGATAATTTAGCTAAAAAAAAACATGTTGGATTTATGTCTCAAACAAAGAATATGACTAAAGTGCCTTTGATTTGATTTAGTCGAACTAATTAAGTTTTGCTCAAAGCTGCAGTGGATGTTTAAGTACCACAATAGAGACAGACAGCGCTACCGAGAGCGTGTTTGCGTGTTGCGCTTAAAAGGGTGAAGAAATGGAGATGTAATTAATGGCATCAAAACAATTAACTTCATTAAAAATGCAACGCATTAACACATTATTAACACGTTAACTTTGACGGTCCCAATAAAATAAAAAAATATATAACATTGTATTCCCATTTGAACTTTGTTGTGCTTTTAAATTGTTGAAAGCGCAGTGGTAACACATTTACGTGACAACTAAACCAAAAATTATACATAGATTTTCCATTTGAATTTGGATGTGCTTTAAAATGGTTGAAAGCATAGTGACAACCCATTAAGAATTCAACAAACTTTTGACTGTCTTTTTGAGTGGGTGAAATTAGCTTGTAATTACTCAATTGGGGCGGTTGGGGCCAAGCAGAGTTCTTCTACACTGTCACAGGGAAGCCATCCAAACATGACCAATGTAAACTCCAAAACTCTTACATCAATTTTGACTTTTACGAGGCTGTGGAGTATGAACACGGTTTCTCCCCGAGCCCAGGGAACTCTCTTTAATCAGCCAATACATTTCCCCTAATTTCAGTCTAGCAGAAACAAAAGCGAGGTTCCCCAAGGATTAATTATTTACCCAAAGCCATTTGTGTGAACAGAGTTGCTCATTCAAACACCTTTATAAGAAAGAACAATTGCCTTTCTTTCACTACTCTGTACATAAACGAGTAATGTAGAAAGGGAAGATTCATTGGTCTTGAGGGACACTAGACATCATGGAAGAACAATTTTGTAATACTACAAGCCAATGTTTTAAATGTATCCTGTCATTTAATGGGAACTACAGATGTAGGATCTTAACTGGAGATCCAGTTTTCCTGCACCTCAGGAAATGCAGATGAGCATTGTGATTTAGATAAATTCACAGAAAACTTGCACTAACGCATGGTTAAATTAACAGTATTGCACTTTTCATTCAACCAATTTTTTTCTAGCTGATAGCCTAACCACCCATCAAGCAACATTATGGACTAAATGGTCAAATCCTGTCGATGCAAGATTATTTTGCTGTGACAATACTGGTCAAATTAAGATCCTACAACTGTACAGTAAGCAACATCGATCAATGACATGAAACGTTATAGCCCCGGAGTGGATGACATACAATACATTTTCCATTGTATTTGCTTATGTCTGACATATTCATTTAGCAGATCACCTAGACTACACAGCCACTTTTTGTATTTCGACATGACTAAACCATTATATAAGAGACAGACACTTGAGGGTCCCAAGTGTGAATGTCATGCCTGGCTTATATGGCTTATGTTAAATCAACAAGTCTGCAGACCACAACATCACAACAGCAGTATGTCTCCATACTGTTTTAAGTGTACATCGATACTATAGTATAATTCCAGTTATGTGCTATGATGGGATTACATGTTGAAATCCCAGTTTAATGTTTGGGGTACCCTGTCATAACTAATTATTTTCATATAAGCACATCGTCGACACAAATACAAAAGAAAAAGTGATTTCCTAACAATTTCCATCACTGATCACAATTAAGTTATCAGTTAGGAATGTGGGCTTGGCTGCCAGATACAGACCTCCTTTAAGTACACAAACAGATTGGATAGGAGGACAAAGTCATAATCCTAATGTCAAACTAACGATGTGGAGGAAGACAAAACAGCCTGCCGTTAATACTCACTACTCTTGTCAGTGGGGAGGATACCCCTAGTGGATCCCAAGAGGAAAGGGATTTCATATTACAATAAACCAATTCAGAAATGCTTCAGTACTTTTATGCAAACAGAATTTGCCATTTCACTTTAAAGGTCCAATGCAGCAATTTTTATCTCAATATCAAATCCTTTCTGGATAACAATTATGTACCTTACTGTGATTGTTTTCAATTAAAATGCAAAAAAAAAAATACAATAATATTTTCTTAGCAAAGAACAATTTCTCAAGCAAAAAACGGAAAACTAGCTGTTATTGGCAGAGAGGTTTGGAACTCTCTCATTATATAATAAAAACACAGGAAAATCACGTTTTTTACTGCACTGGGAAGTACTTATGGTTTATGGTTTCATCATTGGGGTTAAACTAGCTCAGGCACGTTGTAGAAAACCTCACCCAGATACTGGCGCATTACACTAACGTCACCACTCACTTACAGGACAGAGAGCCAGAACAACTTACTTTATATCATAGGTATGTGAACTGAGAGATGTCATACCCAGAGGGCATAGTGTTTAGAGGTTAGTTCTGGGTGGCCACTACTTATCAGTTACTCACAATATACTCATAGTCATTGCAATTGTTAACGGATTACTTCAAATGTTTTCAAGAAACTACTGGAGTGTGTGTTGTACTTACTGAGAGAGCTTTGCCTCCAGCCACAGGTTGGAAAAAGATCTTGTAGTTCTGGACGGGGCCTTGGGCGTGGTCCCACTTCACTGTCAGAGTGACCGTGGTCGCATTGAACACCTGCAAGTTCTGCGGAGGTCCAGTGGGAGCTAGGAACACAATACAATCAATAAACTGACCCAAGACAGTGGTGGTTTATATAAAATGGCTGCAGGGCACATTAGACAGCCTTTACCAATCTTCCACAATCACATGGGGGTCAGGAAGCTAGATAAAGCAATGATGATGAGGATAGGGGGTGAGATGTTGAGAACACATGATTTGGTGACGAGAACACACGATTTGGTGATGACAACACATGATTTGGTGATGAAGTACACAGAAACGACACGATGTAGAGTGAAGCGTGAAGCAGCCAGTAAGGTTATTATACTATATGGCACATGCATTTCCAATGATGGGGACATTGATGAGGAATGACATTGTGACATGATGAGGATTGACATTAACGACACGAGGAATGACAACGTTATGACATGAAAAATTACATTAATTAAATGACATGAGATATGATATTATGACAAATGGTCGACAATTAGGTGTCTGTGGTGGAACGCCCGGCCGCTTCCGGGTCAGTAGTCACACATTTGCAGCTCTTTCAAGGCACAGCAATGCACATGCAGATTTATTTGATAAAAGTGTGTTTTCCATCAACAACACTTTAATTATCGTTTCACATTAACATTATAAACATAATCATGGACATTACAATGATAATGTCCTTCTCCGTTTTTCAAATAACATACCAGGTGTAGTCATCTTTAACACTGGAAAAAGAGAACGTTAAGAGAACGTTAAGAGAACAACAGGGAAGGAACAGGGTTATTTCAATACGCTGGGGACCACATCTGTGGTCTAAATGTAAAACGTGAATGTAATTGATAGGAGAATGAGAGAGGAGAGGAAGAGATGGGTAAACCTACATGTGCGCTGGTTGCCAATCAGGTCCTCGCTCTCTGACTCGTCTGGGTAGATGGCCGTGACGGTGACATCATACATGGTGTCCGGGTCCAGGTTCTGCAGATTATGGGACGTTTCATCACTGTTCAGGATAGCCTGGAGAGATGGATGGAGAGAGAGAGGGGGAACAGGTAGAGGAGGACAGCGAGAGAGAGAGAGAGTGGTGGGCAGACGGAGAGGGAGAGAGAGGGAGACAGAGAGAGAGGGAGAGATAGAGACAGGGAGAGAGGGAGACAGAGAGAGAGGGAGACAGAGAGAAAGAGAGCATAAACAGTCCCAGTCCACTCCATAGCAGTAAATAGACCAGAATCACCAATCACCATCGGCTGGAGTAGCTCAACATACATATTGGAAGTTGTTCTCTCCACTCTTGGTCCAGCCGATTCGGTAGAGGGCCACGTCAGGGGCCCCGTGTTCCCATGTGGCCCTGAACGAGGTCTGGGTCACCTCGGACAACTTCAGGTTCTGCGGGGCAGGAACAACATCTGTACACATGGACGTAGATGTGAGAGAGGGAGGGTTGATTATTATGAGGAAGTCCTGAGAGATGAGGCAAGGCCATTTCGTTCGTCAGAGGGGCTGCGAACCATGTGAGGAACATTTTAGCTGTGAGTCCATTTTATAGAACAATGGCCAACAAACAGGTTGTGTGTAGTGCATGTGTGTGTGTGTGTGTGTGTGTGCGTGTGCGTGGAAAACAACATTTCCTCAAATAATCTGGGCTTAATGATGAACAAGGCCCCATGCAGTGGGCGATAGCAGACTCGCACATAAACACACAAAGTTTGTAGGCCCATATACAACTAAGTAGACTCACACACACACACACACACACACACACACACACACACACACACACACACACACACACACACACACACACACACACACACACACACACACACACACACACACACACACACACACACACACACACACACACACACACACACACACACACACACACACACACACACACACAGCTTCATCTAACTTCAACTTGGGCTCCTGAGTGGCGCGGTGGTCTAAGGCACTGCATCTCAGTGCAAGAGGTGTCACTACAGTCCCTGGTTCAAATCCAGGCTGTATCACATCTGGCTGTGATTGGGAATCCCATAGGGCGGCGCACAACAAGCTTTTTGTCTGAGGTAGGTTGTCATTGTAAATAAGAATTTGTTCTTAACTGACTTGCCAGGTTAAATAACTAGAAAGACTAATGACTAAATCCAAGGAGGGCCTGCAGACTCAACTCTCACCATCCAGACACACTCATATCTAGTCTACAGCTCATCAGCCAAATGATAAATCACACAAACGGTAGTTTACCTGTAATGGCTTGTCCAAGCATTGGGTTTCCAACACCTGCGTCGTAAACTGGGGTGACGGCAACATCGTACTCAGATTGAGAGATGAGGTTGGCAAGAGGCAGGGATGTTATATCGCCATTGACTTCAACCTGACAGAAAGGGTACATAATGATTTTAGGAACAATTAACAATATTATTTTTGCTGAAGAAGTAGCATGAACTAGCACTACTGACATGAACATAAACTATGATTTGTGGTATTATTATAGCATTTACAGCCAAATCTTGACAACTGTAGCATTTTGAACATTGATGTTAACCAATAAAACGTTGGGAGTTGTTTTCTCAAAGTGAACTCCCCCTCTATGTTTCCTTTTTACTTTTAAATGTCATCAGAGCATTTGAGAAAAGCCATATAAATAATATGCTGTGTCGTTAAAAAAAGTCTTAAGGCTATATTTATAATTACAGAGGGTGTTTGATGGTAGTAAAAACCCTTGAACTCAAAAAGCATCTAGCAGAAATGCTGAGAAATGTCTTACCTCAGTTTCCACTTCGAACTTCAAGAAAAAAATGAAGAAAGGGTATCCATAACAGCGATAGTTCTCGAATGGCAATGCAGAGGAATATACCTTAGAACATAAGTCCACAGAGAGAGGCTCCTTTGCAGACAGCAGTCTTCAGATGTTCCATGAGAGTATCTGGGTAGGGATCAGTGGAGGCTGCTGAGCGGAGGACGGCTCATAATAATGTCTGGAGTCAATGGAAGGAAACCATGTGTTGATGTGTTTGATATCATTCCACTAATTCCGCTCCAGCCATTACCATGAGCCCATCCTCCCCAATTAAGGTGCCACCAACCTCCTGTGGTAGAGATGTATCCAGTAGAGACCCTTAGCCCATCCATCAGTCATTTCTGAAGGTTATTGTCGTGGTGTCCAAGGAGACACCTCCTTCAACTTCACATGTGAGCTTTCATCACAGCTTGGCGTTCTCTTAAATCCAAGTGAGAAATGATGACGAGTGACGCCCAGTGATATACTGTATCTCTGTGGCTAGGTGTTGGGGTGCTGTAGCCAGGGTCTTCTCTGACTGCTAGTAGGCTTCTTTCACCATGTCGTCCTGGCCTAGCCTGCCCATGGAGTCAAGATCCCAGTCTACTGAAAGGGCTTCTACTATAACACCCAGCGACATCAATGACTTGTGACTTTCCCTTTAAAAAAAATGCTGTCCCCTTCACGACCGGGAGTCCCATGAGGCGACATACAATTGGCCGAGCGTCCTCCGGGTTAGGGGAGGGTTTGGCTGGCCGGGATGTCCTTGTCCCATCGCGCTGTAGCGACTACTGTGGCGGCCCGGGGTCGCATGCACGCTGACACGGTCGCCAGGTGTACGGTGTACGGTGTACGGCTTCCGGATTAAGCGTGCACTGTGTCAAGAAGCAGTGCGGCTTGGCGGGGTTGTGTTTTGGAGGATGCACGGCTCTTGATCTTCGCCTCTCCGTACGGAAGTTGCAGCGATGGGACAAGACTGTAACTACCGATTGGATATGACGAAAAAAAAATCATTTTCTGGCCTAACCAGACAAAGGATCGAACTCCCCGGGCGGTGAAGCTCGCAGCTTCACTTACAATATGGCATATGAAACATGATGAATTTATAGCTCTCAACATGAAAAACAGATGAATAACACCAGGCATGTGAATGACGTCTGTGCATCGCTCAGAAGATGCTGGGCTGAAATGGTGGCAATTGTGTACAGTCACTAAGTATAATCATATTTATTTATTATTTAAGAAAGGTGAAATATTATAGTAAGTCGTTTAGAATTTCATTGTTATTATATTTAGAAAGCATTTCAATAATTTCAAGCCCTACTCCCCATTTTTGTTGAATAGGGGAAAAAATCTTATATATATTTTATCATATTTGTACTGTGTACTTGAGCTTGTGTCCTCAAAAGTGACTACACCTCAGAAATGTATAACTATTTTTACCAGAAAGGTGAGATTTGAATATTTCTGTCAGTGTAAGCATTACTAGGTATTGTTTAGGGCCCTCTCATGATAAATAATTACTTTTGGGTATGTCTATTTAGGCAGAAATTTACATTTTGACCAGGGGTATGAGAGGATGAGTCTCAAATGAGACCTTATTCCCTTTATAGCCCATATGGCTCTAGTCAAAAGTAGTGCACTATAGAGGGAACAGGGTGCCATTTGGGGGACAACCGAAAGAACATAGACTTCCTCACTAACACTTTCTCCATTTCGTCAGTGTGTAAATGTTTGGTGTTAGTTAGTGTCACCTCTTTGAGCTCTCCTTCGTCTGGCTTGTAAGTGATGATGTACTTGAGGACTTTCCCCGGGGAGGCATCCCATCTGAGCTTCATGGAGCTATGGGTGACAGCAGTGATCCGTAGCTTACCCGATGGTGGCAAGGGTACTGGTGAAGAAGAATGACGGGGAAAGGGATAGAGAGGGAGAAAAGAGAGAGTGTGAGAGGGGGGCAGGGGAGGGAAAGTGAGTGAGTCTTAGAACCATCTGTACTGTGAGGTAAAACACTGTTTTAGAGAGAGAGAGAGAGAGAGAGTAAAAGAGAGAGTGAAAGAAGGAGAGAGAGAGAAAGAGAGAGAGAGAGAGAGAGAGAGAGAGAGAGAGAGAGAGAGAGAGAGAGAGAGAGAGAGAGAGAGAGAGAGAGAGATCAGGGGAACGTACAAGTGACTCCTTGGTCCATGAGGGGGTCGCTGGCAGCCTCTCTGTGCAGGGCGAACAGGGAGAGTGTATATGCTGTGTTGGTGATAAGCTCCTTCAGCTGAACATCATTCACATCTGCCCCAACTCGTATCTGAACAGCAGGGGAAAGAAGAGAGGGGAGAGGGGAGAAAGGGAGAATGGGAGAGAGTGAGAGGGGGAGAGGGAGAGAGAGGAAGAGGGGGAGTGGGGGAGAGAGGGGGAGAAGGGGAGAAGGGGAGAAGGGGAGAGGGGGAGAGGGGAGAAGGGTAGAGGGGGAGAGGGAGAGAAAGGGGGAGAAGGGGGGTGGGGGGGTGGGAGAGGCGAAGAGGGAGAGTGTTAGAGCAGGCCGGACGATAGAGGGGAACAAAACAACAAGACAGGACTTGTCAAGAGGATACCTTCTGAACACCTGGTTCAGCACTAACTAACACCTGGTTCACAGCACTAACTAACACCTAGTTCACAGCACTAACTAACAATGGTTCACAGCACTAACTAACACCTGGTTCACAGCACTAACTAACAATGGTTCACAGCACTAACTAACACCTGGTTCACAGCACTAACTAACAATGGTTCACAGCACTAACTAACACCTGGTTCACAGCACTAACTAACAATGGTTCACAGCACTAACTAACACCTGGTTCACAGCACTAACTAACACCTGGTTCACAGCACTAACTAACAATGGTTCACAGCACTAACTAACACCTGGTTCACAGCACTAACTAACACCTGGTTCACAGCACTAATTGACAATGGTTCACAGCACTAACTAACACCTGGTTCACAGCACTAACTAACAATGGTTCACAGCACTAACTAACACCTGGTTCACAGCACTAACTAACAATGGTTCACAGCACTAACTAACACCTGGTTCACAGCACTAACTAACAATGGTTCACAGCACTAACTAACACCTGGTTCACAGCACTAACTAACACCTGGTTCACAGCACTAACTAACAATGGTTCACAGCACTAACTAACACCTGGTTCACAGCATTAACTAACACCTGGTTCACAGCACTAATTGACAATGGTTCACAGCACTAACTAACACCTGGTTCACAGCACTAACTAACAATGGTTCACAGCACTAACTAACACCTGGTTCACAGCACTAACTAACAATGGTTCACAGCACTAACTAACACCTGGTTCACAGCACTAACTAACAATGGTTCACAGCACTAACTAACACCTGGTTCACAGCACTAACTAACACCTGGTTCACAGCACTAACTAACAATGGTTCACAGCACTAACTAACACCTGGTTCACAGCACTAACTAACACCTGGTTCACAGCACTAATTGACAATGGTTCACAGCACTAACTAACACCTGGTTCACAGCACTAACTAACAATGGTTCACAGCACTAACTAACACCTGGTTCACAGCACTAACTAACAATGGTTCACAGCACTAACTAACACCTGGTTCACAGCACTAACTAACAATGGTTCACAGCACTAACTAACACCTGGTTCACAGCACTAACTAACAATGGTTCACAGCACTAACTAACACCTGGTTCACAGCACTAACTAACACCTGGTTCAAAGCACTAACTAACACCTGGTTCACAGCACTAACTAACAATGGTTCAAAGCACTAACTAACACCTGGTTCACAGCACTAACTAACACCTGGTTCACAGCACTAACTAACAATGGTTCACAGCACTAACTAACACCTGGTTCACAGCACTAACTAACAATGGTTCACAGCACTAACTAACACCTGGTTCACAGCACTAACTAACACCTGGTTCAAAGCACTAACTAACACCTGGTTCACAGCACTAACTAACAATGGTTCAAAGCACTAACTAACACCTGGTTCACAGCACTAACTAACACCTGGTTCACAGCACTAACTAATACCTGGTTCACAGCACTAACTAACACCTGGTTCACAGCACTAACTAACACCTGGTTCACAGTACTAACTAACACACGGGATGTCTCCTGGTGTATGCCTGTCTTGCTGCCTTCAGTCCACACTAAAATTCCTCCAAAGGCTACACTACGGCTTTCCAGTTCTCCCAGAAGCCTGCAGTTCAAAATATACAGCAGCTGTTGAGAGTTTGTTTGGTTAATACTGGATATCATATCTATGACTTCACTGGTGAAAAAAGCTGCACAGGGCCAGCATGAGCTAATCCTTCTCATTACCCTCTGTGTCCAAAGGGTCTGTTTTTTTTGTAGACCTTGCCTGAACATCACTGTAAAAGTCCACTTCCTGTACTGTGCAGTAATCATCACATTACCATCTGGAATCAGTAAGGCCCCACTAGCAGAGGCCTTGACTACCCTGCCTTGTGGAAATGCTGAGCATGTAAATGGAACGTCCAACCTCCTGAGTGTGTGTGTGTGTGTGTGTGTGTGTGTGTGTGTGTGTGTGTGTGTGTGTGTGTGTGTGTGTGTGTGTGTGTGTGTGTGTGTGTGTGTGTGTGTGTGTGTGTGTGTGTGTGTGTGTGTGTGTGTGTGTGTGTGTGTGTGTGTGAGAGAGAGAGAGCGTGTGTCCTACTCACCTCCTTCTCCACAGTGGGCACAGTGGCATTGATGGCTCTGTAGAGCAGCATGTAGCCTGTCGCCCCTTCAGCCATCTCCCACTTCACCCTAAAGGTGGTGATGGTCTCATCGTAGACAGTCAACTTTATCACACCGGGCAGTGGCACTGCGGAGCGTGAAGAGTACACACACAGTATGTTACCACCTAACTACTAGTGTAGGGACATCCACAACCACAGTTACCGCCTAACTACTAGTGTATGGACATCCACAACCACAGTTACCGCCTAACTACTAGTGTAGGGACATCCACAACCACAGTTACCGCCTAACTACTAGTGTAGGGACATCCACAACCACAGTTACCGCCTAACTACTAGTGTAGGGACATCCACAACCACAGTTACCACCTAACTACTAGTGTAGAGACATCCACAACCACAGTTACCGCCTAACTACTAGTGTAGGGACATCCACAACCACAGTTACCACCTAACTACTAGTGTAGAGACATCCACAACCACAGTTACCACCTAACTACTAGTGTAGGGACATCCACAACCACAGTTACCACCTAACTACTAGTGTAGAGACATCCACAACCACAGTTACCACCTAACTACTAGTGTAGGGACATCCACAACCACAGTTACCACCTAACTACTAGTGTAGAGACATCCACAACCACAGTTACCACCTAACTACTAGTGTAGGGACATCCACAACCACAGTTACCACCTAACTACTAGTGTAGGGACATCCACAACCACAGTTACCACCTAACTACTAGTGTAGAGACATCCACAACCACAGTTACCACCTAACTACTAGTGTAGGGACATCCACAACCACAGTTACCACCTAACTACTAGTGTAGAGACATCCACAACCACAGTTACCACCTAACTACTATTTTTAGGGACATCCACAACACAACCCAGCCACCCACATCACATCACATCCAACCTATGTGTTTATGACAGAAGCATGATGATCCTACTCACAGCGTTAGTTGAAAATGACAAATAAAGGAAACCGCAAGTGATCTAACACTACTGTTGTGGTGTCTAAGTGATCTAACACTACTGTTGTGGTGTCTAAGTGATCTAACACTACTGTTGTGGTGTCTAAGTGATCTAACACTACTGTTGTGGTGTCTAAGTGATCTAACACTACTGTTGTGGTGTCTAAGTGATCTAACACTACTGTTGTGGTGTCTAAGTGATCTAACACTACTGCTGTGGTGTCTAAGTGATCTAATACTACTGTTGTGGTGTCGGCTACAAAACAATAGCCATGCTTAGTGACAGTGAGAAATATCTTATAACGTCCATCATAAAAATCTAAAGGACTCGTTTCTAAAAGTGACAACACCCACTATAACGCACAAATGGAGCAATGAAAGTGGTAAGTCTGTGTACTTACCCATCATGTGGAATTATGTCAGTTTTCTTAAGACACTTAATGAGGCCAAGAATGAGAGAATGATGTTTTTTCTCCCCATAAGAAACCACCACTTTAGCATTTTCCAATGGGAAACCCTATGGGAATTTGTTGTTGTTGTCTAACACTTTACTGCCACCAATCAGACCCAATATATCCCTGGCTGGGTAAATGAGCTTGTTTAATAGGCCTACAAGAGCAATATAAACAAGTTCCATCTATGTCTAACCCATTTAAAACAGCATAATGAGCATGGAGGGGCAGGGGAAGTTGTTTATTTCAGCATCGTATAGCATAATGAAACAAATGGGATGCCACAACAGTGGAACTCATAAGAGCTGCGATGCTATCCCCACATTAAAGTTTCCTTTTAACCATCTATGTCCCCCAGAGGGCAACCGAACAGCGTCTTTGTGAAACTCATCTCAATCGTCTTCCTGTCTATCACTGTAGACATCCAAATAAGGCTACTTGATTGGCTGAACCTGGACACCTTTGTAGGAAGGGAATTTCAAGGCTTACTCTGAGTGGACGAAGAGGAAGACAAACCGAGAGGAGAGGAGGAGAGGAGGAGAGGAGGAGAGGAGGAGAGGAGGAGAGGAGGAGGAGAGGAGGAGAGGAGGACAGGAGGACAGGAGGGGAGGAGGAGTGGTGGAGAGGAGGAGAGGAGGAGAGGAGGAGTGGAGGAGAGGATGAGCGAAGGAGAGGATGAGAGAAGGAGAGGAGGCGAGGAAAGGAGGAGAGGAGGAGAGGAGGTGAGAAGAGGAGGAGAAGAGGAGGAGAAGAGGAGGAGAGGAGGAGAGGAGGAAAGGAGGAAAGGAGGAGAGGTGGAGAGGAGGTGAGGAGGAGAGGAGGAGAGGAGCAGAGGAGGAGAGGGAGCAGAACAGCTGCAACACTTACAGGTGGTTTCAATGCCCTTCAGCGGCTCTGCGCTGGTCTCATCTCCGGTCACGGAGAAGACATTGACCACATACTCGGTCAGAGGGGTCAGCTTGGTCAGGACCACAGTGGTGACCGTCCCATCAACAATCATCTGAAGAGAGATAAAAAGGGATGTTATGCAGGAAACCCCAAGATCAAAATCCAAGTATATTCAACAGGAGGTAAACCAGAAGATAGACGGTGACCTCAAGTCACCCCTCTGTACTGCTGTCTGCCCAGGAGTTTCAAATTCGTCATGGGATAATATTGTAATTACAGCAGGTCAAAATCAAATGTTCCAACTAATGCGGCACACGTTTAGGAAACCCAAAACAAAACTAACATATTCTCGCACACATACTCTCTCTTCTAAGTTTCAGAGGGATATCCAAAAGAATGGAGCATATATCAGCAAATTGAAAGTGAAATCTGATTTATTCGTGTGAATAAGTGTTTTGGGGTCCAATGCAAGCATTCAAAATGAAGACGAATGGATGGAAGGCCAGGATTCTCTTTTCCAGCAGGAGGAGTTATGCAACAAGACTAAACTAACTAGTTCTGGTCTAAGGTTGAGGCCTGGTGGAAACTCTTTGGTCTTGCATTCAGACAGGACCACCCAAACCCTGACCAGGGCCAATGAAAGCATAATGCATGGAATAGACCTAGTTCTGTATTTATAAGGACATGAGTGACAGAAAGTTAAGTGTAACTGAATGCAGCTAATGTGGTCCACTTCTCAATCGTGAGAAGAGAGCCAGATGAATTTAGATTTATCTGACTAAATCAGATTCACATGAAATGGATCGACAATGGCAACTAGGTGGATTTAAGCACACATGTTACATTGATAACTGTGAAATCTCCAGCAAGCCTACATATAGGGTTCCTGCATCAGAAACACCTGGTCTGAGAGAGGAATTTAGACCAAAAGGAATAATTTAGCCAATTCTCTGTCACATCCAAACCAGGTGGAATTATGAATAGCTGGTGCTAGGACCTTGGAGAGATGAGGTGATTGAGTTGAGGGGAGGTACAGTATAGTACTGTAGGCTAAAGGATTACCTGTTCAGTCATTCCTCCCGCCACGGGCATGTAGTCGATGCGGTACTTTTCCACGGGACCTTCGGGCGCAGTCCAGGTGGCACGGAACGAGTGGTGGGTCACCTCTGAGGTCACCAGGTTAGTGGGCGGCTCCAGGCTTCCTCCTGGTCGAAGAGCAGAGAGAATGTGAGCCGACACGTCAAATATTTCACACACTCAATTCTCCAACCACAAATCTGTCCCTTTCACCTCAGCCTCACTGACACAGGGCTGTTAGGACTGTTTCTATAGCAGGTTGACGTTTATTGTCATGAATCTTGCCTTGGAGGCAGAACTGAGCAATTTCCGCTAGCTGAGCCAGCTGCAAAATCAAAATTGGCTATATCGTAAAAATGTATGAATACAAAAAAGGGCTTTTTGCTGTTAATTTAAGGTTAGGGTTAGGCATTAGGTTAGCAGTGAGGTTAAGGTTAGGGTTAAAATCAGATTTTATGACTTTTTGGCAAGATTTATTACAACAAATGCAAACCTGCATTTCTATATATCACCATTTTGAAAATATATATTTTTTGAAAAAAGTTTCCATCTCCATGTAGTAAATCACTATTGTGTCTCCTCCTAAATTTGATTTAAGGACAAGAGTGTGTCCAAAAAAACAAAGGTTCCATCAACTGGTTGGACCTTATGTAACTTAAGTCAAGAAACTACATTTATCAAGTGTTAGGCAAACTAGTGACAGTTTCGAGGCAATATCCCAAGTGTTGGCGTTCGTTCTGACTTTTCATTGGCTCATCTCATCAATCATGCTGTTCTTATTGCTATTCTCTACCTGCTGTGCTAATCCATTTATTCAACTGATGGGGGATATCAGTACAGCTTTTTCTGGCTTGCAGGTTAGAGAGAGAGAGAGAGAGAGAGAGAGAGGGAGAGAGAGAGAGAGAGAGAGATGATGGAGAAAGAGAGAAAGAGAGAAAGAGAGAAAGAGAGAGAGAGAGAGAGAGAGAGAGAGAGAGAGAGAGAGAGAGAGAGAGAGAGAGAGAGAGAGAGAGAGAGAGAGAGAGAGAGAGAGAGAGAGAGAGAGAGAGAGAGAGAGAGGATGTTGGGCTTACCCGGACCCTTCACACTGTTACAGAGGTTGATGGTAAGCTCATCCACTATATCCAGCAGAAAGGAGAAATCATTCACGTTGTACATGTGAATCTCATCCGGGTCTGAGGCAATGGACCTCAACTCATTCTCATCAGCGTTCTTCACACCTAAAAGCCACATAACACCACAATATTTACTTCTGTTGGGATCATGACAAAATAGACTCAACTGTCCTCTGTTTATGATACAATCACATGAAAATCTGTTTATTGTAAAATGCCTGTTTTCATTGTCCCCCACAATGAAATTGAGGAGAGGACTGTGGATCTGTTTCCGTCCATTAGTATGTTAATCACACGTGATATCTCAGACACCACTAGCCCGATTTTGACGAAACGTGGGTGAATATATATTTTCTTCTGACTAGTACCTAAAACAACATTTACCAATAAACATTCACGTGGGTGTGGTCTGGCACATTAATGCATGTAAATCAGTCAAGGATATTCGTATTGTAACAAAATTTGGTACACATGTTGCAAACACTGTCAAGACTCATATCAACAACACAGTGGCGCTATTACGGGCACGTGTTTATATCTCTTGATCTGTTTGAGTGATGAAATTTGGCACACATACTCAAGGATTTGAGCTTGGGTGAATGATGCATCTTGCCATAGAGATCTGGTATTTACAAAACTACACTGATTGGCCCAAGGGGAGCACTATGATAATCAACTGTACATACATTAGTCACACGCAATATCTCAGACACCACTGGCCCGATTTTAATTAAACTTGGGTGAATGATGCGTTTTGCCATAGAGATCCATTATTTACAAAATTACACTGATTGGCCCAAGGGGGGAGCTGCATCATTCTTGGCAGATGACATGATTACTGTTGCCTTGTTTGACATCGTCAAAAACTTTGATGGTGAACTGAAACATGCAATGTTGTTGGGTTATACACTAGGAGGGTCACTCACCGATGGCGTAGAGCTCAATGTTTTCATCCCTCAGCACCTGGGAGTTCGTGATAATCTCATCCTGCGACTTGCCGTCAGTGATGAGCACACCGATCTTGCGCGAGTCTTTACGCAGTCCCACGTTGGGCTTGAAGTTATTCTGGAGGATGTAGTTCAAGGCCATACCTAAAGAGATATTAGAGAGAATGTTTCATGTTAAGTTAAGTTGACTTGAGTTAAAGATGCACTCCAGGATCTTAAGCACAACGAATTCGTAAAATATACTACGAATTGGATGCAAAAAACAAAAAGGACGTAACATATCATACGCAATGGATGACCTAGTACTACTGGCTGAAATTTGACAAAAGTTGGAGAGTGCATCTGTAAGTTAAACAGATGACAGTTGGTGCATCTGTAAGTTAAACAGATGACAGTTGGGTCATCTGTAAGTTAGACATGACGCTTGAGCTAACGTGCGCTAATGTGATTAGCATGACGTTGTAAGTAACAAAACAATTTCCCAGGACATAGACATATCTTATATGGGCAGAAAGCTTAAATTCTTGTTAATCTAACTGCACTGTCCAATTTACAGTAGCTATTACAATGAAAGAATACCATGCTATTGTTGGAGGAGAGTGCACAGTTTTGTACTTGAAAATGTATCAATAAACAAATAGGCAGATTTGGGCAGACTTGATACAACATTTTGAACAGTAATGCAATGGTTCATTGTATATGTCTAAACCTTTACACGTACATTGCTGCCATCTAGTGGCCAAAATGTAAATTTCGCCTGGACTCCTAAGTAATATTATGTTCTTTCTCTTGCATTTCAAAGATCATGTGACACAAAAACCTGATTTTGTTCTTCTTTGTATTATCTTTGACCAGATCTGATGTGTTATATTCTCCTACATTCATTTCACATTTCCACAAACTTCAAAGTGTTTCCTTTCAAATTATATCAAGAATATGCATATCCTTGCTTCAGGTCCTGAGCTATAGGCAGTTAGATTTAGGTATGTCATTTTAGGCGAAAATTGAAAAAAAGGGTCTGATCCTTAAACAGATGACAGTTGGTGCATCATCTGTAAGTTAAACAGATGACAGTTGGTGCATCTGTAAGTTAAACAGATGTCAGTTGGTAGTTATTTGATGACAAGTCACCTGTCATGGTGTTTCCTCCTTTGTAGGGCAGGTCGGCCACAGCTTTGAGCAGCCCGTCACGGGTTGGGTGGGCATTCAGATGCCACTCAGTCTTGGGGTCTCCACTGTACTGAACCATACCTGGAGAGAACAAACAGAACATAGTACAACACCAGAGTTATTTGATCAGCATCTGACATTCATTTCCATTTCAGATCAAACTTAAAGAGATTGAGCTGGGTGATGAACCTCTGCCATCATACACATCACCAATGGGATTGAGCTGGGTGATGAACCTATGCCATCATACACATCACCAATGGGATTGAGTTGGGTGATGAACCTATGTCATCATACACATTCCCAATGGGATTTGATCAAAAGAAAGATTACCGATCATGACTCTCTCAGGGCCGATGTCAAATACACCAACAATGCGACCGATGAAGGCGCGGATGGTTTTGAAGTTGAGACGGCCAATACTCCATGAGCCATCGACCAGCAGGATGATGTCAGCCTTGGCCTGGCTCTTACACTGGGCTTCTGTAAGGGGTGGAGGAGAGGGCCGTGAGAGGGAGGCCTGATACCATGGACACCCCTCAGATGTTTACACTCCATGTAGTGTGATAAATGAGAGGATGTGTGTCAGAAGGGACGAGGAGAAGGGTGCCAAACAACAATAGAATAATATAAACCCTTTCAGACAGACATGCACAAACAAAATACGCAAATGCAAAATACAAAGTTGAACAACAAGCATGAGTCCTGAAAGACATCACTAAAATACCAGTAACACACTAACATTTAACGTTTTTAATCTATAATAAACATGTTTTGCTACAACATGTTTTGCAGCAGTGTTTTTTCTCTTGCAGAGGGGAAGAACTCTTTCTTTCCCCTTGGGTCTTGTGCTTTGTTGCCTTCTTTCTGTATTTTTCTTCTTCTGTGTCAATCCAGTTGTACATCCACAAGGCTTTTCTGTGGCCTGCAGCCTTCTTGATGTACTGCATGTGGGGCAGTCATTGGGTTTGTCCCCTGCCCTGAACAACAAGACCAACCCTGTTGACAGATGATATATACGACAGACTCCTCTCTCTCAGAGTAACTGCACATTCCTGCTGTGCTCGCTATTTGTTACACCAGACACCTGTGTGTGTGTGGGGGGGGGGGTTGGTCTTGCAGCCGAGCAAAAAGACCCAGATGCACCGAGTCGTTTGGACACTGAGCTATGCAATCTGCCACCGTGTCTGCGAATTGAAAAAAGGTTAGAAGAGAACAACATTATTTACCTTCCTTTATTGCAACATGGAGAAACAGATGCTTAACGATGTGTGGAATGTATACCTGATTATATATGGAACTAGTTGGGCGGCAGGTAGCCTAGCGGTTAGCGTGTTGGGCCAGTAACCGAAAGGTCGCTGGTTCGAATACTACCCGAGCTGACAAGGTGAAAAACCTTGAGCAAGGCACTTAACCCTAATTTGCTCCAGGAGCTGACCCTGTAGGTAGGCCGTCATTGTAAATAAGAATTATTTCTTAACTGACTTGCCTAGTTAAATAAAGGTTAAATAAAATAAAATAGTTTGTTTGAGTTATAGCACACTGGTAAACAAAGCGCTATGTTGTAAGCTTAATGTAAGTCTCTGAGACATTCATTAACAAAACCACATGACATCCACTGAGACAGTGCACACTGTCTGAGAGGCATCTGCGTTCTAAACAACTGGCTCTGTTGTTTAGAATGCATCAGAGGATACAGTGTCAAATAAAGCAAATAGATGAATCTGTTGACTGGCTAGCATGTGGTCATTTAAAGGAGTGATTCATTCTCTAGTCTGTTTATAGTGTCATCCAGTGGTGTAAAGTACCCGTTTTTGGGGGGTATCTGTGCTTTACTATTTATATGTTCTACAACTTTTACTTCACTACATTCCTAAAGCCAACAATGTATTTTTTACTCCATACAATATTTAGCAGGACAGGAAAACGGTCAAATTCATGCACTTATCAAGAGAACATCCCTGTCATCCCTACTGCCTCTGATCTGGCGGAATCACTAAATACAACTGCTTTGTTTGTACATGTGACCAAGGTCTGGTCTGGGTGCATGGTGGACTGGAACATCCCCTGCTCTGCTCTGATTGGTGCGTTGGGCAATGTGTCACTGTGTGTCAGTGTGTCTGCTCCCCATAACTGAGCCGAATTTCTGTCCAGGGTCAACGGCTCTCTCTCTGGGGGTCTTATATGAGAAACATAACATTTTCCTAGCCGCATGCAGTTCTGTTCCACGTCAGCCCGGCCGGCACTGTGTACTCTCCTGGTTGTAAAACATCTCTAATTGCAAGCAGAGAAACTTTTTTTCCATTATGCTAACTTTTTTTGCAATGTAAAAATGGGAAATATAAATTTTTCCATGTCAAGAAGTATTAGGGATGAAACAATATGGCTGATGGGCCAAATGGGAACGGTGATAAGAAATCTCAACAAAATAATAGGTTCGGCACACTGAACATTTGTAGGTAAGGGGGTGTTACCTGACTAATCATTCACTGGCACAGGAGCAAGACAAAAGAGGTCAAAACACCCATAAAGTTCATCACAAAATATTATAATGTCCCACTTATCAATACACCCCATCATAGACTTAACATGATATGAGGCAGAAAAGCCAATTGAAGCCAAACAGCTATAAATGATTAGTACTCATTACAATCAATGGCTGTGTAATGTGTTGTGTTATTCTAATGGTTATGATGTTGATTAGTTTAGACAAACACATAATTCACTAGTGGGATAATTAGTGTCATGTCTCTCACAGTGGGAGGACCACTCCTCTGCTCTAATGACGGTGGGAACCGAGATGGGCTGTGACTGGGACGCTGTGTGTCTGTGGTTTGGTCTGTGTGTCTGTCGAAGTGGCTATTCCATGGCTGCATCCCATATGGCCCCCTATTCCCTATTTAGTCCACTCCTCTGATTAAAAGTAGTGCACTATGTGGGGGGTGGGGTGTCATTTTGGACACAGCCTATGTCTGTATCTCTATGTATGATTGTTGGTTATGTTATGGTATTGTGTGGTTTTACCGTTCCAAGGTTCTAATGGCACTTCGGGTCCGTCGGAGAGGGTAGTCTTCTCCTCTCCAGCCAGTGCTGCAGAGTGGCCTCCATCAAACATTCCAAACACAGTCACAGAGTACTTTGTTCCGGCCCTGATGTGATGAAGAGATGAGATTTAAAGTGACTTTAATCCTCACAAAGTCCTATGTAACCGTCTGAGAATGTCAGATCAATGTCTCAACACTGACAACTTCCTGTCTGATGATAGAATATCCTGTGTCTCACCTGAGCTCCTCTAGCACCACAGTGTTGTCATAGGGCCCAACCAGCAGCTCTCCTAGGTCGATATCATTACCACTGGGGTGGAAGGTGACCTTGTAGCCACGCACATCTCCAGGAGCTGGGTCCCAGGAGACTCTGAAACTGTTCTTGCCAGGCTCTGAGGTCTGTAGGTTTCTTGGAGCTTTGTAAGGTGACACTACAAAAGGACAGACAAACAGAGAAATCATATCAGATCAAATTCATGGGAGAAATGTCATAACTTCAACTTCGGCAATGCTAGTCTTTTTTCATTGAGGTCAGCCAAAACACGTTCCAGTCAGTTTGTCATTAGTCCATAATACAAGTCATAAGTCCTAGCCTGCGTCCTAAATTGCACCTTATTCCCTTTATAGCGCACTACTTTTGACCAGGGCCCACAGGGCTCTGGTCAAAAGTAGTGCACTATATAGGGAATAGGGTGTCATTCCAGTGTCTTAGAACCCAATGTTATGCCATGTGTTAGTGGTAAGCTCTCTATATGTGTGTATTAACCAAGTGTCTGAGGTTTCGTTAGTGAAAAGACACCTGCTCCACCTACAATTCTCACAGCACCCTACTGTCTCTCATTTGATGGGGTTGAATTATGGACCAACGTACGTGTCGTTCCTACTCCTTGCCTTGCTTTTCCTTCTCCGCGCTTGTAGATGGGGTGCACCGTGATGTCATAGGTGGTCATGGGCGTCAGGCGCTTCAGCACGGAGGAGGTGGAGGTGCCAGGAACCTTAGCGACCATCTCTTTGCCCCCAGCGGTGGGCGCGTAGGTCACCCGGTAGTTGATGACTTTACCCGGCGCGGCCATCCACGTTACCTTCATGCTTCGCTCAGTCTCGTCAGACACAGTAAGCGCCTTAGCAGCAGCAGACACTAAAGACAGAGAGGAGGGCAACGTTTCATAAAACATCTACCCTTCGTTACGTAGCGAGGATGTTGAGAAAACATCTAAAAGAGAGTTAGACTCTTATCCCCAAATCTGGTCATCTTAACCTTCCCTTTCCCCATTCTGAATAGAGCTAAGCTCCATATACCATGTCATAAGGTTTATTTTCTATACAATTTCTGCACGTAAGAATAGTCAAACCAAAGGCAATCCTTCCAAACACTTGATCCCAGGAAAGAATGTCAGACCACCAGACCACTACACTCGTTCACTGGGAGGACTCTTATTGGCCTCCAACTTCTCAACGTGTTGCTTGACCTGAATGGACCTGGTACACTGTTACCGGAGATCCATTGGTTCCGCTGTGCGAACGTAACGAGGTAAGCGCAGATATGAAAAAGGCGAGGTCTCCTGAGAATGTCTCAAGAATGTTTTCCGTTCAAAATGTGCTTGACTTGGCCTGCCAGAGTCAATAAACTAAATGGCTTTCCATATCTACACGCGTCTATTCAAACCATCACAATGGTTCCTCAAGTGTTCAAGGAAATTTCCATCAATATGATTTCCCCATGTGTGCTGTATCACATCCGGCCGTGATTAGGAGTCCTATAGGGTGGCGCACAATTGGCCCAGCGTCGTCCGGGTTTGGCCGGGGTAGGACGTCATGGTAAATAAGAATTTGTTCTTAACTGACTTGCCTAGTTAAATAAAGGTTAAATAAAAAATAAATAAATATGCTGCACACAGGCATCATTTAAAAAAGAAAATCCCCTCCACAAAAGTCTTAGATTTTAGAACACATAATGCATCATAACTGTCACCACCTCAGTTTTCCACTGCAGACCACAGCTTAAAAGGGAGTCTTAGAAATCTGCCTTTTTCCATAATACCCGACACCAAGACCAAAGGGTTTCAGAGAGTGACGATGATGAGCACTGGGACAGAATCGTTTAATCTTTTAGACGTTTTTTCCTCTTCATCTTGGCACTGGTATACCATAGTGCCATTGCATGTTAATTGATGTGATGGCCCGATGATTAGAGTTTCAAATTGTTCAACTAACAACACCACTTCAGTGAATCAGTGTTATGCTAATCCCTAGCAGTGATGAGACATTGTCTGCATCCCAAAGTACACCCTATACCCTACTTAGTGCACTACTTTTGACCAAAAACATGTGGGTCTTGGTCAAAAGTAGTGCACTATATGGGGAATACTGTGCCATTTGGGACACAGCCATTGTGTCCACCTCTGACATCTAACACTGAGAGCTTTCCCTGCCAGATTAAGTCAGTGGCGGGCAGAGTTAGAGAGGGAACTGATCCGTCTGCTGCATAAACGGACGAGGTAGATGCTGGCTAACCAAGGAAGTAATCCAAAAGTAATCAGATTACGTTTGTCATTTTGAATAATCCAATGGATTACGTTACAAACAGAGGATGATGTGTAATAAACAGTAGTACCATCAGTGGTCTCCTGTCCAGTCAGCGGGCCTCCATCTCCTTTGTTATAGGCGGCCAGGACAGACACCTGGTAGAGGGTCTCAGGGGTAAGTCCCTCAAGCTTGGTGTTGGTGACGTCTCCAGGGACCGTCTTCTCCCCTGACTCGTCACTGTACATGGACTTCCAGCGGATCCTGTACATCTTCACGTTCCCAAGGGCAGCCGTCCAAGACGCAGCGAAGCTGGTGTCCGTCACGTCACTGGTGACAAGGTCCTTGGGGGAGCCCAGTTCTGAAATAAACAGATTCGATTTCTGAGTAAGGATTTGGGAAAAGATGCAGGACACAGGATACAGTGATTGGTTGCTGATAATCAATGAACGTGCCAACAAACTATCTGGATAGGCAGTAAAGGAAGAGAATGTGCTCAACTCTAGTTAGTAAAAAGGGTGCTTAGAACCACAAATCCTCTGCACTTCTGCAAACAACATACATATCAGTGCTTTTGACAAATCCCCACACCCCTGCTGAAGCTCAGAAGACATTTGCCTGACTGCATCTGGAGGATCAGGAATAAGCAGAAAATCCAGAACAGGATTTCTGGAGAACCAGGGAATTTATTGAAAGTTCCCGGAATTTTGCAATCCTACTTGCGGTAATGGATCCCTTTTGAACCCTGATGTCCTTCATTTCAGAGGCCTAAACTAGAATTACAAACATCCCTCTCACTGTGACTGGACCTGTGACATATGAGACATAAACTAAAGTTCCACTACAGTACACATCTGCTCCACTTACTGGATGAATAAAGAGAAGGATGGATGGATGGATGGATGGATGGATGGATGGATGGATGGATGGATGGATGGATGGATGGATGGATGGATGGATGGATGGATGGATGGATGGATGGATGGATGGATGGATGGATGGATGGATGGATGGATGGATGGATGGATGGATGGATGGATGGATGGATGGATGGAGGACACTGACAGGAGCTATGGGTCTATGGGAGATAACGGTCATGTTGTGGGATCTCACCTCTTTTCCTAACTGCATCGTTTGGTTTGGAGATGGCAAGAAAGGCATTTCACTGAATTTGTGCATGTGACATTAAAAAAGTGAAACTTGATAAAGCAGACAAGGGAAACCTGTTTGCCATAACATGTAGATTTGTTTAACAAAACAAGACCAAATGTAATTTTCCATGCATATGTTACGGCAATAACAGAAATGGACCTTATGTTGAACAGAGACAGCTGACTGTAAGGATTATAGAGATGAATGATTCAGTAGAGAGTTTGTGAACGATTTGCTTTTTCACTACTCTGTGCCTGGGGCACCGAGCGAAGCAAAACTAACTCGACCAATGGACACACCCTCAGCCTTATTGGTCATAAATTGAACACAGGTAAAACAATGCATAAAGAGGGGGTTGTAAACAAAGTAAGTAGTTACTGTTTATGGTAATAATACAAAAGTAAACAATATAACTGAGAGAGTAGCCTTTAGACATTACAACACTTCACTTTGTGCCAATGGACATATTGGTATTGTAATGATCCACTGCACAGTCAACTGATTATAGTGGACCACAGACAGTAATACTACTGATTATAGTAGACCACAGCCAGTAATACTACTGATTATAGTAGACCACAGCCAGTAATACTACTGGTTATAGTGGACCACAGCCAGAATAACTACTGATTATAGTAGACCACAGCCAGTATTACTACTGATTATAGTAGACCACAGTCAGTATTACTACTGATTACAGTAGACCACAGTCAGTATTACTACTGATTACAGTAGACCACAGCCAGTAATACTACTGATTATAGTAGACCACAGCCAGTAATACTACTGGTTATAGTGGACCACAGCCAGTATTACTACTGATTATAGTGAACCACAGCCAGTATTACTACTGATTATAGTGAACCACAGCCAGCTTTACTACTGATTATAGTGGACCACAGCCTGTAATACTACTGATAATAGTGGACCACAGCCTGTAATACTACTGATTTTAGTAGACCACAGCCAGTATTACTATTGATTACAGTGGGCCATTGCCAGTAATACTACCTATTATAATGGACCACAGCCAGTAATACTACCGATTATAGTGGACCACAGCCAGTAATACTACTGATTATAGTGGACCACAGCCTGTAATACTACTGATTATAGTGGACCACAGCCTGTAATACTACTGATTTAAGTAGACCACAGCCAGTATTACTATTGATTATAGTGGACCACAGCCAGTAATACTACCTATTATAATGGACCACAGCCAGTAATACTACCGATTATAGTGGACCACAGCCAGTAATACTATTGATTACAGTGGGCCATTGCCAGTAATACTACCTATTATAATGGACCACAGCCAGTAATACTACCGATTATAGTGGACCACAGCCAGTAATACTACTGATTATAGTGGACCACAGCCTGTAATACTACTGATTATAGTGGACCACAGCCTGTAATACTACTGATTTAAGTAGACCACAGCCAGTATTACTATTGATTATAGTGGACCACAGCCAGTAATACTACCTATTATAATGGACCACAGCCAGTAATACTACCGATTTTAGTGGACCACAGCCAGTAATACTACTGATTAAAGTGGACCACAGCCAGTAACACTACTGATTATAGTGGACCACAGCCAGTAATACTACCGATTATAGTGGACCACAGCCAGTAATACTACTGATTATAGTGGACCACAGCCAGTAACACTACTGATTATAGTGGACCACAGCCAGTAACACTACTGATTATAGTGGACCACAGCCTGTAATACTACTGATTTTAGTAGACCACAGCCTGTAATACTACTGATTTTAGTAGACCACAGCCAGTAATACTACTGATTATAGTGGACCACAGCCTGTAATACTACTGATTTTAGTAGACCACAGCCAGTAATACTACTGATTATAGTAGACCACAGCCAGTAATACTACTGATTATAGTAGACCACAGCCAGTAATACTACTGATTATAGTACAATATACTACATTTTCATACAATCATCAAGCCCTCTGTTTGGTTCCGAGTGTGTTGGATCCAAGAATGTATAATAATTCTAGGATATACAAGAGCACAACTAATGGTGGATTTTTACTGGTAAAACACATGATCAATCTTAACATGCCACCACAAGTACATCAAGCAGATTCTTACTCAAATCCATTTGCCTTCTGTTGTTCAGTCTTACCACTGAAACCAAAAGAGCTAACTGATAAATGCAAACGTCCGGTTCCTCGTCAAATCAACATGTGAACATGTGTCCTCTTTCATATTGAAACATAAACATATACTTCAGGGGGAAAGAAATTTAACAAGAAAGCTGCATCTGAGTTAAGGACAAGTCTTTCTAACTGCCACTTCAGAAATAATCTATTAAACATAACATTCCAGTTCTGGGTAAATTCTAATTTCCTTAATTTTACTGCACATGTGCTGTCTCGGTCCGCATGGGCAGGCTCTCCGTCTCCCCCACAGAGACTCAGCAACCTCTATTAGCTGGGACCTCTCCACGTCCATTTTTATCTGTGGACAAGCTCTTTTTTTTCAACGTCTGGGAGTGAGTCTGGAGGTTTTTTCTAAATCACAGGCCACAGACAGCTCTCGTATGGAATCTGGCACTTGGCAGCCTGACCTGAAACACACTCAACCCCATTTTTCCAACGCCCACGGTGAGACAAAACTGAACAAAACCACAGTAAATTCAACTCCTCCTCTAGGCTTTGACACACACTATCTCTCTTTTTCTCTCACCCTCTCTCTTCCATTCTTTTAAACTCTATACTTAACCTTTCTATTTCTATACACTACATTAGCTTGGAATATTTTCTGAATAAACAACTATGTGATTTTATGGCTGCCTTGAATAACACTGTTAATCCACTCAAATGAATCAATTGTTGAAACGTAACAGAATATACACACTATTGTTGAAACGTAACAGAATATACACACTATTGTTGAAACGTAACAGAATATACACACTATTGTTGAAACGTAACAGAATATACACACTATTGTTGAAACGTAACAGAATATACACACTATTGTTAAAACGTAACAGAATATACACACTATTGTTGAAACGTAACAGAATATACACACTATTGTTGTAACGTAACAGAATATACACACTATTGTTGAAACGTAACAGAATATACACACTATTGTTGAAACGTAACAGAATATACACACTATTGTTGTAACGTAACAGAATATACACACTATTGTTGAAACGTAACAGAATATACACACTATTGTTAAAACGTAACAGAATATACACACTATTGTTGAAACGTAACAGAATATACACACTATTGTTCTGCTCTATTTTATCTTCCCCTTCCTGTTGTCGCCCAACATTAGGGAGATTCATTTTGTTCAGGCCTTTGACATTTCAAATAGCCTTGAAATTTCAAGCACATTGCAATGTCCTACGCTAAAGACAAAACTCGATCCTAGGGATAAAATCTGCCGTGCGTTCGCATCCAGCACTAATTCTATTACGCCCAAAGAGCCTAAAGTTCAGTACCGCAGTCAGAATAAACTGTAGCTTTAGTTTTGAAGTTTGAATCTTGGGATCATGTTCTTTAGACCCTGGTCCAATGGAAGGGAGAGTGCAGGTGCTGAAAATCTGTGCGGTCTGCCCTCTGCATGTTTGTCTTAATGACATCCCTACGGGTCAGACAACAGCACCTTGAACCCTTTATAAACTCTGACAAATGCCAGATACACATGTGGGATCTTAATTTGAGCCAGTTTGCTACGTCAAGAAAATAATCCTGCAGCAACAGGACATTTGAATTATTATGTGGATTATAAAGTAATACATTGACATTTTTGTAGGAGTTTATCCATTTGTTGTAAGGGAAAATCAAGTTACAAACTTTTAAACCTCAAATACACTACAAGTTTTACATTTCCTGAAACAGAGTGATCAAATTAAGATCCCACATCTGAAGGAGAGGGGCCAAGGGGGGAACCATTCAGCCCAATGAGAGACGGGATTCTCAGAGGCTATATCCTGAGGGAGGACACAGATACTCAACTACTACTAACTACAGAGCCTGAGTCACAGTAAGAGTAAAACACCTTTGGACTTGGCCGGTAACCTTTATGATCATCGTTGATTCAATTCCCATGATGCCTCTCTTTGGTTCTTTTTGCTTCCCGGCACAGTCTTGGCTCCACATCATCACCCCTCCCTGATGGAAGTGGATGGTGAGTGCTCAGTATGGAGGCGGCCAGCATACACACAGCTTTTCACAGCTAACACTTTCCATATGCCTCCTCTGTCTTTAACATTCATCATCTCATCACGTTTCCTCTTTTATTTTTTTTGCCCTCCTCCTGGCACATCAACAGATTGAATTAGAGGGGAAACGCACAGTATGCTCACTCAATTGATCTCCTTGGTGTGAGAAAAGAAGGAACATCAACTCCAGGTCATCTAGACTGTCATTGTTTCCCCAACTGGGACTTGAGGTGAGGAGTGCATTCATCGACAAAACAGAGGCTCCACAGAAACGGCCACCAGCATAGGCAGGCCTAGGACACGTCACACCCTATTGTATATAGTGCACTACTTTTGACCAGTGGTGTACTTAAGTAAAAATACTTTCAAGTATTACTTAAGTCGTTTTTTGGGGAGTATGTGTACTTTAATTTAATATTTTTATTTTTGACAACTTTTACTTATCTACATTCCTAAAGAAAATAATGTACTTTTTACTCCATACATTTTCCCTGACACCCAAAAGTAAATTTTGTATGCTTAGCAGGACATAATTTTTTTACAATTCACGCACTTATCAAGAGAATATCCCTGGTCATCCCTATTACTTGATCTGGCGTATTCACTAAACACAAATACTTCATTTGAAAATTATGTCTGAGTGTTGGAGTGCGCCCCCTTGTAAAAAATACAAGAACATGATGCCGTCTGGTTTGCTTAATATAAGGAATTTGAAATGATTTTTACTTTTGATACTTAAGTACATTTTATCAATAACATTTACTTTTGATACTTAAGTATATTTGAAACCAAATACTTTTAGACTTTTACTTAAGTAGTATTTTACTGGATGACTTTCACTTTTCCTTGAGTCATTTTCTATGAATGTATCTTTACTTTTACTCAAGTATGACAATTGGGTACTTTTTCCACCAGTAGATACTTAAACCTCTATATATTGTTTTCTATTGTGCCCTTAGATTCATTACTCTTTAGAGCGCGTCATTCGTCTCTGTGCTGTTTGTTGCTTCTTGGCTACCTGCCAAGCTTCACGGTTTTTCCTTTTTTATAACCATTTAATCAATCTTCATTTACCAACGTCTTAGTTATTTAATTTTTTTCCTCTGTCTACTTTTTACAGCGGATGCTTTATCTGGACATAGTTCTACAGGACTTCCACCAGCCGAAGCTAAGTAGTAACATTATTAACACTATGCCATCTGACGTTAATTGCAGTCACTGTATTCATAACATACAGGAAAACGATCACCTTATGGCGAGGATAGCCTCGCTGCAAGCCCAGCTTCAGACGCAATCGTTAGGCAAGGGCAAGTGTAGGAAAGGATTAAATCTGTCTGTGCCACCAGCAAGTACAGTTACTAGTAAAAATCCCCTCGCACAGTCCCCGCAGCCGGACAATTTTCTCAGGGCTTCTGGAAAGAAATGCAGTAGGCAAGTTCAACCGGTGTCACACATTCAGCCGACAGAAACTTTCAACCGGTTCTCCCCATTAAACAACGAGTCGGAGCCAGAGACTTCTCAGGTCTCTCCTCCACCCGTTACGGGGTCTGAGCCACCGAAGCCTCCCACCATTAGCTCTGACAAATTGAAAACCCTAGTCATTGGCGACTCCATTACCCGCACAATTAGACTTAAAAAGTTCTTGCTAAATCAAAATCTGGCGAGTGTAAAGAGTATAGGGATATTGTTATCCACGTCGGCACGAACGATGTTAGAATGAAACAGTCAGAGGTCACCAAGTGCAACATAGCTTCAGTGTGTAAATTAACTAGAAAGATGTGTCGGCATCGAGTAATTGTCTCTGGCCCCCTCCCTCCCAGTTAGGGGGAGTGATGAGCTCTACAGCAGAAAACAGTTTTCTTCCCCTCCCAAAGTGTAGAATTTGTAGACAATTGGCCCTCTTTTTGGGACTCACCCACACACAGGACCAAGCCTGGCCTGCTGAGGAGTGACGGACTCCATCCTAGCTGGAGGGGTGCTCTCATTTTATCTATGAACATAGACGAGGCTCTAACTCCTCTAGCTCCACAATGAGATAGGGTGCAGGAGTCTGCCACTAGCATAGTCAGTGTAGTCAGCTCAGTTACCCTCATTGAGACCGTGTCTATGCCTCGATCTAGGTTGCGCAAACCTAAACATGGCGGTGTTCACCTTAGTAATCTCACTGGAATAAAGACCTCCTCCATTCCTGTCATTATTGAAAGATGTGATATCTCACTTCTTAAAATAGGGTTACTTAATGTTAGATCCCTCACTTCCAAGGCAGTTATAGTCAATGAACTAATCACTGATCATAATCTTGATGTGATTGGCCTGACTGGAACATGGCTTAAGCCTGATGAATTTACTGTGTTAAATGAGGCCTCTCCTCCTGGTTACACTAGTGACCATATCCACCGTGCATCCCGCAGGTGGAGGCAGGGCCGGCGCGTGCGTATAGGCAGACTAGGCAACCGCCTAGAGCGGCACTTTGGAAAGGCGGCAAAATGTGGGCTTATAAAAATATATATATATATATATATATTCCAAAAATTAAATAATAAAAAATAAAAAAAATAGCCGCTCATTTTGCCTTCTCTTGTAGTCCATTGGTGAGGAATGTGTGTCTGTCAATCAAACTCACCAATCAGCGCCCCCCGCCCACCCCTCCGTCTCACGAGGTCAGCTAATGTGTTCTTAAGTTGTCTGAGTTCAGTTTATGGGGGAGGGGGAATGTTAGAGTGCCAACCGTAACCGAGCCTTGCATGGCCGGAGATTAGGTTCGTTGCCAAAAGCTGAAGGAGGATAATAAAGTGTGATGTTCCTGGAGTTGTGCGTTGTATGGGGCACAGGAACTTTCTGTTAAATCACTGTTAAACTATGTCTAAATGACCCAAACTGTCGGGTTGTGAATACAAAAAAAGAAAATTAGCAAAGGGGCAAGCGCTCGAAAAACAAAATAATTCTCTTTTGAAATATATTGATCCCGGACCAGAGCCCCGGAGACGGACGTGAACAAGTCACCGCCATTGCTAGCTGCCCGGCTAGCGATGATCACGCGCCTCCCCTACCACCAGAGACCGGCGGAGCCAAAAGAACTGCTGAACATGTAGTATCGCTACTACCGGTACACGGACAAGGTGAGGAGGAAATTAAAGATCCCACCAAATGGCCAACACCAATCAAGCAAGAACTGGAGAAACATGTCAAGCATCCTCGGCGCCCATGAAACATCGTCTGGAAAGTTTTCACGAATGGAAAGAGTTGGATAAAAGATTGGCCTCGCAAAACACGATAGATGCCCAAAATCAGCGCAAACTGACTACTGAGACAAAGCACTGGCAAGATGTGTTGCATCGGTTGATCAATCTTATCAGAGTTATGGCTATGCAAAACCTAGCATTTAGAGGCAGCACAGATAGATTGTTTGGGCATAACAATGGCAACTTTCTCAAACTAGTGGAGATGATTAGCCTTTTTGACAGCGTTATGGCTGAACATATAAGGAGAGTAACTTTAAAAGAAACAAATGTTCACTATTTTGGCAAAGACATTCAAAATGAAATCATAGCTATGCTAGCATCACAGATTCAGCAGAAAATTATCACGATGCTTAAGTCAGCTAAATACTACTCCATAATTTTGGATTGTACTCCGGATGTGAGTAGAACCGAACAGATGATGGTGATTGTACGTCTCGTTACGACACAGCCAAGTGTGGAGATCAGAGAGCATTTCTGAAAGGTAAGATAAGCGTTTTAGTCTCTAGTGGTTTTAAGCTGTGAATCTGCTGATGATATGTGCCTTGCGCGCTTGTGTGTGTGTTTTACGCACAAGGTTTTGTATATAAATATTTTCAATATTATTACAGTCACTATTTAGATGAGTTGAAATTGACACTTTGTGCGTTGCACTTGTCTATTTGCGTGATGTGTATATTGGCGTTTGTGTTGCTGTTTTTTGCTTATGGCTTGTATTGGCTGCGTGTTGTTGGTTTATTGTACGTTGAAAATAGAGGGGCGGCACAATTGTGTTCCACCTAGAGCGGCGGAAATGCACTCACCGGTAGTGGGTGGAGGTGTTTCTAACATTTACGATAGCAAATTTCAATTTACCCCCCAAAAATGGACAGTGTTTTCATCTTTTGAGCTTCTAGTCATGAAATCTATGCAGCCTACTCAATCACTTTTTATAGCTACTGTTTACAGGCCTCCTGGGCCTTATACAGAGTTCCTTACTGAGTTCTCTAAATTTCTATCAGACCTTGTAGTCATGGCAGATAGTATTCACATTTCTGGTGACTTTAACATTCACATGAAAAAGTCCACAGATCCACTACAAAAGGCTTTCGGCGCCATCATCGACTCAGGGGGTTTTGTCCAACCTACTCATTGCCACAGTCATACCCTGGATCTAGTTCTGTCCCGTGGAATAAATATTGTGGATCTAAATGTTTTACCTCATAATCCTGGACTACCGGACCACCATTTTATTTTGTTTGCAATCGCAACAAATAATTTGCTTAGACCCCAACCAAGGATTATCAAAAGCTGTGCTATAAATTCTCGGACAACCCAACGATTCCTAGATGCCCTTCCAGACTCCCTCCACCTATTCAAGGACGTCTGAGTACAAAAATCAGTTAACGATCAAACTGAGGATCTAAATGTAACCTTGCGTAATACCCTAGATGCAGTCGCACCCCTAAAACAAAAACATTTGCCAAAAGAAACTAGCTCCCTGGTACACAGAAAATACCCAAGCTTTGAACCAAGCTTCCAGAAAACTGGAACAGAAATGGCGCTCCACCAAAAAGGAAGTCTTCCTACTAGCTTGGAAAGAAAGTACAGTGCAATATCGAAGAGCCCTCACTGCTGCTCGATCCTCCTATTTTTCCAACCTAATTGAGGAGAATAAGAATAATCCAAAATTTCTACTTGATACTGTTGCAAAGCTAACTAAAAAGCAGCATTCCCCAAGAGAGGATGCCTTTCACTTCAGTAGTGATGAATTCATGAACTTCAACGAAAATATCATTATCATTAGAAAGCAAATTACGGACTCCTCTTTGAATCTTTCTATTTCCCCAAAGCTCTGTCCTGAGTCTGCACAGAACTGCCAGGACCTAGGATCAATGGAGACACTCAAGTTTTTTAATCCTATATCCCTTGACACATTCATGAAAATTGTTCCTCAAGGTTCCATTTTAGGGCCACTATATATTTTACCTCTTGGTGATGTCATTCGGAAACATAATGTTAACTTCCATTGCTATGCGGACGACACACAGCTGTACATTTCGATGAAACATGTACTGTTTTTATTTGTATTTTTTTATGATGTAATCACCCTAATCTTGTTTGGACCCTTGAAGAGCTAATGGGGATCCTTAAAAATACAAATACAAATACAAACCAGGCCACATTCCAACCTGACCTACCCATGCACAGCCATCCCAGCTCTCATTTCTAGCTCACAGTCTATGTCTGATACAGATGTAGATTAAGCCTATCCTACTGGAGGATCATGGTCAATGGAGAAAATCCATAACAAATGGTTTTAGTCAGAAACCAGCCCATATTTTGGGAAGTCTCTGTTCTGCTTACCTTCCAGTGTGGTTCCTTTCCCTTTCAGAGGGTCTCCTAGGCCAGAAGAGTAGCGTGCGCTAACGGTCAGGTCGTACTCAGTGCCAGTCTGCAGGTTCTTCAGGAGGACGTTGGTGTTCTCTCCCTTCACTGATACCTCCTTCCTCTCGCCACCCGCCGACGGATGGAAATTGATGCGGTACTGGAGGACGCGGCCCGGTGCCGCCGCCCATGACAGCTTCATGGTGGACATAGTCTCGTCGAAGACCCGCAGGTCACGTGGAGAACCTGTCCCTAAAAGTGAAGAGAAGAGGCGGGAAAAGCCACACTGTCAATGAGGAGTCAATCAAGGTTGAAGTTGTCGGCAACCTGTAGGTTCTGGCATATGACCAATTAACTCAGGTGTCTGTTATTACACTAGAAAGATTGGAAAGACCACAAGTCTCCATTAATGTAAGTCTCAAGTAATATAACGTTTTTTGGAAAGGCACACAGTGAATAGCACAACAATCTTTAAAAAGAGCCAAATAGCCACAGGCTGGGATAAGTTCTATCCTTTAAACAAACAGCTGCTTCATTTAAAGGAGCTGGAACTGCTTTGAGTGCTGATGATCACTGAGAAGAATGTGGTTGCCGTGGTGAATAGGAGTAATTTTGTATTTATTTTTTCCATCAGCCTCCCTTGCTCCTTTGGCTCTGGCGCTGTAAACTCCTGCATTACTGGGCAACATTTCATCACAAACACACACACTCTGGTATGTATCGAAAAATACCCCCTTTAGAGGCCAAACCTTTTGTGATGTCTTCCATTGACTTCCCGCCCAAAATATAATGGCACAGTAAGATTGGGTGGAATATTAGCTCAGTACAACATAAAGTTGAAAAAACTATCACTGGTTTGAAGCAATAGGCATGCATGTTCAGACCCCTTGATGCTAAGTGTTACCGAGTTTGATTCGTAGCGTCACTCCCCAGCTTGAAATATCTCAAATAGCTAGCGTAATTGGCTATCTAGTTAGCAACTATTTAGTATCCACTAGTTCATCTTGACTCTCAGGAATCAGATAAAGAGCCTCATTGCCAAAAACCTGAACTATCCCTTTAAGCAAGCACAGTGTGACTGTTACATAAGCAGATGCCTAGTCACCTTCTTTGGTGGTGCCATCGATCTGCATCTCTCCGCCAGTGCCTGACTGGTACTCTGCAGCCACCGTCACTCGGTACGTTGTTAAGGGGTTGAGCTTCGGCAGCACAATGGTGGTCTCTTGGCCGACGGTGGCCGTCTCTAGTCTCGCGCTGTCGCCCCTGACTGGTACATAGGTCAGACGGTACCGTACCACCGCTCCTGGTGCCGGCGCCCACGACACCCGGAAACTGTCTGTCGTTTCCTCGGAAACCCTCAGATTACGCACTGGACCTTGTTCTATGACAAAGTTATTGCAGTTAGAGGTCATACAAATATTAAAACAAGTTATGGCATTGGCATCAAATTATTTATCTGTTGGTATCTGTTAGTCTGATGGTACTGACCATCTAGTGTGGTCTCGAATCCATTCAGAGGGAAGCTGTCTCCTTGGGCGTACTGGGCGAAGACATTGACCTCGTAAAGGGTGACAGGAGTGAGGTGAGGCAGCAGAGTGGTGAGTGTGTCCCCAGGCACGGACATGGACACAAAGTCCCCATTGGTGTCAGCAGCCGGTCTGAACTGGAGCAGGTAGGACAGGACATTGAAGGCATCGGTCTCCCAGGTAGCTCTGAAGCTCCTGGCGGCCACCTCAGAGAACGTTAACGACCTTGGTGGCAGTAAGCCTTGAGAAGATAGAAGATGACTAAACATTAGGTCACAACACTGCGTCCCAAATGGCACCTTAATTCCTGTGTCCTTATCCACCCCGCAGGGAATAGGGTGCCATTTGGGATGGAACCTCAATAACACTCAAACATGATCTATTTTCCATTAGTGAAAATCCCTGTATTATTTTTCTATGTTTACGGTATTCCATGTTGTCATAATTATTATATAAGGATTATATCACGGTAATCAAACCTTGTGTGAGTTGCACAATATACTGGCAGAGCTGAATGCCTTTCGGCCATGTAATGTGTAGTGACTAATATTTGGCATTATATTTCCACATGGGAGTCCTCTTACTAACCCTGAGAGAGCAAGAGGTTGTTTGTAACACATTGCTAAACAGAAGATGACAACTTTGGAAAAGAGTATTGTGAGACAACAGAAATAATTGCAAGCATTTGCTGTAGACACTCATAGTGTTTTCTCTTCTGTTTCTCAGGTCCAGGACCATCAAGACCAAGATAGAATCAATATTTGATTACCATGTAATACCATGTAAAAAAGTTTGAAAAAAAGGTGAAACATTATGCCATAATTAATCAAATGAGCCAAGTATATGGTATTTTAAAACATGGTTATTTGTTCAAAATCAGGAAATCAAAAACCTGAAAGCTGACCAATGTTTTGGACGTAAGTTGTATATTGGAAAACTTCTCATTGCCTACTGCCATATGGAGCTGTGTGATACATTGCCAGGTGTAAGCTTTGCATTCATCCGTTAATATACAGTGTATCCCACCCTGGTGTAAATAGCTTGGCATATGAATCATAAGGAACAAGATACATTGCCTACTGTGATTCAAAGAATGCTAGCACTTACTTTAGTATTGCAAATATACTTTATATAAGTCACTTCCATAAACATCTTAGACTTCAGTAAGATTGGGCACTGGGACATTATCTACGGTGAAAATCTATGGCATGCACAAATGTCCCCAATATTTCTTGTTTGTAAGATAATCTCTTTGGCTAAGTATTTTAACTTACTGTGTAAACCATTAGCTTGTAGGGCTGGGAATTGCCAGGGACGTCACAATACGATATTATCACAATACTTTGGTGCCGTTACGATATGTATTGCGATTTTCACGATTCTCATGATTCTATGTGTATTACGATTCGATACTGTGATTTTATTGCGATTCAATGTTCCTAACGTATTGCTCACCATATGTCTGCTGCAGCAGAGGACAAGAGAGCCGTGAGAAAACGAGTTCTGATCAGTCATGGAAATAAATGCTGAAAACGTATTAGCTTCCTATTTAAAAAGAAGATGGAGAACAAGCTATGAAGGAAAATACTGGAGTTTCGGTGAATTATTTTTGTACCTGCACAATACGATATATTGTCAAAAATAGTATCCCGATGTGTAACTATATAATTTTATATCCGATCACTATTAGCTTGACTTGAGTACACTTAGCCTCGGTTTACTGACTAAAAACAATGGCTCCATTATGCTGATAGAGAGTGGGTACTACTCACTTCTCTTCTTGATGTTGAGGAGCTCCTGCTCGATCCTCAGGCAGATGGACTGGGTGAGCTCCTTGGAGATCCTCTGGAAAGCATCAAAGTCCTCCACGGTGTACACATGGGTCTCCGCAGGCTCGTTAGCAATGGCTTCCAGCTCAGACCTCACAGCATCCTTCACGCCCACGGCAAAGATCTCCACGTCCTCTTTCTTTAGCTTGGTGGCCGGGTTCTTGAAGGAGTCGGATGACTTCCCGTCTGTGATGAGGATGGTGACGCGGGGCACGTTCGGCCGTGATCCTCGGTTGGCCAAGAAGACCTTCTCTCTGACGTAGGTCATGGCCCGGCCGGTGTTGGTAGAGCCGCCACGGTAAGGGAAAGTCCGGACGGCCTTGACCACAGCGCTCAGGTCGCGGTGGGTGTTCAGGTAGAACTCAGTGTGAGCGTCCCTGCTGTACTGAACCAAGCTGATCTGAATCTTGTCTGGTCCGATGTCAAAGGAGTTCACCAGCACCTCCAGGAAAGATCTGACTTTAGCGAAGTTGGACAGTCCGATACTATATGAGCCATCGACCAGAATGACAACATCGGCTTGCACATCCACTCCAAGAGAACATTCTAGAAGACGACACAAAAACATCTGTCATGTCATGACAAAATCAGACACTGAATGACTATAACAATGACTGACATGTTCTTTACTAAAAGACCAAAGGTTGTATTGTTGTAGAGTATACTAACCAAGGGACACCTTGACTGGCTCAGTCTTCTCCATGGCCATGATGGGTTCGCTGGGCGTGAGGCCCTTGAGGGCGAACAGGCTGATCTGGTACTCTGTGTCTGGAGACAGGCCTGTAACCGTCGCTGAGGTCTGGCTGTGGCTTACGTACAGCTCCTGGCGCTTGCTGCCGGCCATCATGGGGATCAGCTGGATCTTGTAAGTCGACACATCTCCAAAGGAAGCGTCCCATGTCAATCTCATAGACTTGGAGGCCACCTCTGCGACTTGGAGGTTTGATGCTGGTTCAATAACTGTAAATAAATAACCCCCCCAAAATAAATCAAGACAGAAGTTTTTAGAAAATAATCATCCTCTCCCCAGCTGGAAATGTTTTGATCATGCATCTCTAAGAATTTCTTTGAAGTTATCCATGCCAAAACCACTTCCAACATTCAAGTCGTAAAACTGCATTTTACCTTCCTCTCCGCTGACGAGCGAGTTGAGTTGATCGTCCACCCCCGAGCAAACGTTGGTAATGAGCTCTTTCTGCACATCCTTGATAAGGTCAAAGTCGAAGACATTATAGACATGGGTCCTGTAGGGGGTAGAAGCCATTTGTTTCAGCTCGTCCTCATCTGCTCCTTTGATCCCTAAATTGGACAAAGAACCAAAAAATGTTGTATCAAATGTATATGGTGTCATAAAAACTGAGGAAAATGTTCCATATCACCATTGTAATTCTGATCTCCTGCCCATTTCAGAAGGTTTACTCATTCATAGATAAGAGTCAACACCTTTAAAGTCCCAATAAAGTCACCCCTATTAAGTCACCCCTATAAACAAGTGATCTAAAAATACATTAAATGAAGCAGGAGGTCTCTCCTTCTTTTCCACTTTTAAGAACAACCAGCTGGATTCACTATGGAACATATTGCCATGTAATGACTTTAACTGGAACGAATGACAACATGGGCAAAATTAGGAAAACCCAAGTGATACCATTCTAGCTGGTAGGTTTCTTTTCTTTCCCCTTTCCTTTGTGATAATGAATACTTCAACTTACTCTCATGACTATAGAATACATATAGACAGGATTATTAGTATTTATAAACTGGGTGGTTCGAGCCCTGAATGCTGATTGACTGACCACTGTGGTATATCAGACCGTACACCATGGGTATGATAAAATGTTTATTTTTACTGCTCTAATTACATTGGTAACCCGTTTATAATATCAATAAGGCACCTCAGGGTTTGTGTTATATGGACAATATTGTCAGGCTCTGGCCATAGAGAAGCCTATTTGCTTCTCTATGTAGCCATGGTCAGAGTCTGACAGGTCCTTTCTTTCTGTTTCTGGTGGTGGTTTGTGTGGGATCCCTAATTAGAGGCAGCTGCAGCGCATCGTCTCTAATTAGGGATCCTACATAGGTTTGTATGTTTCACACTGGGGTGTGGGTCATTATATAGTTCGCAAGTCACGGTGACAGTAAGTGTGCTTTGTTACGTTTGTATATCGTGTGTCATCTCAAATATACCACGGCTAAGGGCTGTGTCCTAAGAATATATTGGCGTGGTATATCGGCCATATACCACACCTCCTCAGGCCTTATTGCTTAAAGGTAACACATCAACAGGGTTAGATGATTGAAAGGTAGGCTGTAGTCACATACCCAATGTGAAGATCTCCACCCCCATGTTCTTGAGTTTCTTGGCGATCGCCTCCACAGGGTCTTGAGACTTCCCGTCTGTGATAATCATGGCCACCTTGGGAAAACCTTTCCTGGCACCATTTGCCTCAGTGAACATGTTTTTCAGCAGATAATCCATGGCCTCACCTGTAACACAGTGGCATGACACCCCTTTCAGTTAAGACATTGTGAATTTGATTCACTCTACCAACCGCAGAGAGTTATTAATGAAAAACTACAGCTTTGTCAGTTAGTATTATGCTAGAGGTAATGATATGATTATGTATTGTATAAGAGAGTGTAACTAGGTACTGTACATGGGACGGGTTAGGTACCTGTCATGGTGTTGCCACCCATGTAAGGCAGTGTGTTGATGGCTCTGAAAAGTTCGCCCCGTTTCATGTGCTGGTTGAGGTTAAACTCTATCCTGGTATCAGTATGGTACTGAACCACGCCTACCCTGGTCTTGTCCTCCCCAATCTCAAAGGCTCCAGCCATGGCAGAGATGAAGCTACGAATGTATTTAAAGTGGTCTCTTCCAACGTTCCATGAACCATCAACCAAGAACACCAGATCTGCAATGGCACTGAAAGGACACTCTGAGAGAGAAGGAGTGGTAGAGGAGAGGAACGGAGAGGAGAGGAGAGAGGAAAAGGAAAATGAGAAATATTGAAGAGGTAAATGATTTGACCTGAAGACACATTTTGTTTCCAAGTCCCAGAAGCCATATCATTGACCAAAGAAACCAACGTAGAGTGTGCTGTTGGACAAATATACACATATACAACATTAAGGACACATGCTCTTTGCATGACATAGACTGACCAGGTGAATCCAGGTGAACACTATGATCCCTTATTGATGTCACCTGTTAAATCCACTTCAATCAGTGTAGATGAAGGGGAGGAGACAGGTTAAAGAAGCCTTGAGACAATTGAGACATGGATTGTGTATGTGTGCCATTCAGAGGGTGAATGGGGAAGACAAAAGATTTAAGTGCCTTTGAATGGGGTATAGTAGTAAGTGCCAGGTGCACCGGTTTGATTGTGTCAAGAACTGCAACACTGCATCCAGCCAACTTGACACAACTGTGGGGAACATTGGAGTCAACATGGGCCAGCATCCCTGTGGAACACTTTCGACACCTTGTAGTCCATGCCCCGATGAATTGAGGCAGTTCTGTGGTCAAAAGGGGAAGGTGTTACAGTGAACAGTAAAAGTAGCCTCCGGGGGAAAACTGCAGTCCTTTGCAAAATGCATAACGTTATTGTATGACGAAAACTACCCTCTTAAAACTTGTATACTACACAGGTCCTATGGAATATCAAGGAACATGTCAGATATTACCCATATGTGATGGCGAATGAATGCAATGAAAATGTTTTATGTTATTACAATGTTTTTGGACAGAATACCATTGTCACTACCAAAATCGTCACTGTATTCATCAGGCTATTCATCAGACTTTGTTTGACAGGTTGGAGGACATTCACCATCCTCACCCAGACCAGAGGACGGTGTTAGGGATAGTGGCGTCAACAGATCTAGTGCAATCGACAATCATCCGATTTACGTACTTAACTATTAGGGTGGTACTTTGAGGTAGAAGCCCTCATAGTGGGTAGTCTTTGGGTGTGTCCCAATGGTGGCCTATTCCCTGTGAAGTGTACTACTTTTGACCAGAGCCACAATGGGTGCTCCTTTGGTAACATATTACATAAGGTACAGTGAGTGAATAGCTTTGGTTACCCTAGAGGGTATTTTCCAGCTCTGTTTTCTGGAAGTCTGGGAGAGAGGTTTTTCCCAAGCAGCAGTAAACATGCATAATCTGTAGAGGCCACAGTGCTCTTGTAAAGAGCTGTATCTGTAATGATTTCCACTTCTCTCAGCCTGGCTGTCTCATGGTTGGACAGCCTACAGTACTCTTCAGCACCAGCATCAGAGGCCCCGCCCCCTGACACAGCTGTTAGCTACACACCCCTGACCACCACACTGAGCATGTGCAAACTCCCTCACTTGGCATGATTGACAACCTGGCTCTCTTACATTCAGCTTACCAACTTAATTACCAGTATTTTTTCTACATTTATATAGAATAACATGTGGAAACGCCCGCCAATGTGCTGCTGACCACACACCAATGGAAAGAGTAAGATAAATAAAAAAAATTGTAGCCTATGAACAAACTGTAAAAATGTTAACTGTTAAGTGTCATAAAAAGGCAAGGATGTAATGGACTTACTGACGGAGTCTGTGACCTGTGGTTTCCTGGGACCTCCTGGCGCTGTGCCACTTGATTGGACTGAAACACAAGATGAAATCAAATCAAACATGAGTCAAACAAACTCCTGTATTTAACCATGAGCACTCCCCAATAAGAGTGAATGAATCATCTAGTAGCATGATTTTCTTTTTTTTTATCCACTTGCAGTCACAACGAGCAGGCAAGCAGCCGGCTCCCAAATTATAATGGTCTGATGCAATTAGTTCCGGAAATTCTCACAGTAATCTCTAAAGACCCTGGCTGGGCTGCTTAGGACTGTAGAATCAGACATAAGGTCCAGTGCCAAAGAGGCTTCCTCATGGACATTACAGCATAGATTTCGGAGGTGGGGTTGCCTTTTAGGACCTATGAATTGTCATTCCATTCTCTGTACAGTCTGAATCATTCATCATTAGACTAAATAAGAAGCTGTGGATGCGTTCCAAATGGCACCCTATTCCCTATGTAGTGTACTACTTTTGACCAGAGCCAATAGGGAATAGGGTGCCATGTGGGATGTCTGGGTATCGGTAAGTGGCTCACTTCATTCACCAGTAGTCTACATAAGATTATACATATACAAGATGTGATGGTAAGTGACTCACTTCATTCACCAGTAGTCTACATAAGATTATACATATACAAGATGTGATGGTAAGTGACTCACTTCATTCACCAGTAGTCTACATAAGATTATACATATACAAGATGTGATGGTAAGTGACTCACTTGTGAGCTGTCCTGAGATGGGCAAACTTTCCTCTGATCCAGAGTATGAGATGATCGTTACTACATAGTCCATGTCTGGAGTCAGGTCTGTGATGGATGTCTTAGTGGCTGTGGCAGGGAGGGTTAAATCTTTTGTTGGTTTGTCTATGGAAATAACAAAGTACAAAGTTAGGAATGAAAGGTTATAGAGAATTAAAATAGCAATGTATACCATAGCAATCTTAGGCTTTGAATGCAGTAAATGTTTAATTGTGGTGGATCCCATAATGAATTGGTCAGAACAGTCATTTGAGGTGTTCTGTTACGGTAATGTTACATTAAAGGTAGTACAGACCACACACCTGTGTCTGAGGCCACCTGTATCCTGAATCCCTCTATCCGTGTTAACGGCGCTTTCCATGTCATTTGTACAGTGTTCTCATTTAAAATCTTAAATTTCAAGTCTGAAGGTGGTTCAACTGCGAAAAGAAAAAGTAGCCAATGTTAATTCCAGCATTTGCTAAACAAGTGTATTTATGATAAAAAAGACAAGGAGTAGATAGCTCATATCCCAACGATTAACACTTCAAGGTTGAAGTTTTCCTGTTCATTGTTGAGGCAAACAGCAAGAGGTGACAATAACGACAACAAACATAACATTTGAGACTCGAGCAGCCATTTTGGAGAAAAATGACATTAGTTTGAGCTGTCCGGCCATGTTTGTCAACAACTCAAGCACATATAGTGACGAGACGACAAAGGGTGGTAATATCCAAGGACACAATTTAATTTTTTTTACATTGACCAACTAACATCTTGCATGCTGATAAGGTCAACCCAACTCATGCCTAAACTGAGTCGACCGACAAAAACATACACCTTCCATAAAACTTGATTTTACAATGGAGTTTACAATGAACTTGATTTTACAATGGAGTCTTCTCATACCTTGTATACCATGGTTGTGTAAAGGCCTACATGCAGCCATACATAGCCTTCCGTACATTGTTTATTTTGATTGACCCATGTGTATGACTCCCATCCATTGCAAACCTCTTAAAAGAATACACAATGCGCTTTAAGACGCTTGTGTACATCTTTTCAAACCCCTCTAGCACTAAGTAGTGAGAAACCAAAATGGAAAATGTACAAAAAAACTAATCAAATAGACAAGCCAAACAAACCATTAATGTGATTGGTCACACTGAATGGACTGCATTCACACTGAAGATCATGCACATGTACATGAAAAGTTGTTTGTAACAACTTATAGAACCGGGCAAAAGTTTCCATGTACAAGACGGACCAGAGAACATATTTGAGAAATATTTTTAAATGATATTCGTCTGTTGGGGGATGGGGTAAGTTAATGCTCTTTTGTCATAATAGCCTAAGAGTGTTATGAAGAGTAAAGTCTTCAGTAGGCTACATTGTAATAACAGAACATCTAAAACCACAAGTAAAGTAAATAAGACTACCATATGTGTAGTGGTTAACGGTGATACATAGTTAAATCTGCTTGTTGATTAACTTAAACAAGATAGTGTATCAGTGCATAATGATGCATATCAGGGTTAGTATAGGATTCTAGTCCTTCTAAGGGTATGTTAACTAGGGAAGCCTGTGGGGATCAAGAATATCATTCTAAAATATTGTTGAAAAGCCATGACTCGGGACAAATTGAATGCAAAGTTGCATAGCAATTGGCCTGAGCGAAGCTTGTCCAGTACAGGATATCAAAAATGAGAACCACCAACCTGGCAGATCAACTTAAGGGCCATGGTCTGCTCCTTCTGTTTCCAAATGGGCCCATCATAACCATATAGTACTACTCACATTGTCCTCCTTAAGAAGCTCTTAAATAAAACACTTATGAACACAAACTCACACACACATACCACAAGCAAGCGCACACGAATCCTGCAGGCTCTAGTTTTGTCTTATCTTGATTATTGTCCAGTCGTGTGGTCGTGTGCTGCAAGGAAAGACCTAGTTAAGCTGCACCTGGCCCAGAACAGAGCGGCACGTCTGGCTATTCATTTTCATTTTTATTATGCATGCCCGTCTCTCTTGGCTAAGAATTGAGGAGAGACTGACTGCATCACTTCTTCTTTTTATAAGAAACATTAATGTGTTGAAAATTCCAAATTGTTTGCATAGTCAACATACACACAGCTCTGACACACTTACCCCACCAGACATGTCACCAGGGGTCTTTTCACAGTCCCCAAATCCAAATTCAAGAAAGCATACAGTATTATATAGAGCCATTATTGCATGGAACTCCCTTCCATCTCATATTGCTCAAATGAACAGCAAACCTGCTTTAAAATAACAGATAACGCAACACCTCACGGCACAAAGCCTTTTCCCTATTTGACCTAGATAGTTTGTGTGTATGTATTGATATGTAGGCTACGTGTTCTGTCCTTGAGATGTTCTTGTCTATTAATGTTCTGTATTATGTCATGTTTCATGTTTTGTGTGGACCCCAGGAAGAGTAGCTTTTGCAACAGCTAATGGGGATCCCTTCCATTTTATCTATTGTTTGCCTAACACTTATTTTTCTTAAAACTGCATTGTTGGTTAGGGCTTGTAAGTAAGCATTTCACAAATACAATATGATTTGATTTGATTTGATCTTAATAAAACACCAAAAAATACCAAATACCCACACACAACACACACACATCATCTCAATGATGCGCGAAATGTTCATGGTCACACTTTATTTGGATTGTCCAAATAGTCCATCAACAAACTATCTGTTGATTAGCAACTGCTTGCCAAGTTTAGGGTTAGGGTTAGAATAAGGGTTAGGGTCAGGACTAAGGTTAGGGTTATGTTTAGAATAAGGGTTAGGGTAAGGACTAAGGTTAGGGTTATGTTTAGATTAAGGGTTAGGGTAAGGATTAAGGTTAGGGTTATGTTTAGAATAAGGGTTAGGGTAAGGACTAAGGTTAGGGTTAGGTTTAGAATAAGGGTTAGGGTAAGGATTAAGGTTAGGGTTAGGTTGATGATAAGGGTTAGGGTAAGGATTAAGGTTAGAGTTAGGGCTATGATTAGGGTAAGGGTTAAGTTTTGGGTTGGGATAAGAGTTAGGTTTGGGGTTAGAGCTAGGGTCAGTATATAGTTGAAATGTTACTGATAGTCTCTTGATAGTCTGTAGAGTATCTACAGATGGACTATCGAAATAAAGTGTCCATCACCAAATTCATCTCAATGATAAGATAAAAAGTGTTTTAGTTTTGTTGCTGTTATGACTCTTTCTCTTAATTTCTGGTTTCTCCAAAAGAGAGGCCTTCTCTTAAAAAATATGATATGCTAACAAAATATTGTACATGTTATAGTCTGATTGACCTCTATAATCTGTAATATATATGAATGGTCTTGGGAGCTTCAGAAGAATGTTCTTTCACAGTCTAACAGTTTTTGGAAAAAAATGTTAGAGACGCTCATATTCTGTCTTTCCAAATCCTCAGAGAGAAAAAGAACAGGAGAAGGACAACTGGTCTCAAGTCTGTGTTTCTCCAAATCAAGTGGAGGCATACAACGAGTTCTCGGTTCATTTGGAAATGTTTTTACATCATAGTTATATCTTATCTATACATCCCTTACAGGCAAAAAATGTGTTACCTACTTCCTTTAGCATTGCCTAGTTCCTTTATCATGACCTAGTTCCTTTATCATTGCCTAGTTCCTTTATCATTGCCTAGTTCCTTTATCATGACCTAGTTCCTTTATCATTATCTAGTTCCTTTATCATTACCTAGTTCCTTGATCATTAGTTATTTTATCATTACCTAGTTCCTTTATCATGAACTAGTTCCTTTATCATTACCTAGTTCCTTGATCATTACTTAGTTATTTTATCATTACCTTGTTCCTTTATCATTGCCTAGTTCCTTTATCATTACCTAGTTCCTTTATCATTGCCTAGTTCCTTTATCATTGCCTAGTTCCTTTATCATTGCCAAGTTCCTTTATCATGACCTAGTTCCTTTATCATTGCCTAGTTCCTTTATCATTGCCTAGTTCCTTTATCATTGCCAAGTTCTTTTATCATGACCTAGTTCCTTTATCATGACCTAGTTCCTTTATCATTGCCTAGTTCCTTTATCATTGCCTTGTTCCTTTAGGCTACTTCATTTTTGTACAGCTAAAATTCTTCCCTTCCCCAGAGAGCTACTGTAGGCATACTAGAAAAACGAAGACAGAAATTCCTATTAAAAATATCAAGCAAGTGCCCCTCCTAGCGTAAGAAAGACTTCACTGCAACTGTCCATGCTTAGGGAGTCAGCCTGTCATTAATTTCCAGACCACTATGATGGGGCCTGTTCCACTTTGAACTTTAAGATTTAAAATTTCAATGCATTTTTGATTGAATAATATAATTTTACATTCTTCAAACTGTTTCAATGTCCTACCTTAAGCTACTTGTTTGAGTCAATTCAACCTATCACAATGAATAAACAGACAACATTTGATCAAAAGACAATTGAAATAGAAGACCTATACAAACACAACAAAAAGACAAGAATCCATAGGCCTACAGATGAATCCATAGGCCTACAGATGAATCCATAGGTCTACAGATTAATCCATAGGCCTACAGATTAATCCATAGGCCTACAGATGAATCCATAGGTCTACAGATTAATCCATAGGTCTACAGATGAATCCATAGGTCTACAGATGAATCCATAGGTCTACAGATGAATCCATAGGTCTACAGATTAATCCATAGGTCTACAGATGAATCCATAGGCCTACAGATGAATCCATAGGTCTACAGATGAATCCATAGGTCTACAGATGAATCCATAGGTCTACAGATGATAGGCCTACTAAAGAAATATGCCTATAGGCCTAAATGAGATACAAATAATGTAGACATTTTCTTTCAGCAAACATTTATTCATATATTTTTTTTAAGTATTGGTGAAAGTATTGCAATTTCACCATGAAGAGTTAAAGAACCCTAGACCATTGAGGATAAGGGTTAGGGTCAGGACTAAGGTTAGGGTTAGGTTTAGAATAAGGGTTAGGGTAATGATTAAGGTTAGGGTTAGGTTTAGAATAAGGGTTAGGGTAATGATTAAGGTTAGGGTTAGGTTTAGAATAAGGGTTAGGGTAATGATTAAGGTTAGGGTTAGGTTTAGAATAAGGGTTAGGGTAATGATTAAGGTTAGGGTTAGGTTTAGAATAAGGGTTAGGCTAAGAATTAAGATTAGGGTTAGGTTTAGAATAAGAATTAAGATTAGGGTTAGGTATAGAATAAGGGTTAGGGTAAGGATTAAGGTTAGGGTTATGTTTAGAATAAGGGTTAGGGTAAGGATTAAGGTTAGAGTTAGGGCTAGGATTAGGGTAAGGGTTAAGTTTCGGGTTAGGATAAGAGTTAAGTTTGATTTGATCAAAAGACAATTGAAATAGAAGACCTATACAAACACAACAAAAATACAAGAATCCATAGGTCTACAGATGAATCCATAGGCCTACTGAAGAAATATGCCTATAGGCCTAAATGAGATACAAATAATGTAGACATTTTCTTTCAGCAAACATTTATTAATATAAAAAAAATTAAGTATCTGAAAGTATTGCAATTTCACCATGAAGAGTTAAAGAACCCTAGACCATTGGCTACAGTTAGAGAAAGAGAGATAGGGGAGAGAGAAAGAGAGATAGGGGAGAGAGAAAGAGAGATAGGGGAGAGAGAGGGGGGGGAGCGGGGAGGCTGCACATTTTCATTCAGTTGTGTTTAATTGACAGGAGGGAAGAAAGGGTGGCTGGTGAGGGATAACTTTACCTTGGGCCTCGACGGAGGACAGTAGCACTGCAAGGAAGGCAGCCGCTGCCAGTGACAGCCTTATCTTCATTTTGACCCTCTTTCTCTCTCCGGTTCAGCAAAACATGAATGAGGCTACAAAAGGAACCGGGCAATTACGCACGCATCTCAGCAATGTTCCAGCATTCCACATTGTACCTTAACCACAAGCATTAAACATGTAAATGTCATATAATCCCAAATAAACTATAGATTTGTCATATAGCTAGTGCATTCAAAGACATGTGCAAGACAAGTGAACACCTAAACTACATTGTCTTATGACACTGTTCCAACTTAAACAGGCATTAAAAACAACTTTTAACGCACAGCTGCAAATCGAAAATAGTCTCTTCTACACTTTTCTATGGGATAAGCACCCATCCTTCAGTAGCCTATCTGATCACAAAGGGTGTCCCCGTTCAGTCAAGACTTGCCTTGAGGAATGCATTAGAATTGATGGAGATGGGAGTAGGCTAGAGCATGACTCAAAAGCTTTAATCTATCTAACATGTACAAACTATATGAAAACCCAACCCGTACCATTCAGGTGTCTCCAAGCACAAAATCCAGATGCAGACTATATTTTATTGGCCATAACTCTGCTGCTGATAGAGCAATCGATTCTAAAAACCTGACCGTGATTATTAAGCATTGCATATTAATAGAAGTGCAATATCGAACACTGTATAGGCTACCAGTCTTAAGTGATAAATTATTCCTTTCTTCTCTATATTAAAATCGAAAAATGAACAATAGGCCAATAATAAATACAGAAATTCAGAGCACAATATTGGGATAGCCTACTCATCCCTAATCTCCAGATGAGCATAACTAATCCATACCTCTCAGATAGCATAAACAGTAGTCCAATACATAATTCCATATTCAATTAATTCAATACTGACCTATGGGAATGAAGTTGTGTTGTCCCTCGTTTAATTTCAGAATACAAAAACAGTAAAGCCTCTTTGGATATGCCGCTTCTGCGTAATGATGGATAAAGGTTTCACGGGAGGAGAATCAATAGCCTAAACACAGACGAAAACTCAGTTCTCCTCTTGCGGAGGTCCCAGATCAGAAGCCTTTTTCCAAGTGGGAAGACTCTACACAATCTGCTACTTAATAGGGGGCTGTTCCCGACTCTCCATTTACTATCGTAAGCTCTTACGACACTCAGCAAGCGTGGAACCCTGCCACGGATTGATAAATGAAGCCTCTCAAAGTGTGGGGATATACTTTTGGAAACTTAGCATAGTTTTCTGCATTCCTTTGCAATGATGCTTCTCTATGTGTTTCATCCACAAGCCCATAGCATCTGCGTTTGGAAACCAGGAGATGTGTTGTTACTGGCAGCCGTTTAGACGCTTTTTTTTGACAATGGAACAATGGAAAAATCTTCAACAGCCCATTTATTCAGTGACTGACTTAACAATAAGTAGACCTAACTATGCCCTTTTAATTTAATGGGATGTATATATCAGTGGATACATATTTATGAACGTATTGTTATGTTATTGAGGTATTTAATAGGTCTTTGGATTCGACTCAGACTCACAATCCAAACATAATTATACAGGCATGGCATGAGGAAAGGGTGATGGTTTCTGTCCTGATTCCTTCTTCAAAGTGAAATAAAAAAGGGAATCCATAAGCCTATAAACTGAAATGGCAAGGCCGAGATAAAACAGTCATTTTGGCCTGCCTATTGAAAATAGGCTTTTGGAGCAGACTAATACATCCTCATCTATCAAATACGAAGGCAATAGATTATAGATCAATGATCATTTGAAGGAAGAAAAACCTTTTAAACTGAACGTTTTATGGATAAAACGTGTTAATGAAATTGAAACTGAGGTAAAAAAAAAAAATCACGTCAACTTTTTCCGATGACAGAATTCAGTTTACCGACCATAGACCTATCGTGTGAGACCTAATCAATTCCTTTGAAGACATAGCCCTCTAGTGGCTCAAGAGGCAAAACGCGCATAAGAAAGTCCTGCATCGCTGGTTCCTTGAGCATTAGGCCTAGTTAATTCAGATAGAGCTTGGTTAAAAAAAACATGTTAGTAACATTTCCACAAATGTCTGATGACAAAATTTAAACATTTATCTGCTATACACGTTGTAAGATGTGCACACATTGTGTATTAAATCAGCAACAACAACAAAAAAAAACGATATTGAGCAAATTGCATCGCATGACATTTTCCCATGATCTAGTCCGGATTTCTGTAGGCTAGAGCTCAAGCAACATTCCAAAATAGGAGCGTCATATTCTATTCGTAGATACACTCATCATTTCTTTACAAAGTATTATTTGATGACAACATTAAGACCGCCCTTGGCTTAATGTGTCCTCCTTGGTTTCTAATAATAAGGTACTAATCTTACCGACTGACTTTAAAGGAGCCAGACTGTGCAAAAGTGGGGAATGCTTGGTCACGTGTAGAAGATCAATTACATTGTATTAGAACTTAAGCGAATACCAGTGTTTTTTCCATTGTAATGTTAAAATAAACCATTGGAATTGGAGCTTAATGGTACTCTTTGATGGTGTTTCTAATAAGATCTGTGTATGTACACTACAGGACAACAGTTTTAGAACACCTACTCATTCAAGGGTTTTTCTTTATTTTTACTATTTTCTACATTTAAGAATAATAGTGGAGACATCAACACTATGAAATAGCACATATGGAATCATGTAGTAAGCAAAACATTGTTTAACAAATCAAAATATATTTTATATTTGAGATTCTTCAAATAGCCACCCTTTGCCTGGATGAAAGCTTTGCACACTCTTGGCATTCTCTCAACCAGCTTCACCTTAAATGCTTTTATAACAGTCTTTAAGGAGTTTCCACATATGCTGAGCACTTGTTGGCTGCTTTTCCTTCACTCTAGGCCAGGTCATCTGATGCAGCACTCCATCACTCTACTTCTTGGTAAAATAGCCCTTCCACAGCCTGGAGGTGTGTTGGGTCACTGTCCTGTTGAAAAACAAATGATAGTCCCACTAAGCCCAAACCAGATGGGATGGCGTATCGCTGCAGAATGCTCTGGTAGCCATGCTGGTTAAGTGTGCCTTGCATTCTAAATGTATCACAGACAGTGTCACCAGCAAAGCCCCCCACACCATAACACCTCCTCCTCCATGATTTATGTTGGGAAATACACATGCAGAGATCATCCATGCACCCACACGCGTCTCACAAAGACAAGGTGGTTGGAAACAAAAATCTCAAATTTTGACTCCAGACCAAAGGACAAATTTCCACCGGTCTGATGTCCATTACTTGTGTTTCTTGACCCAAGCAAGTCTCTTCTTATTATAGAAAATACACAAAAGACAGGTACACGGTACATGATACATGATACATAGAGCGGCAGTATGAAAAAGTGTAAAAATACAATAAGTCTGGAGTGCAAAAAAGCTATAAAAAAGACATTGCATAGTATGGGTGGATGGCTGAATATGTACACTATACATTGTTACAGAGTGTTAGGTGAAAAAAATATATATATATTTTGATAAAAATATTGCAAGTTGATATAGTTAAATAAGGAGTATTTGCATGGTTAACTATACTATACAGGTCGATGGCAGAGAAATACTTAAATAGCTAAAAGTGTGAATGATATAAGTGAGGGTAATAATAGTTTACTTAATATACAGACTGGTTAAATGAACAGGTAAGTGAGTATTTTGCATGGTTAAATTAACTGTACAGGTAAATATACAGTTACATTTACAGGTAAGTGAATATTTGCATGGTTACATTAACTGTACAGGTAAATGACAGGAAGAGATAATTAAATAGCTAAATGTGTGTATATATAATTTAGGGTAATAATAGTAATTCCATTAAAATACAGTCCTTAGTGCACAGGGTTTAATTACAGATAAATCCACGTATTGCACATTGGATATACTAAAAGCAATGAAAAAAAAGATACAACTGACAGGATACTAATATGCATTCTTGAGTGAATGACTACTTAAGTTCAGTCCAAGAATTACTTACAATATTGCAGGTGATATGATATAACAACTGTACATGAATATGTATATACAGACCTGAATGAATAAATAAATCCAGAGTGAATGAGGGATTACAGAATTTTAGAATATTCGCATGGAACTCTGTCGCCAATTGGATGGAAACCTAGCTACTGATAATAATTCCCATCATGAGAATGTCATACGTAGAAAACCACACATCAACAAGATTAACTATGTTTCCATTAACTTTGTCGACATTTAGAACGTTTGCATGGAAAATAGATTTGACAATTGCCTGCTAGGCTGGGTTCCCATTTAAATATCTTGTTTTGATAAAACACCTGGACGTAATGACGTGACACCGCGTAATGACGTCAATGCCTACTTACTATGCCTGTGATATGTAGTTGTCTCACCTAGCTAAAACACTTTTTTGCAAAAACCTACAGTGTCGACTAAAAAAGTATTTGAAGTTTCCATTACTCATTTAGGCAAATTATACATTGGTGACAGCCTGCAGTCTATGCCTTCCCACCTATCTCTGCCTGTAGTCTATTTCCCTAGCCTGGGAAATCCAGCATGGATAGAATGCAATAATTGACTAATATTTGCCATATTCTAATAATTATCATGTGCCAATGTATCACCAAGGTCCATGCCATGGTGAAACGTGCACTCTTGTAGATCTGAAATAATTTAATGGTGAAACTTGCTATCCAACTAGAAAAGCAAGGTGAAGCAATTCAGGCATTATTGAAAGTCAGGACAATCCTTGTCTTGCAAAGATACATTTTTATAGCAGTGGGCTTAGGCATTTAGAATAAAACGTGAAGTGGTGTTTTATAGTTACGTGATGACATCACGTGCACAGCATACTTTAAAAATAATTTATCATAATTTATTCGAAAAACATCACCGTTGGATTTCGTCATCATTGGTCACAGTAAAAAAACGTTTGACAAAAAAAATCCACCTCTTGCAAACTGATAAACATTACGTCGATCTTTAGAAAATGTTTCATATACATTTCTGCCATTTCCATTAAACATTTCTCTTGCAACAATGCTTTTGTCAAATAAATCAATGGAAACCTGCCTATTGTTAACGTCTTTCTTCCTCTGCCGTTGCGATGACATGAACTTGACAACCAGATGAAGGCTAGCACCAACATTCTTCCATCAGTCTAGTATGAGCATTGTTTATTCAGTTTAGTTTAAGGTCTGGACACAACAAAACAAATGTCAGTCACGCAGCGGGTGGCCGTCCTATGTCCTACAGTGCCTTCATTTTCTGTTAATTTCTCTATGGTTCTACATGTTGAATCACCACAGTTCGTCGCCACACAGCTGGTGATCTACTTCACACAGCCTGTGATCTACTTCACAATGCCACACAGCCAGTGTTCGTTATGGTGTGTACTGTACTTAAAACACACATTAACACACATACAAAAATAAGGACTAATGACGCTTTGTTATCAGGCATATTTAATCATCCTCAGTTACCATAAATAAATATTGATCCCATGAACATGAAACCATTATGACAGGCCAAATCAACCCCCGAGGACATGGAAACAACGTTTTATTATTACTAATCAAAGTCTTATTACAAAAGTTATTGAGCAACTTTAAAATGGTAATGCACAACCAGAATATATCTTGAGTCTACATGGATTTTTTGAGGGCTATATCCTCCTCATCTATCAAATAAATACGCTATAGATTATAGCCCTACAGATAATTAAGAAAAACATTTTATTAATAATTGACCTGTTAATGAAATGAAAACAGAGATAAGTCACATGTCAACTTTTTCAGACGACAGAATTCAGTAGCCGGACAATCGGCCTATCATAATGAGAGACCCAATAAATGAACTTGAAGACATAGCCCTCTAGCAGCTCAAGAGGCAAAATGCACATGCGGAAGTCCTGCAGCGCTGGCTCCTTGGGCAGATAAAGCTCGGTTAGATTTTTTACTAACATTTCAATGTCTGATGACGCATAGCGTATCAAATCACCAACAAAAAATAAACAATATTGAGCAAATTGACATTTTCCCACGATCTAGTCCAGATTTCTGTAGGCTAGAGCTCAAGGCATATTCAAAAATAGGTGTCATTCTAATCATAGATATACTCATTTCTTTACAAAGTATCATATGATGTCAACATTAACACTGCCCTTGGCCTAATGTCAACATTAACACTGCCCTTGGCCTAATGTCAACATTAACACTGCCCTTGGCCTAATGTGCTCTTGGTTTGTAATGTAATAATCTTACAGACTAGCTACAGACTAGCCAGACTGCAAAGGTGGGGAATGCTTGGTCACATGTAGAAGATAAATTAAATTGTATTACTACTTAAGCAAATACCAAAGTGTTTCTCCATTGCAATGTTAAAATAAACAATTTAAATTGAACCTTAATGATATTCTTTGATGGTGTTCATAATAAGATCCATGTATGTACAGTGCATTCGGAAAGTATTCAGACCCCTTAACCCACTTTTTCCACAATTTGTTCCCTTACAGCCATATTCTAAAATGGAATATATCGATTTTTACACTATCTACACTATGACACTACAAGCTTGGCACACCTGTATTTGGGGAGTTAATCCAATTCTTCTCTGCATATTCTCTTAAGCTCTGTCAGGTTGGATGGGGAGTGTCGCTGCACAGCTATTTTCAGGTCTCTCCAGAGATGTTCCATCGGGTTCAAGTCCAAGCTCTGGCTGGGCCACTTCAGAAACTTGTCCCAAAGCCACTCCTGAGTGGTCTTGGCTATGTGCTTAGGGTCATTGTCCTGTTGGAAGGTGAAACATTACACCAGTCCTGAGCGCTCTGGAGCAGGTTTTCATCAAGGATCTCTGTACTTTGCTCCGTTCATCTTTCCATCGATCCTGACTAGTCTCCCAGTACCTGTCGCTGAAAAACATTCCCACAGCATGATGCTGCCACCACCGTGCTTCACCGTAGAGATGGTGCCAGGTTACCTCCAGACGTTATGTTTGGCATTCAGGCCAAAGAGTTCCATCTTGGTTTCATCAGACCAGAGAATCTTGTTTCTCATGTTCTGAGAGTCTTTAGGTGCCTTTTGGAAAACTCCAAGCGGGCTGTCATGTGCCTTTTACTGAGGAGTGGCTTCCATCTAGCCATAAAGGCCTCATTGGTGGAGTGCTGCAGAGATGGTTGTCCTTCTGTTAGGTCCTACCATCTCCACAGAGGAACTCTGGAGCTCTGTCAGAGTGATCATCAGGTTCTCGGCCAGCTCTAGGAAGAGTCTTTGTGGTTCCAAACTTCTTCTATTTAAGAATGATGTTGGCCACTGTGGGGACCTTCAATGCTGCAGAAATGTTTTGCTACCCTTCCCCCGATCTGTGCCTCGACGCAATCCTGTCTCGGAGCTCTATGGACAATTTCTTCGACCTCATGGTTTGTTTTAAGCTCTGATATGCACTGTCAACTGTAGGACCTTATATAGACAGGTGTGTGCCTATACAAATCATGTCTAATCAATTGAATTTACCACAGGTGGACTCCAATCAAGTTATAGAAACATCTCAAGGATGATCAATGGAAACAGAATGCACCTGAATTCAATTTCGAGTGTCAAATCAAATCAAATTGTATTGGTCACATACATGTGGTTAGTAGATGTTATTGCGGGTGTAGTGATATGCTTGTAAAAAAATGAGGGTTTTAGAATGTAAGCCAAATTTCTTTAGCCTCCTGGGGTTGAAGAGGCGCTGTTGCACCTTCTTCACCACACTGTCTGTGTGGGGGGACCATTTCAGTTTGTCAGTGATGTGTATGCCGAGGAACTTGAAGCTTTCGACCTTCTCCACTGCGGTCCCATCGATGTGGATCAGGGGATGCTCCCTCGGCTGTTTCCTAAAGTCCACGATCATCTCCTTAGTTTTGTTGACGTTGAGTGAGAGGTTATTTTCCTGGCACCACACTCCCAGAGCACTCACCTCCTCATCGTTGTTGGTAATCAAGCGTAATACTGTTGTGTCATCTGCAAACTTGATTGAATTGGAGGCGTGCTTGGCCACGCAGTCATGGGTGAACAGGGAGTACAGGAGGGAGCTGAACACACCTAATGAAACTCTGGACTTGTTATATGCTAATGTGAAGGATGCATACAACTCCACTGCACTCCCTCCCCTCGGTAGATCGGATCACAACCTTGTCCACATCACCCCACTCTACAGGCCTATGGTCCAACAGCTTCCTGCAACCACTAGGACCATTAGGAGATGGTCCCCGGAGGCGAATGAGACCCTACAGGACTGCTTTGAAACAACAGACTGGGATGGGCTCATGGGGAGGACATTGATGGACTTACTGACTGCATAACGGACTATATCAAGGAAGTCCACCAGGAAGGTATGCTGTTTTCCAAATAATAAACCCTGGGTCACCAGTGACCTGAAGGCCCTGCTGAATGAGAAGAAGAGGGCCTTCAAGGAGGGGGACAGGGACAAATTGAAATGCGTCCAGAGGGAGCTGAAGTTGACGATTGCTGAGGGGAAGAGAGGGTATAAGGAGAAGATAAACAAGCTGAGGCAGAGCCAGGTGAGAGAGGTGTGGAAGGGTATGAGGAATATCACTGGCTTCAAAAAGTCAAACAGTGGGCAGACGGAGGGGACCCAGGACAGAGCCAATGAGCTGAACCAATTTTTTAACAAGTTCGATACTGGCCCTGTCCACCTCCCCTCCAGCTCCCTAGGCCACACACCCTCATGGCTGTCCCACCCCCACTTTGCTCACAACAACTCTGTTGAGACAATCAGCGACCCCCTCCCCACCTCCGCCACCCGCTCCCTTTGGACTGATCTGCAACACCCGCCTTTCCCCCACCTCCCCACCTGGGCTGGCTTTCACCACCAACCAAGTGAAGAGAGAGCTGGAGAGACTGCATCAGTGGAAAGCGACAGGCCCTGATGGCATCAGCCCAAGTGTGCTTAGGGTCTGTGCTGACCAACTGTGTGGAATACTCCAGCGACGCTTCAACCTGAGCCTGAGCCTGGAAAGGGTCCCTGTGCTATGGAAAACATCCTGCCTGGTCCCAGTGCCCAAGAAGGCGCACCCCACTGTCCTGAATGACTTCAGACCTGTAGCGCTAACATCCCAAATCCTGAAGACCCTGGAAAGGTTAGTCCTCACTCACCTCAGACCCCTGGTGTGTACATCACTGGACCCCCTGCAGTTCGCATATCAGCACAACATCGGGGTGGATGATGCAATCATCTAACTTCTGCAGAGGGCCTACTCTCACCTGGACAACATAGGTTGCACTGTGAGGGTTATGTTTATTGACTTCTCCAGTGCCTTCAACACCATTCAGCCCCTGCTACTGGGTGAGAAGATAAAGAGGATGAAAGTGGAAGCACCCTTAGTCTCCTGGGTTACGGACTACCTGACCGGCAGGTCACAATTTGTGCGACTACAGAGCTGTGTGTCAGAACGGGCAGTGAGCAACACAGGGGCCCCCCAGAGAACGGTCCTGTCCCCCTTCCTGTTCACCCTCTACACCTCAGACTTCAGATATAACTCTGAAACATGCCACCTACAGAAGTTCTCAGATGACTCCGCAATTGTAGGGTGCCTCAGGGGTGGGCAGGAGGAGGAGTACTGGAGCACAATCAATGACTTTGTGGTGTGGTGTGAGCAGAACCACCTTCAGCTCAACATCAGCAAAACAAAGGAGATGGTGGTGGACTTCAGGAGAACCAAGGCCCAACTGACTGCAGTCCCTATACAGGGGATGGATGTGGACATTTTTGGGTCATACAAGTTCCTGGGAGTCCATATGGACAACAGGCTGGAATGGGCTGGTAACACCGGGGCTCTGTACAAAAAGGGCCACGCCGACTCTACTTTCTGAGGAGGCTCAGGTCCGTCAGTGTGTGCACTACTGCATACCTACTACTGCATACCTTCTACCAGTCTGTGGTGTGCTGGGGAGCCAACATAAAGGCCGGTGATGCTTCTCTGGTAAATAAACTGATCTGGAAGGCTAGCTCTGTTCTGGGGATTAGCCTTGACACTCTAGAGGTGGCAGAGAGATGGATCCTGGCCAAACTGCTGGCCATCATGGACAACGTCACCCGCCCTCTGCATGCCATAGTTATGACGCAGAGGAGCACTTTCAGTCACAGACTGATCCCACCACGGTGTGCCAGAGAGCGCTACAGGAGGTCCTTCCTGCCGGCGGCTACAAGACTATTTAATCCCTCACCGGGGTGCCGTGCTGACCTAGTTGAACAATTATGCATCCATCCGTGAGTAACTCTGGTCTGTAATCACTCATTCACTCAGGACTTGTACAGTTGTTATATCATATCACGTACAATATTGTAAGTAATTCTTGGACTGAACTTATGTAGTCATTCACTCAGGAATGCATATTAGTATCCTGTCAGTTGTATCTTTTATCTGTAATTAAACCCTGAACTAAGGACTGTATTTTAAGGGAATTACTATTATTACCCTAAATTATATCATACACACATTTAGCTATTTAAGTATCTCTTCCTGTCATTTACCTGTACAGTTAATTTAACCATGAAAAATATTCACTTACCTGTTAATTTAACCAGACTGTTTATTTAGTAAACTATTATTACCCTCACTTATATCATACGCATATTTAGCTATTTAAGTATTTCTCTGCCATCGACCTGTATAGTATAGATAACCATGCAAATACTCCTTATTTATCTATTTCACCTAACACTGTAACAATGTATAGTGTACATATTCAGCCATTCACCCATACTATGCAATGTCTTTTATAGCTTTTGGCACTCCAGACTTCTTGTATTTTTATACTGGCGCACTATGTATCGTGTATCTGTGCACCTGCTTGAAAAAGAAATTTCCCCTTGGGGATCAATAAAGTACCTATCTATCTATCTATCTATCTATCTATCTATCTATCTATCTATCTATCTATCTAAAGAAAATATACATTTACATTTACAGCACTGGTATTAATTCCCATAATGACAATCTCGTTAGAAGGAAACCAGACATAAACAACACTGTTAATTGGCAGCAGGTAGCCTAGAGGTTAAGAGCGTTGGGCCAGTAAATTAAAGGTCGCTGGTTTGAATCCTTGTGTCCAGTAGGCGAATCATCTGTCGATGTGCCCTTGAGCAAGACACTTGTGGCTGCTTCACTTTGTGCTGTTGTCAGTGCCCAATAATGTTTGTACCATGTTTTGTGCTGCATGTTGTGTTGCTACCATGTTGTTTATCATGTTGTGTTGCTACCATGCTGTGCTGTTACCATGCTATGTGGTTGTCTTAGGTCTCTCTTCATGTAGTGTTGTCCTATATTTTTTGTATTTTTAATCCCATCCCCAGTCCCCGCAGGAGGCCTTTTGGTAGGCCGTCATTGTAAATAAGAATTTGGTCTTAACTGACTAGTTAAATAAATTCAATAAATGAGCATCTGCTAAATTACCAAAATGTTAATGTCTTTTTCTTAATCCGTCGTTGTGTCATGATCATACCAGACAACCAGATGTAGGCTACCACCAACATTCCTCTAGTCTATAGTCTACACCAGGGTTCCCCAAATGGCGGCCCGTCGGCCGAATATGGCCTGCACGGTTTTATTTTGGGCCCCACAAGTTGAGGAAAATATTTTCATTGTAGGTAAAAAAAAAAAACACACCAGGAAATCAATTCCAAATGATTAAATATTTTGGAAATCTCTTTCCAAGTATTCCCACACATAAAACAATGTAATCGTATACAAATGTAAGCAAGGTTTGAAATTATTATGTTTTAGTTTCTATATATATATATACAGTTGAAGTCCGAAGTTTACATACACTTAGGTTGAAGTCATTAAAACACATTTTTCAACCACTCCACCGATTTCATGTTAAACTATAGTTTTGGCAAGTCGGTTAGGACATCTACATTGTGCATGACACAAGTAATTCTTCCAAAAATATTATTTCACTTATAATTCACTATATCACAATTCCAGTGGGTCAGACGTTTACATACACTAAGTTGACTGTGCCTTTAAATAACTTGGCTTTAGAAGCTTCTGATAGGCTAATTGACATCATTTGAGTCAATTGGAGGTGTACCTGTGGATGTATTTCAAGGCATACCCTCAAACTCAGTTCCTCTTTGCTAGACATCATGGGAAACTCAAAAGAAATCAGCCAAGAACTCAGAAAAAAAATGTGTAGACCTCCACAAGTCTGGTTCATCCTTGGGCGCAATTTCCAAACGCCTGAAGGTACCACGTTCACCTGTACAAACAATAGTACGCAAGTATAAACACCATGGGACCACGCAGCCATCATATCGCTCAGGAAACTTGTTTGGTCTACTAGAGATTAACGTACTTTGGCACGAAAACTGCAAATCAATCCCAGAACAACAGCAAAGGACCTTGTGAAGATGCTGGAGGAAACAGGTACAAAAGTATCTATATCCACAGTAAAACGAGTCCTTTATCGACATAACCTGAAAGGCTGCTCAGTAAGGAAGATGCCACTGCTCCAAAACTGCCATAATAAAGCCAGACTACGGTTTGCAACTGCACATGGGGACAAAGATCGTTCTTTTTGGAGAAATGTCCTCTGGTCTGATGAAACAAAAATATAACTTTTTGCCATAATGATCATCGTTATGTTTGGAGGAAAAAGGGGGAGGCTTGCACGCCGAAGAACACCATCCCAACCGTGAAGCACAGGGGTGGCAGCATCATGTTGTGGGGGTGCTTTGCTGCAGGAGGGACTGGTGCACTTCACAAAATAGATGGCATCATGAGCAAGGAAAATTATGTGGATATATTGAAGCAACATCTCAAGACATCAGTCAAGAAGTTAAAGCTTGGTCGCAATTGAGTCTTCCAAATGGACAATGACCACAAGCATACTTCCAAAGTTGTGGCAAAATGGCTTAAGGACAACAAAGTCAAGGTATTGAAGTGGCCATCACAAAGCCCTGACCTCAATCCTATAGAGAATGTGTGGGAGGAATGGGCCAACATTCACCCAACTTATTGTGGGAAGCTTGTGGAAGGCTACCCGAAATGTTTGACCCAAGTTAAACAATTTAAAGGCAATGCTACCAAATACTAACTGAGTGTATGTAAACTTCTGACCCACTGGGAATGTGATGAAATAAATAAAAGCTGAAATAAATAATTCTCTCTACTATTATTCTGACATTTCACATTCTTAAAATAAAGTGGCGATCCTAACTGACCTAAGACAGGGACTTTTTACTAGGATTAAATGTCAGGAATTGTGGAAAAACTGAGTTTAAATGCATTTGGCTAAGGTGTATGTAAACGTCCGACTTCAACTGTGTGTGTGTGTGTGTTTATATATCTGTTATGACTTTTTGCCGTCAATTTGCAGTCTACAAATTATTTGTAATTACTTTCCAATCCCCTGACCACCCACTAAAGAAAAATAATAATAATAAATATCAGACCTTGGCCTGGAGGGTTGCTGGATCGAATCCCCGAGCTGACAAGGTAAAAATCTGTCGTTCTGCCCCTGAACAAGGCAGTTAACCTACTGTTCCCCGGGAGCCGAAGACGTGGATGTCGATTAAGGCAGCTCACCAAATCTCTCTGCGTCAGAGGTTGGGTTAAACGCGATTAGACACATTTCAGTTGAAGGCATTCAGTTGTACAACTGACTAGTATCCCCTCTTTCCTTTTTTAATATCTCTGGTCTACACACTGGTTGAATCAACGCTGTTCCACGTAATTTCAATACGAAAAACAATGAGCATTGTTTATTCAGTTTATTTTAAAGGACACACCATAACGAAAGTCATCCACGCAGCGGCTGGCCATCCTATGACCTCTGACCACAAAACACCTGCCATCATTTCTGTTCTTTTCTAGACGATCACCACCATTCGGCGCCACACAACAGGTAATCTACTTCACACAGCCGCACAGTATCCCGTACTTAAAATGTACCTTTACACACATACAAAAATAAGGACTAATGACACTTTATTATGAGAGGCATATTAAATTAAAATCATCCTCAATTACCATAAATAAATAAATAAATAAATAAATATTGATCCCATGAACATGAAACTGAAACCATTATGACAAATCAACCCCCTGAGGACATGGAGACAACTTTTTACAACTAACAGGGTGTTTTGTAGAACATGTGAGCCCAGGAGCTGGAGTCACTCCTTCTTCTTGGGGAAAGCTGCACAAACCAGTTCATATACGACATACGCAGATCCTGCAATAAAATGTGAGATGTTATTATTAATTAAATAAAGTCTTATTACAAAAAGGTATTGAGCAACTTAATGCGGTAATGTACAGCCAGAGTAAACCAAGATAGTGTCTACATGGATTAGTTTGCCATTGATTCCATTTGTACTCACCCAGAATAGTGAGTGCCATTGTTGTTCTGTACAGGATAGCGTCGCTGACACCCCCTTTCAAATGAATTGGAATCCCATTGTCCTCCTGGTGAAGAAAAATATATTGAATCAAAGTCATGTAATGCACAGCAACATACAGTATAAGCATCCTGCTTCCTTTAAGCCCACCATAGCTGTGGTATTTCTCTTTTGGTGCATTTCCAACGAGGATTCACCCAAGTGTTATACCCGAAAGGCTCAGACTTTGTCTGTTGCCATCTACATAGGCCGGCACCCCATGTCTCACTGAGCAATGGCTCCAGCGGACATGCTCTGACTTGGCCACGGGTACTTTATCAGCTCGCATTTACATAACAATGCCTAACTGTGAACTTTAACACCATTTTACAAATCAGAGGATGTTGATTTGCGTCATGACACTAAGTCTTTAGTGTCACAGTCCTGACAGAAACACAATAGAGCTAAAATTAACATTAAACACTGGCGGCCCACTGGTGGGGGTCTCAATGGAAAAGCACCATTTGAGTGGACATTGACTTACTTTAACTGATCTTTTCATCTCCTAGTGGGGCAAAGGGCCCCAACAGTGCATCTCCAGAGAACTCCGTTCTGGGTGGTTGAGTTTTTTATTAATGCCCCCAAATTGACCATTCTAACCACAGAATGCAACATGTACATTCTAGCAAACCAACATTTTCATTATTTACAGCAAGATCTGCACAGTGTTTTAGAAAGCATTTAAAGATACAGTTTGCACAATCACTTACTGAAAAATCGGCCAATGATGAGGCAGTCGCATCACTCTCCCCTGATCAGTTGCCAGTTCTAATTAGTCAGACATGGGTTTCTCATCTATCTCACAACATTGACTCCGTCAAAAAAATTGCACCCTTTTTCCTATTTAGTGCACTACTTTTGACGAGGGCCCATGGGGCTCTGGTCAAAAGTAGTGCACTATAGATGTAAAGAGAATTGGGTGCCATTTGGGACAATTGGCAGTTCTCAGTTTACACAAAGCATGCAAAGCAACGTAACGCCAACCCAGTGAGCTTCTGTCAATCAGATATACTTATCTGTCAACTATATGTAACTCCAGCTTCATAGGAGGGGAACTACAAGTGGACACCAGTCATCAAAACCTAAATATCAAACTGGCAACATTGTTTTCAAACTACATTTTCATTAAACAAAGATTCAAAGAGTAGGTTTTACCGTCATGTTTTAGGGACATTGCGTATTGGAGCCGTCTGACATATAAACCCTGTCAATTACCTGGAAATGCTTCTGCTTCTGTGGGACCTTGTTCTCCACCTGCCTGCGGGCGCTGCTACTCAGCGTCCGCCGCGGTACATACTGGAGCGCCTGTTAAATAACGAAAAAGAGGCATCAATTTCAAGGCCATCGACCCTGTACAGTTTTTCAGATTATGATATATTTTATGATCAGCGCTGGCTTGGAATAGACAGGTTTCTATCTGGGTATTTAAACGTTAAAGTTAATTTGCCATAAACAGAGGTAAAGTATTACACTTTTAGTAGATTGCAATCTTGCTAACAGTAACGTAACAGCCGAAAATCTCCCCCCGGCTAAACTGACAACGGAGTGATGAGTCGAAATCTCAACTAGCAAGCAAGTCGCAGTAAAGTAGAAGTGAGTGTGCGCGTTCACGCGGAGGGGGATTTTCGGCACAACACCTGTTGATGGATACCTAGTATCCCATGACCGCTAAAGGCTAGCGATGCCACCCTCGTCTTCTAGCATGCATAAAAACAGTCAGACCGATGCCGTTTGATACAGATATTAACAAACACTCCAATCACAACATTGCTAAATCGATATCTTACTTGAATGTGTCGGTACATCTTCTCCCCGCGTCAGTCGTCGTACAAGGACACCGGAAGACCACGTTTCCGCTAGTTTCTTCTTTGGAGGATTTACTGACGCGTCAGAAACGTGTTTGCATACTGCCACCTACTGGGCGGGAGTGTGAACTTGGAGAATAACTAAGCAAACACCAGCTACTGTATCTGGACTGCCAAAAGTGTCTTAAGATTCAAACATTATATTAAGTATACATTCACTTTTTCAATAGAGGGAAAACTCCAACCAGCTTCAAATAAAATTCTGGTTAACAACATGATGAGTTGGTCAGATATGATTTTATTTGTCAAGCAACAGGCATATAATCTCGAGGTAACTGGGAACTCAAGTATATTTCACCAATTTGCAACAATCTTAGTAAGAAAATAAATAAGGATGTTTTTCCATTGACTAAAATGAATGCTAGACTGGCCCAAGGTCTGTTTGTGTTATTGCCTACTCCACTGCCATTGCCAAGCCAAACATGTTTTACATAAAGAGTTTGCAAGAAAGCAGAAACAGACTGGTACTGAGGCTACGTGAATAGAGCTTTGGTCCATGAAAACCTTGAAATTGACTATTTTCCTTTGCCTTATGTTACTTAAACTTGAGTCAAGCTCTGCATATTTTAGGCAGCTGAACATAATTAATATATATATACACACACACACACAGAGAAAATAAGTACTAAAGTACATTGAAAACATTCCAAGCATTCCATAACGCTTGACCTGAAAATGTGTGCACGTCCTTGTGCAATCTATAGAGACCTATCTGTAGTGTAAACAGACCATAAATATGTGCCTCAAACTAATGTACTGTATGGAACACAACATACTTGTATGAACCAACCGCCAGTCCCGTTAGGGAATTCCACATTTAGCCTAACGGGACTGTTGCGATTTGCTTGACTGTATTCAAACTAGGGATGAAACGGTGACCGGTTTCACGATCAAATTCCCGACGGTTGGTATTACCGTTTGAAATTGTAATTATAATTAAAACCGTGTTTTATACCACGGTTTGAAAAACTCACGGTAAATACATGGCGGAAGGCGGTGACAGCGCCTTCTAAGAGGACCAAATCTGAAGTGTGGTCGTATTTTGGGTTTTACAAGTGCTGAGAGATACTTAATCGAAGATGGTCACCCCGTCAGTAGAACATGCAAAAAAAATTATCGCTGCGAAAAGGGGATACTTCTCTGGAGTCATCTTCTTCAACACCCACTACTAACTTTTAGCTCAATGCATGATGTGGGGACTTCGGAATGGAGGGAAATGTCATGGTTTGTCTGTCTAACTTGCTAATAGCTTGTCAATAATGGCAACTGAAGCTTTCAGTGTTACCTACTCTTGTAAAAACACTACGTTGTTCTACTGCACATGATAACATGTTATGTAGTTTAGTCACCCAACCAACATACTTTGTTAATTTATAATCCGGCAGGCAGTCGTCGACTTGGTTGTAAGTGTTCCAACAGGAGAAACACTACAGACTCCTATATTTATGTCAATTGTTGGGCTCATCGCAATTACTATCACTGTCTTAACTCATTTGTATTTATGTAAATTGTGCATGGGGTCATTGCATATACCCAAATGCAACGCAGAAGCTAGTGTGTGAATGAGATAATTATAATGTAACAATAATAATGCATTTGCTATTCCCTTGTTTAGAGGGGGCGTGCAGCTGGCAAACCCAGTGATGCTACTGGTCTGCCTCATCTACAGTTGTGACAGACACTCGAGCAAGCATTTAAAAAGGCAGGCTGCTTATGTATGCACCCACATAAAACAATGCTCAAGACCTCACTGCAGCCCTTTCATATTACATTGCAAAGAAGATGATACATTTTTACATTTCAATCTCAAGTGAACAAAGATGCATACATACAGGATGTTAGGCCAGCAGCACCTTATTTCTTTTTGAAGGAGAACTGACATACAATCAGTGCTGTTCATTTGATTTGTTTTCATATTGTGTTATTTTAATGTCAACACCTGCACATTGGATTTGTTTACATATGGTTGTATTGTTCTTACATGCACATTGCTTTACTTGTGTTGCTTTTACATGCACATTTGATTTGGTGCCATCTTTTAATGTTATTATTTTAAAGTTTATGCACACAAAGTGCATAGTGCTGCTAATTTTGTTGTTTGTTGGTTTTCAATATAAAACTTCAGTGTGTGTATCAGTAGTTTTTGAACATTTCCATCACATTTTACATATTCGTCACCAAACCCACTGATTCCAGGTCATCTATAAGTCCTTTCTAGGTAAATCCCCACCTTATCTTAGCTCACTGGTCACCATAGAAACACCCACCTGTAGCCTGCGCTCCAGCAGGTATATTTCACTGGTCACCCCCAAAGCCTACACCTCCTTTGGCCGCCATTCCTTCCAGTTCTCTGCTGCCAGTGACTGGAACGAATTGCAAAAATCCTTGAAGCTGGAGGTTCCTATCTCCATCACTAACTTCAAGCATCAGCTGCCAGAGCTGCTTATCGATAATTGCACCTGTATATAGCCATCTGTAAATAGCCCACTCCAACTACCTCATCCCCATTCTACTATTTTTGCTCATTCGCACCCCAGTATCTCTGCCCGCACCAAAGGCATATTTGCACATCATCATCTGCACTTTTATCACTCCAGTGTTAATGATAAATTGTAACTATTTCACCACTATGGCCTATTTATTGTTCTACCTCCCTTATCTAAATTCATTTGCACTCACTATATATAGATCTTCTATAGTGTCATTGACTGTACGTTTGTTTATCCCATGTGTAACTCTGTGTTGTTGTTTTTGTTGCACTGCTTTGCTTTATCTTGGCCAGGTTACAGTTGTAAATGAGAACTGGTTCTCAACTGGCTTACCTGGTTAAATAAAAATAAAAATAAAAATGTTAACAATACCGCGATACTTTTGGTCACTATAATCGTGATATGACATTTTCATACCGTTTCATCTCTTAATCCAAACATTATTTTAAATAATTGATTCATATAGAAGTAAACTAATAAACATCTATGACTGACATACACATATTTCTGCATTAAAACTGTACTATCTGCACATCGATGTTGCGTCTTTACATTTCAACTTTACTGCCAATACAACTTCTTGACAGCAAAACCTACGTAACTGCATAGCTTTCTGACCATAAAAAATTTATACAAGAGAACTTCCACTTTATCGGAACTCTCCCCTGACGTCTTTGCTCTTCCAATACTTGCACAGCACTTTTGACAAGCAGGCCATTCTTACACACAGTACACAAGCCAGACACAAGAGACCACCAGTGCTTGTAATTAGCCACTGGCTACATCCATGCCTCCGCTAGCCGGCATGCAACATACATACAAGATGTCTTTAGTTAGGGATGTCAGCAGTGTTGTTGCGGCTGCCATATTTGTGGTGGATGATGAGGAGGACCACTCCCAGGAAGAAGCAGACGGAGCCCACAGTGATGTAAGCGATGCCCAGGAAAGGGTTCTTGCCCCCCATCCAGGAGATGGTGCTCAGGATCACACGCTTCCGGCCCTCAAAGCTACGAACAGGATAGTCTAGGATCAACTCATTAAGGAAGTCTCAACAAATGCTCAACTTCAGACCCATTTAAGATTTGACTTACAAAATAACTCTAGCAACAAGGATCTTAAAAGGGAGTGGCTCTTGATCCGTGACTGAATCTTTTATTTCTGAGGCTCAGACAGAAAAGATCCGGTCACGGATCAGGAGCCACTGCCATCTTAAAAACATATCATACAATAACAATGTGGACTGGTATTATATCTTTGTAGTCTATATTAGTGGAAACAACAAAGAAAGCCAGTATATACCCAGCTGGTGACACCTATTGTTATAGCAAGTGAAGGAGCAGCCCCCTACTGAACACGGCCCAGCATTGACCTGGTCTGTCTGACCTATTATGACAACGACTGATTAGAACATTCCTTTTACATCACAACATAAGTGATCATTCCCCAAACCCAAACTTCCTGTACAACTGTATCATTTGAACAGATGTCAGTGAAAGGATACTGTAGGTGACTTCTAGGGTGTAGTTGCCACGGGGAAGAGTCGGCGTCATGTTGTTCTTCTTTTGGATAACACGGTACAGCTTACGGAAGGTGGGGAGGGCAGCTGTGCGCATCCACACAATGAAGTCCTCATTGATGAAGCCATTATTATCAGCGTCTGTGTCTAGTTCATAGACAGGCTTGCGCCAGTTGATCGGCTTAGTTGTACCTGGGTGAGGAAATGATAGTGAGATTTCTAGGAAAAAGGCAGTGAGAGTCCTAGGAAAATAATGAGATTCTTTATCAACTTCAATAGTACCAATTCTGCTGAGTGCTTGCTCACCTTGAAAGGCACTTGTGAGGTTGGCGTTGCCTCCTGGATTCCTAAACTTCACATGCTTGTCTGTCCACCAAGCAATCCCCTTCCTCATAAGAGGAATTTGGATTCTTGTGCCATTAGGGTCAATGTAATACAGATCCAAAGTGTCTGTGAGGAAAGAGATCATGAATAAACAGAGCTGCGCTTACTTCAATTCTCGTCATGATGATCTAAGGACATAACTGTCTTACCATTAAACATGCTGTTGGCGATGGCACCACAGGGAGCAATTGGCATTTTTTCATTGCGAGCATAGGGCTCACACTCCTTACTAGGGTTCTGTGGACATTGCAAGCAGACATGTAACGTTAGACCATTGCACAGAACATACTGGCATCTTGGCAATTTGATGGATATGTCAAGATAACTGAAGATGTAAAATTGTTGATGATCAGTCAAGCCATTGCAGAGATTCAGGAATCCACAGCGTGAAAATTATATTTGGAACGGAACCCTGTTCGAAAGGCATCATATGTACCTTTAGAGAGGTGGTGTCACCATTTAGTTGGCTGTCATCCCTGGACTTCACATAGCGCCGGTGATTTTGGTAGAAGTTGGACAGGCCATAATACATGAATACATTGCTCTGTTGAGACAAAATTCAATTCAATGTTCATGATGATCACATTTCAAATTGAAGGGTTCAGAAACATACACCACCACCAACTGAGAGAACTTGAGACATCATCTGAATCCCAAATGCCCCCTGGCCACAAGTAGTGCACTACATAGGGCAGTGGTTCCCAACCAGTGGTACTAGGACACTTGGCCCTAGGCCCATTGGTAAAATGCACAAGGGGGTAATTCAGGTGTACTCCGGGAAGAGCAAAATTCAGTCGGTGGTACAGTAAACGGAAACAAAATGGTAACTGACATAGTGTATAGGTTGCTATTTGGGATGCAGACATCACACTTCATACTTACTTCAAAAGGCTGTTCTAGAGAAAAGGGTAGTGAACAGATGCAGGGTCTTGTGCTGTTCCAACTAAAGCTCTGGGAGCAGTTGAAGCATGGGCTGGTCATGTCGGTCCCAGTATAATCGATCTGTAATGACATGTGTACATTTCCAAATGGCTGGCAATCTTTTGCCTAACATTATTTCATATGGTGCACCTGTGACCTGGCATCAAATACAGTACATTAGCCTGCAGATTCAGAGCCTACAGTTACGCTTGTTTACAGTGATGCACTGGGGTTGGAACGCAATCATGGTTAGATTAAGACACCGCGGCCAATCAGCTACTTTGTTGTTCAACGTGACATGCCATTTCATAATGGCTGCTATGGCTACTGCTAGCTAGCATGAAGACGAAACATGCAGTTTTCTGGAAAAAACTAACAGCATTTAAATCTTCTCGATGTATCAGTTTGGATATAGGTATAATTTGGAATACAGTGGCACATCCCATCCCTGCATTGAGTTACATTGTCCGACCCATACATCTAGCCAGCTCTGCAGTGTTTTAAATCTAACCATAATTGTGTTCTGACCCCAGTACAGCTAAGTGAGAACAAGCTTAAAGCGGTAGCGTCAGAATCTGTTGTCTACAAATACATAAGCCATGGTCTAATGGCCTTTGTAGAATTTGTTTGTGTTTAGGCTATATTTTGGATTAATACCTATCAATCGTGAGAAAGCTGTGGTAGGAGTAAATATACATGCAAATGGTCATTTAAGGCACAAGGAAGTGTGTAAAAAGTAGCTTTTTTATTTTTTAAAGAGAGCTTCCCCATACACCTGTCCCATCCCCCTCCCTAGTGTTACAGATGCCCCATCCCTCCCTCCCGCCACAACCAGGAACCCCTTCCTCTTTGACTTATTAGATAGATAGATAGATAGATACTTTATTGATCCCAGAGGGGGACATTTCTTAACTCTTATTGAGTACAGTAACCAGCTAGCGAAGGATCCCGGATAGCCCGGGCCTTACCTCGAACTCCTTGATGTTGTTGGACGTGACGTAGAGGCCGATACCAATGGGAATGAAGATGACACCGATAACGAAGAAAGCTGGAAGAACTGTGCCCGCTGTCAGGATGGGTTGCCATGCAGGTAATCGTTGTTGTTTAAACGCTGTGTTATCGGGCTTTTTATTCTGGATGGTCCCACCGCCAGGCACGGTGACGTGACCGTCTTCTTCCTTCGCGTTGTAGCTCGACGCCATCATGGCGTAAGTTCTGTTCTAAAATAAAACAACCAGTGGCAATGCAGTGGGAGCTATTTTAGCGAGTCTCCCCGAAGCCGAAGAAGCTAACAATTTACCTGAAACATGTATGAGAACGCTCTGATAAATAAGGTGTTGTACTAGCTTTCTATAGGTAACTCATTTGAATGAAATATAACTACCCCAGCGTTACGAACAGCCAAACCAGGAAGTCGTTTTATTTTTTTACATACGCGATGACGTCATCAAATAGGATGAACGTTTCACCAGCGACAAAATCGTATCTATCATTCAATATCATAAACTATAGCTAATATCTTTGAGGATGATAAATGTAATTGTAATTATTTTCTCATAAAAAATACATGTTTTTGTTTTTCCAATAAATTGATGTTGAACATTCTCTTGACATGGATTGACCAAAACCATGGTCTTGATTTGTCTACTTGGAGATCAATGATGAATTCTCAAATATTGAAAAACAACCATTTTAATATTCAGGTTTATTGAGGCGAACAAATAACCAGCTGATATAGCATACATGGGTCATACTTGGACAGCTGTGCCTGGTTACCTGGATTGATATCATAATTGACCTTTTAGGGCATATTATCTATTTTGTGTCTGCTATCAAAGGCACACAATGCTCTATGCTTTATTTAACCTTTATTTAACTAGGCAAGTAAGTTAAGAACAAATTCTTATTTACAATGATGGCCTTTATCTGCCTCTGTCTGCTTTATAGTAATGCATAGGCTATTAAAGTATAGTATTATAGTATAATACTATACTTTATTAGCCTATGCAATAGTATTATAGTATATTACTATTGCATAGGCTATTACTCCAATCATAGTCTTTTAATAATACTAATAATTTGGTGGGTGCTTATATTTGTCGTATTTCACAGTGCGTTTTTTATACGCGTTTGTGAATTGTAATTGTGTTTTTTTCATATCCCAACTCCCTGAGACACTCCAGGATGGTAAATGGAAACAGGATGCAGCTGATCTCAGTTTCGAGTCTCATAGAAAAGGGTCTGAATACTTATGTAAATAAGGTATTTCTATTTTTTTTATCATACTGAAACATATTGAAACATGAGGTCGATCCGGCAACCTTTCAGTTACGGGCCCAACACTCTAACCACTAGACTACCTGCCGCCCCAGTGTTTATAGTATGTGTAAATTCTGTGTCTATGTATTTTGTCCGTATTTTCTGTAGTCTCTTTATTTACTATCTGTAACTCTGTAGCAGCACCATTTCACACCGAGTCAAATTCCTGTACAAGATGGTGGAAACTGGAACACGTTAAAATACACATTAATCCAGAGCATCCCAAACATGCTCAATTGGTGACATGTCTGGTGAGTATGCAGGCCATGGAAGAACTGGGATATTTTCAGCTTCCAGGAATTGTGTACAGATTGTTGCTATATGGGCCTGTGCATTATCATACTGAAACATGAGGTGATGGCAGCAGATGAATGGCACGACAATGGGCCTCAGGATCTCGTCATGGTATCTCAATTGTGTTCGTTGTCCGTAGTTTACGCCTGCCCATGCCATAACCCCACCGCCAACATGGGGCACTCTGTTCACAAAGTTGACATCAGCAAACCGCTTGCCCACACGATGCATACACGCTACGCTGTCTGCCATCTCCCCAGTACAGTTGAAACCGGGATTCATTCATGAAGAGCACACTTTTCCAGCGTGCCAATGGCCTTCGGAGGTGAGCATTTGCCCACTAAAGTTAGTTATGACGCCGAACTGCAGTCAGGTCAAGATACTGGTGAGTAGGACGAGCACGCAGATGAGACGGTTTCTGACAGTTTGTGCAGAAATTCTTCGGTTGTGCAAACCCACAGTTTCATCAGCTGTCCAGGTGGCTGGACTCAGACAATCCCGCAGATGAAGAAACTGGATGTGGAGGTCCTAGGCTGGCGCGGTTACACGTGGTCTGTGGTTGTGAGGCCGGTTGGACGTACTGCTAAATTCTCTAAAACAAAGTTGGAGGTGGCTTATGGTAGAGACATTAACATTAAGTTATCTGGCAACAGCTCTGGTGGACATTCCTGCAGTCAGCAAAACGTGAGACATCTGTGGCATTGTGTTATGTGACAAAACTGCACCTGTGTAATGATCATGCTGTTTAATCAGCTTCTTGATATGCCACACCTGTCACGTGGATGGAGTATCTTAGCAAAGGAGAAATGCTTGCTAACAGGGATGTAAAAAACATTTGTGCACAAAATTTGAGAGAAATATGCTTGTGCATATGGAAAATTTCTGGGATCTTTTATTTCAGCTCATGTAACATGGGACCAAAACTTTACATGTTGCATTTATATTTTTGTTCAGTATACTTCCCCCATTGCACATCATCCTGTTACATTTTTTTCTCTAATTTATTTGTATTAATCTATCTCTACACAAAGTTATACTGTAGCTTATGCAGTGGTTATAGTATAGTCTGGCGTTTTCTTTGTGGATTGTGTAAATTCTGCGTCTATGTATTTTGTCCGTATTTTCTGTAGTCTCTTTATTTACTATCTGTAACTCTGTAGCAGCACCATTTCACACGAGTCAAATTCCTGTACATGGAAATGTATTCTTACTGCTGTGAATATCTATCACCACCATAACAATAAAATATCTGTCTTCTAGACAAATAACTGACCCACTACCACTCCTCTGGGATGTTAGCATAGGTATTTGGGAGATTAACTTCTTAAATGAATCTTAGCCATGTATCTTTCCTCACACACAAACCACTGCAGAGTTAGCTCTGATCCAGGGCGTTACGTGTGGCTTGAGTCTTCTTCAAGCCTTCCATTGAAGAAGGGTCAAGTTGCACGTAACACCCTGGACCAGAGCTACTGTAGAGTACACTTTGCATACCTCCTATACATCTCCACTTTGCATAGTGATGTAATCCAGTGTTAATGCTATCAGAAAACCCACAGAATTGAAAAGAGAGCCTTCTTAGGTGTAGAAATTCACTCCATGACAGTCTTCTAAGTGCTGACTGTCTATCTGGTGATCGTTGTTTGACAGTTGGCCATATGGTTGCAGTGCTGGCCACTTGTTAGAGAAGGCGAAGGGAGTTCCACATCACTGTCTCATCTGGGCTCAACTATCACATGGTGCACAACATTTCCTGTGGGGACAAGAAATCATTAAAAGAACTTTGAGTGATACTGTGCCATTGTATCCTCACTCAGACCAACCAGTGAATATATGAGGGTCATTACTCAAATCAAAGTATGGGTTGCATCCCAAATGGCACCCTATTCCCTATATAGCGTACTACTTTTGACCGAGGCCTATATGGTTCTGGTCAAAATTAGCGCACTATATAGGGAATAGGGGGTTGGCTTTGTATTTCTATAACGCAGCATTTTGAAAACATTAATGATTCTTTGTGTGTAATATTTGATCCATCCACACACACTTTATTCCACCAACATCTTAGTCAAACAACTCCAGGGAAGTGAAGGCAGTCAAACAACCCCAGGGAAGTGAAGGCAGTCAATCAACCCCAGGGAAGTGAAAGCAGTCAAACAGCTCCAGGGAAGTGAAGGCAGTCCAACAACCCCAGGGAAGTGAAAGCAGTCAAACAACTCCAGGGAAGTGAAGGCAGTCAAACAACCCCAGGGAAGTGAAGGCAGTCAAACAACCCCAGGGAAGTGAAGGCAGTCAAACAACCCCAGGGAAGTGAAGGCAGTCAAACAACCCCAGGGAAGTGAGGTTGTGATCAGAATGCATCTGAGTGAACGTGGAATTCACTTACTGTCCCAGGCCTGGTTCCCAGATGCTTCTCTTCGCAGGGAGACCCTACATTAACCCACCACCACCTTCTCCTCTCTATGGGTCTGTCCCAAATGGCATCATATTCCCTATATAGTGCACTACTTTTTACCAGGGCCCATAGGAGTCTGGTCAAAAACAGTGCACTTTATAGGGAATAGGGTGCCATTTAGGACGCAGACTGTTTTCATTGGGTCTGGTACCCATATCCCTCCTCCTGTAGCCCTGCTCTACTGAATATTCAGGCATGCCCTCCCATGCACCATGACATCAGCAAGTTTTTTTTATTCTTTTGCCTCGTTTCACTTACGTAAACCTTTGTTCATCCGCTCATTAGGATAGGAGGATGTGTTCTCATGGGAGCAGTAGTATGTGGTTTTTCTTATCGCTTTATAGAGAGGGAGTCTGCTTGTTAGAAATAAGTATGCTTTAGATTATGTTTAATAAATTGGTGTTGAATTTCCTCTCTGTCTGGGTCCAGACCTGTGACCTGCCTTCCCTCAGCACTTCCTTTTCACATCCTTGTTTAAATACTTTTTGGAACAGGAGCCATTTGGAGGAAATGCTGTAGGCCTCAATGGTCACTAGCCAAATGTAGTGGACCTTACTGTAAGTCCATAGTCCAGGTAAATGTAGGCGACATTATTTATTTACCATATAAATAACATTACATTTAATCATCAGATCAGAAAGACTGCTTCATTCTTTTTTACTCTCCAATTTAGGATTTTCACATTGAGCTGTCCATATTTGTCCAGCTGTCCATATTTGTCCAGATGAGGGAACTATAGATCAACATCAGAACATTTGTATTTGTATTTATTATGGATCCCCATTAGCTGCTGCCCTTGAATAAGTAGGTGTTCTAAAACGTCCAATTGATGAATGGAAAAAGACATCTGTTACAAAACACCCAAAAGTTTAAAAACATTCTGAGATTGTTAAGCCAAGCCTTCGATACTGGTTAAGCCTACAAGGTAGGGAGGGATGTATTTTCTGTTTGTCGAGATTGACATAGTCTATTTATTCTGGTGTTAAAAATGCAAACCATGGATAAAACACTATGGAAGGTTTCCTGATTGTTACTCTCCTGCTTTCACAAAAGTATTTATTTAGTGAACATCAAGAAGATTTTGCATTGTAGTATCTCCACATGAATAATATAAACAAACGGCAGTGTCATACTTTATTCAAATGAAAAATACTTACTTTTTTTGTGCAACAAATTAAGTGTTGTTCATGACTGATCAAAATGTCTTTCACACACAAAATTCATAAGAGCTACTGTTTTCGGAAACCTCCATAAGAAATTGTGAAATAAGCAAGAATATTAAAGGCCCAGTGCAGTCAAAAATGTGATTATGCAGCGTTTTATATATATTTCCACACTATGAGGTTAAAATGATACTGTGAATATGATGATAATGCCCTTTTCGTGTAAGAGCTGTTTGAAAAGACAGCTAATTATCAGTTTTCCCCCCACTCAGACCATTCCTAGAAGTTCTTGCTTGAGAAATTGCCCTTTGCTAAGAAGCTATTTTTGTTTATTGTTTACTATTTTAAAACAATCACACTAAGGTACTTAATTGTTACATATAAATGATTTGATATTGAGATAAAAATGACTGCATTAGACCTTTAACAACATGAATTATGAAACAAAAAATATCAACAACTCTCCTTGTGACAACCCTGATGAGGGATTAATAACAATGTGTCAATCAAAAAGCATTGCATTATGGGCAGATTAAAACATGCATGGAAATGCATTCTGGAAATCCACATGGATATAAAAATATTTTTGGAAAACATACATAGCTACAATACAATCTCATTTCAATGTGCTTTGCCCCAATGTTTGAAAAGGAGAAAGGGGACGCATCTGTGTGTCTGTGAGAGAGCTATTCTGTGTTTCTGTATCTGTGAGCAGATGTAGTCCAGTGTCTGCTTTTTTTGATACAGTATCCTATTCTATCTGTTTTTGGCCGGCAACAGACTGGTCAGAATTTAATCATGGGTGACTCTGAGTCCATAGATAGATAGTGGGGTCAGCATGTGGCCCTCAGCACTTCCCTCCACCTGAGGAGGTAGAGCTGCAAACTGTCGACCTCCTCACTTCAATTTTCATTGACTGGCTCTCGGCTCGCGACTCTAACCGTGTCACAGTGGACACGCCTGTCACAACTGCCTTGCCTATTTTCATACCTTTTGGCATAGGGATTCGTGTGGCCGCGGCCCGAGATGACTGCACATCCGCCCCGGGCTGAAAGGATTCACACGAAGTAAAACAAAAGCACAGAAAAGGTTTTTAAATTATTATTATCATAGTATCATAGACAAGCACAATAGCAACAACAATAATTATTGACTTTGTGTACAATTAGTGGAAACAAATTCAAGCTGGCAAGTTATATACTTGTTGCTGTGAGACCAGTTTTGTCATTGTTAAAACAGTGGTGCAGAATTACATGTAAGTGAAAGAAATTCATTAATTCAAGAGGGATGACAAGAGTTGGCCATCTTGGATATTGATTTGGATTAGAATTTAAGTGTTGCATTTCTTATCTTTCAAAAAGCTTTGATCCATAAAGAGCTTATTTAAATTTAGCTGTATGAAATGCCACAATGTTATCATAGTTACCATAGCTCACCTCGCCCTTCACAGCATTAGGAAAGTGCATTTCAAAGGTAGCATCCCAAAAATAGTTTACATTGAATTAACAGAACTTGGGTTAAGATATTATACACTACAGTAAGCTGTTCTTATTGCTGATGTGCAGGTAAGCCCACTTTAGTAGTCAAACATCCAAATTGGTCATCACTGGTCCATTGTGGGTTAAAAGGAAGGAACAAGCAAGTTTGTGCCAGTAGAAACAGGTGTGTCAAAACAAGGCCCTTTGAGAGTGGCCTTTTTAAGTTGGGGATATGCATGTCAATTCATTCCAGTGTTAGTATTGGTAATACGTAATATAAGGAGTGTATTTATTTTGGTATACCTGGAAAGAGTGCTATCTAGTGAGCAGACCCCACCTGATATCATTTTGAAACATTTAAGAAGCAACTGAAATATAGAAGATTGGATATCATTTAGATGTCTTTATCTGAAAAGAAAATCACATAATTTAACAAATACTTTATTACTAACAATGGAATAGAATGTACTTAGACTGCCAGCTGTCAACGGTTACATCCAATCAATATCTAAATTGTGCAATAAAAAGCCTCTCTGTTAGTGAGACAGCCCTTGTTCAAGTCATTATAAAAAGGGACAGAGAGAGCGGTAGATGGCAGAATGAATAGAGGGCTTATGTAAATATACTCGATTTTGAATACTCACCACAGACTGAGTTGGCCTGGAGAGGGCAGAGGTGATGGGCGTGATGGTGATGCTGCTGGTTAATTTGCTGGGGCTGGTCTTCCCAGGCACGGGGGTGTTGTTGGGGTGACGCCGGGAGCGTAGCACCGTACCCGTGGGTGCCTCCTTGCTCTCTGCGCTCACACTAAGGGGCCTGACTGTCACCGTGGGGCTGCTACTGCTGCGGTTCGATGGCCTCTTAAACTGAGCTCCCAGGTGGATGTGGATCTTGTTGTCCTCTGTGGTGGTGATGATACTGGCGTTGTAGTTTTTGACAAGCGTGGGCACCATCTGCTTCTCTGGGGTCACCTTGAACACAGCCCGGCCCATGGTGCTCATGTCATGGGGCTCAGGGGATGCGGAGGCAAAGGCCTCTGCCACCGGAGTGGTGTTCACTGTGATGATGGAGACGGGGGAGAGGGGTCTGTTCGAGTCTGAGTAGGAGGAGCCCTTACTCCTGTCTGGGGACTTGGCCCTGGAGATGGTGGTGATGGTGACTGGAGACTTGCACCGCTCTAGCCCCCCCATCATGCCCTCACCTGGCTTGCTCTTTGAGGATACGGTGGTGGGCTTGGGAACAATGGTGATGCGTGGCCTCTGAAGGCCCAGGGTGGGGATGATGGTGGCGCTGGAGAAGAAGTCCTCAGCACGAGGGCCGGTGATCTCCATGGAGGCAGTGCTTTTCTCGTGATCAGGGATCACTCGGATGTGCAGCGGCTGGCCTGGCTTTCGGGACATGGTCAGCTCAGATGGACGAGGTGAAGAGTCCCCATTAACGTGAGGGGTTAGGGTCTTCTCTGGGGTGGTTTGAGTGATCGTCACTGCATCATTCTTTTTCATCCAGGGCATCCAAGATTTTCTCATGCCCAGATCGGTGGCTGCAGGGGGGTAGCGCTCCAGCACGGTTGCAGGCTTCTTTAGACCCCTCTGCCTGAGGTTGCTCATGATATTGTTCTCCTCCAGGACAGAATTCCTGATGAACACTGCAGGTGTGTCCTCCTCAGCCGGCTCATTGACCACTACGTCTGTCTGCACTGCAATGGAGGTGATGGGGACGTCCACTATCCTCCTCCCATTCATACTGGGACGCAGGGCGCGGCTGTAGCGCTTGGTGACCTCCAGCTCTTTGGTGAGGTTGACCACTTCCTGGCTCAGGCTCTTCTTCTTGTCCTCCTCCTCCAGGAACCTCTGCTGGAGGAGGGAGTAGTCCACCTGCAGCTGGGAGAGCTGGTCTTCCTTGTTCATCAGCTCGTGGATCTTCTCTTTGAGGGCTTGGACATCTGCCTGCAGCTCTCTGGTTCTGGCCTCTTTTATTTTGCAGCGCATCATCAACTCAGCCTCCTGGCTCACCGCCTCTCCCTTCTCTATGGCCTTGTTCATGGCGGTCTGACTCTTCATCTCATCCAGCAGCTGAGCGAGGACATTGGCCTTGCCCTGCTCCGTTCTGAACTTCTTCTCCAGTAATTCGTACTCGTCCTCTGTCTTCATCAGGTCACCTTCCATCACCTCTAGCTGTTTAAGGCGGTTTTTGAGTCTTTCGATTTCCTGTGTTAGCTCCTTGACTGTGTTGTGCTCATCCAGGGATCTCTTGTCCTTATTATCTCTGCTTTTCAATGATTCTCTTTCACCCTCCTCTAGCTCCTTCATCCGTTTTTTCATCACGCCAACCTTGAAACTAAGATCCCTGCACCTTTCCTCTTCACTTGTGAGTTTAGTTTTCAGTTCATCTTTCTCTTTAGTAAGAGAGGTTACTTTCACCTCCATTTCTGATTTCAGTCGGAGGAATCTTTTGCTCTCCTCAATCAACTTTTCTGTGACCTCCATAACCTTACCCTGCTCCGTTTTGAACATCTTATTTAAATCGTCTCTCTTTAGCTCCCCCTGTTTAATTCTCTCAGTCATGATCTTCCTCTCATCCACTAGTATCACTGTAAATGACTTCAGCTTCATTAGATCATCCTTTAGACCCATCTCTGCCTTCTCAAGTTTCGACTCAGAGTTCTCCAGTTCTTTCATACGTTTTTTCACTGTGTCCAGCTCACCAGTTAAGTCCTTTGCCAGTCCTTTCTCTCTTACTATGTTAATATGAAGTGTTGCACACTCTGATTTGCTCATGTTGAAGGCCCCCTCCAGTTTCTCCAGCTCCACCATTCTCTTCTGCAGTTTCTCCACCTCCAGCCTCAGCTCCCTGCCGGTGGTCTCCTCGTCCTGTAGCCTCTTCCTTAGCTCCCTGGCCTGGCTCTCTGTTTTGGTGATCTCCTCATCCTTGCTCTCCATCTCCAGGACTCTCTTGTGCAGTGTCTCCAGCTCTGCCATGAGGCTGGAGTTTCCACACTCCCCCTTGCTGATCTTGTCCCTCAGCACCATGAGGTCTTCCTCTGACTTCTGCAGTGCCTTGTTGCTCTCCTCCAGCTCCTCGATCCTGTGGGCCAGGCCTGCCAGCTTCAGGCGGAGCTGGCGGCTCTGGGACTCCTGGTTGGCCAGCTTGGCAGTCATCTCCTCACGCTCCCGGGTGAACTTGGCGGCTTTGCACTCTAGCTCCGCCTCAAGTTTGAGGAACTTCTGGCTGTCCTCCTTGGCGTTGCTGCTGACAGTGACCAGTCGCTGTTCTCTTTCCTGGAGCTCGCTGCTGAGTTCCTGGACCTTCTGGCTCTGCTGGTCAATCTGCTCGATGTGGAGCTGCCGCTCATCCACCAGCATCAGGACAAATGACTTGAGTTTGACCAGCTCCTCACAGACCTTCTCTAGCCTCTTGCTCTGATCCTTGTCTTTACGATCCTGGTACACCTTCTCCTGCTCCAGCAGTCTCTTTAATCTGTGTGAGAGAGAGAGAGAAAGTAACAGAGAGAGGGAGTGAGAAAGATATGAAGTTTGATTGAAATTTAAAATCTCTATTTGAGATTCTTTCAGCTGTTGCACCTGATGTAAACTTTGTATCTACTACATTGTAATTACATCCAACATTTATTTGTGATGGGTAGCATGTGAGACGCTGAAGTGAACTACACTGTATAGATTGTCCTGTTAGTGAGCACTTCACCTCTCTGTAGTTCCAGAGTAGAGGAGCCTGACCAGACTGATTTCCTTTGCCCCCAGCCCAAAGCCCCGTGGGCAGTGGTGGGAGCTGGGATGGGAAGCAGGCAAGCAGAAGTGATGGCAAAGGCATGATAGGAGAGGGAACAAAGGAGGAAGGGAGGTAGGGAGGGAAGGAAGGAAGGAAGGAAGGAAGGAGGGAGGGAGGGAGGGAGGGAGGGAGGGAAGGAGGGAGGGAGGGAGGGAGGGAGGGAGGGAGGGAGGGAGGGAGGGAGGGAGGGAGGGAGGGAGGGAGGGAGGGAGGGAGGGAGGGAAGGAAGGAAGGAAGGAAGGAAGGAAGGAAGGAAGGAAGGAAGGAAGGAAGGAAGGAAGGAAGGAAGGAAGGAAGGAAGGAAGGAAGGAAGGAAGGAAGGAAGGAAGGAAGGAAGGGCAGATTAGAAGCCTGAACCCTCATGTGATTCTCCCCAACAGGGGTAACTCGTAACCCTGCCCTTCACACTAAGAAAAGTACCACAACATCAGAGATATGCTAGCTAAACTGTAAAAACACAACCAGTGTCCTTAATGTGGCACACTGCCAACCTAGGGACACCGAGTGAACCTTAACGGAATAATGTTAGTAGATGTTTAACTCATCTCTGCGGGAGTCTCTCTGTCCAACTGCTATAGTATGGTGGACACACTAGCAACTCATTATAATCAGGAGTGACTCCTGCATATCATTGTCCTTTGTTGAAGCCTGTTACTTTGCATTACAAACATTCTCCCTGCATGGCACATTACCCAAATCCACCAGGAGCCGGTCTAAAAACAATGATAGCAGCCAGATTGCGCTGTCTTCTTAAAGTTTCAACAGCTCAAACTCTCAGACTTACCGACTGCTAGTCAGGAGGGATGCATAGCAGGTAGGTCCATGCCTAGTGTGTTTTGGATAGTGCAGGAGCTGAGCTGTATGCAGGCAGCGGCTCTCTCTCACAGGGTCATGAGAGGGCCCCCACTCCACAGGGACTTAGCCATCACATTCCAAACATGTCATCAATGGACAATGAAAGGTGAATGTTGTGTAAAACTAGCCCTGCTCCACTAGCGGGTGGTGATGTCATCCCTCCTCCCATTTATGGCACAGAATGGTGCTGTCCTTGTTTGGCCACAGAGGAGGAGTTCAAGCCAGGGGGGAAGGCTTTTCACTCTATCTTTCCTGTTCCCCTCTTTATTTTCTCCTCTCCTCCAACAGAGAAGGGGAATTGTATTTGTGAGAAATACAGTAGATTTGCAGCAGCCTTTTAGACCAGAGGTAAAGTGATACTAAGTTAGCAGTGTCTTTCCACTTCCTATACACTAGCTGGTGTCTTGCCTGACCCGTCTTGCAACCAATCGTGTTTCAATAGAAACAAGACAACAAGGGGAACGTTTTGTTTTGGGGAGAACAATGTCACACTAGACATTAGACCACACTAGACTCTCTAGTTCATAATATTCTGTCCTTTGAATGTATGGGAAGCAAAGTGGTAGAACTTCAAATGTCTATCTGTGTAGGATGATACTGCTACATCCATAGGACACATTGTAATGAATAGATACCAGGTCCCAAGGTGGGATAAAGGGAGTGAACTTTTAAGTAGCCTTGTCCTAGCCAGAAAAACTCCTACCCTGTGGGCTAAGCTCCTGTTTATGTAGTGTAAGGCAGCTTGATGAACAAATACACCCCCTGGACAGAATGCTAGTCTGTCGCAGGAATGTTGAAGATATTTGCAGCACTGCAATGCTCTCACCATTAAAGCACATACAGGATCTCTCACCCATACTACAGCTCCTGGCTGGGGAGCAACACTTGTGGTCTTGTTAAAGTGGAATAATGCAAATACCACACAGACGATGTCACTGGTCATATGAATCCTAAAACCTGCGTCACAAGGTCCAGGGTGGCCTTCAACACAATCTGCCTGGCAGCTGTCGAGCAGAAAAGGCTCCAGATTAAAGGCAGTACAGGAATTAACTGTTGCATGACCACTGCATTTCAGGAGAGAGGACTTATACAACAAGCCTACTTCAAGGTATCCAGAGAATCTTACTGAGGAGACCAGTACTGAGGAGACCATTTGCGTTCCAAATGGCACCCTAACAACTTCCAACAGAAAGAAAGAAGTCACATTTGTAAATAACTACTCTACTCTATAGGGAGAATTTTTCCTCTGGAAGAGAATCATCATGTCCGATTTTTGTTTCACTTTAAAGTAACACTTTTGGAAAACAGAGACGGACATATTACTATATTTTCATTTAGGGAAAACATACCTATCTTCTAAGTATAACTACTGACAAAGTGGTGGTAGTGGGAGAGGAGTGGGGGTAGTGGGGCAGGAGTGGGGGTAGTGGGACTGGAGTGGGGGTAGTGGGACAGGGATAGTGGGACAGGTTCCACCAGAGTGGATGAAATACAAACAAAGACCATCTAATTAGCCTGTCTCTGTCTCTGTCTCTGTCTCTGTCTCTGTCTCTGTCTCTGTCTCTGTCTCTGTCTCTCTGTGTGTGTGCTGACTTGCATCCTTTCACAGGTGCTCAGGGTTGTCCGGTCTATGACATCACCTACAGTGAGTGAATCTCCGAGATGACTGCAGCTGGGAGGAATGTGTTATCACACGGTGCCGAGAGATCGGGGGAGGGTGATGACGGGGGAGGCGCGGAGGGGAGAGGGGTCATCGGTGAGGGGTGGGGGTGATGGGGCAACTGCAAATCTGTGCGTCAGAGAGCACAAGACAAAGCACACATTTTGTAAAGTTGTATGCTGCTTTGCAAAATCTTTCAAAACTCGAGACTGAGAGAAAAAAAGAGATGGACATCTGCTCACCAAATGAGTAATGATTTTATAATCATTTTCATGCATTTGAATCGTGCAGAGGTCACTAGTCTGTCATTTCACATGTTGCTGAATGTGATCCACTCAAACCAAATATTAATATATAACTCCCCAAATGTATTATTTCAACATACTGTATATTTTTAACACTTCCTCTAAGACTCTATCCATATAAACCTAGCTAAAGGCTTTAACTAAATGTACGGTTGTTGGTCAGCTTGTTATTCTTGGAGGCCCTTTAACTACTTCTCTAAAGTCAAATTCACTAGTGGATACCATTTTTATATACAGCATGAAGGAAGTTGGAGGTAGTTTCGCGAGCCAATGCTAACTAGCGTAAGCGCAATGACTGTAAGTCTATGGGTATCTGCTAGCATCCTGGCCGTTTCAAAAAGGTAATTAGACTCTGTGGGCTATCTTGTCCACGTGGGCGATCTTCTCCACGCTATGTCCAACAGACCGTGAAACCTCTGTGAATTTGTTCACTTGTTCACTGAACCAGACACTCAACATGTCCTCAACGCAGAAAAACATGGCAGTCCTCAGGTTGAGCACAGGTGGGGTACTAGGATTTCAAGGGCATTCCTCAAAATCATTAAGTAATGTGAAGCCCTGCCTGACTATGCAGAGGTGAATTGGGTCCATTGAAACATTGGCTGCGTCCCAAATAGCACATTGTTCCTTATATAGCGCACTACTTTTGACCAGGGTCCAATGCACTATGTAGGGAATAGGGTGCCATTCTGGACACACACATTACTTCACTGGGCTGTATGTCTGAAAAACACAGAGTGTATGCCGGGAAGCGGCTGTGTCAGAGTGAGTTTTACCCTGGCATTTACTGTCTGGCAGTGTGGGTAACATCCTCTTGTCTTTTCATCTATTTCTTACAGACAGAGATAGAAATGTCTCACCACTGCAGCGGTGGACTTAGTGATTTGGAGGCCCCAGGCAGAGGCCAGTCTGAGGACCCCCTCAGGATTGATAGTAACAACATGTAATTTAACTGTAAAACAGTCATGATGTTTTCATCTGTTTGTCAAACAAATCACTTAAAAAATTACCTTCCTTGTCACGTTCATCCAAAACAATTCCAGAATCCAAACTGCGCACCCGCCAAATTTCCTTTAGTTAGCAAGTGACTGAAACTACACTGAATCAACGTTGTGAACAGAGTCCCCCATGGCGGAGGTGGGGTTATGGTATGGGCAGGTATAAGGTATGGACAATGAACACAATTGCATTTTATCTATGACAATTTGAATGCACAGAGATACCGTGATGAGATCCTGAGGCCAATTGTCGTGCCATTTATCTGCCGCCATCACCTCATTTTCTTTAAAGGTACGTATCTGGGACCAACCGATGCATATCTGTATTCTCAGTCATGTGAAATCCATAGGTTAGGGCCTAATTTATTTATTTCACTTGACTGATTTCCTTATATGAACTTTAACTCCTTTGCAATTGTTGCGTGTTGTCACAGACCGCATCAAAGCAAGCAAAACAGCGCCCCTCTGTCTTACTATACGTAGCCCATGTATGACATGCCATAGTCTTTTTGTCCAGACAAATCAAATCAAATTGTATTGGTCACATACACATACTTAGCAGATGTTATTGTGGGTGTACCGAAATGCTTGTAATTTTTTAGAGTCCCTGATGTCTCTCTGGAAGAAGATCCTTGCCCTGAGCTTGTCTACTTTATTGTCCGGAGACTGAACATTAGCAAGTAATATACTCGGAAGAGGTGGACGGTGTGCACGCCTCCTGAGTCGGACTAGAAGTCCACTCTGAATACCTCTTCTCCGCCGGCGGCGTATTGGAGCTGCCTCTGGGATAAGTTCAGTTGCCCTGGGGAGTACGAACAAAGGATCCAAATCGGGAAAGTCGTGTTCCTAGTCGTAATGCTGGTGAGTTACCGCCACTCTGATATCCAAAAGTTATTTCCGGCTGTATATAATAACACAAAAAACATTCTGGAAAGTTTCTTAGGAGCTAGAAGCAGTATTATCAGCAGTATTATCAGCAGCCCCTGTCTTTTTACTAAATAAATGCATATTGTATATATATAAAAACTGCAGGTATGTATTATTTGATGAAACACTGCTATTAGCCCATAGAAAAGCATTTAGTAACAGATTGATACATGCAAAAACAGATAGTAAAAAATGTAATCAAAATGAAGTATGTTTTGAAGTGTCTGTCCTACATCTGAGAAATGACCTCCCGAGTGCCGCAGCAGTCTAAGGCACTGCATCTCCGTGCTAGCGGCGTCTTAACAGACCATGGTTCGATCCCGGGATGTATCACATCCGGCCGTGATCGGGAGTCCTATCGGGCGGCGCACAATTGGCCCAGCATCGTCCGGGTTAGGGGAGGGTTTGGCCGGAGTAAACCTCATTGTAAATAAGAATTTGTTCCTAATTGACTTGCTTAGTTAAATAAAGGTTAAATAAAAAAAATTATATAAGAAAGCCCACAAAAATATGTTTACCTTTAAGATGGAAATGCCCTATTCACTCCCATACATTTTTCGGCCCGGTACTGGGTTACCTTCAGACGAGTCTCGTGGCAGTTGTGGTGGTAGAGCAGATCGTGCTCGTAAGATCCTCATCTTTCCAGAGAGGGATCATATTAGTGTGTAGCCAAAACCATTCGGATGTTACAGATGTTTTCTTGAGAAGTCTGACAAACACTGCTGTAGCTCGGCCACCTTCCACCACAGATTCATTTTGATTTTGGGCCTCAAGCGAATATATATATATATTTTTTAATTATCCTAAATGTTTTTATGCCCAGCTCATGATGCCCCTTGATGATGTGAGGCCTGAGAGATGGGGTCACGCCAGTATCTATTCCCACGTGGCCTAGGGTGAAGCCTGAGGACAGGGGTAGGTTCTTGAAGCAATGGAGGAGAATGGAGAAGCAAAGGTCCGTTGTGGCTGCGAGCACCACACCATCGGTGCGCAGCCAGAGCCCGGAGGGGCTGAAGACGGGGAATCGCCCACCACTTCGTCTGCCCACAGATCAGGATCGGGAGAAGCCTGAGGGGTTTCATAAATACCCAGAGGAGGAGCAGACGAGGTGGTGGAGAGCCTGGGTTGCGCTTCCGATGGAGGCTCAGAAAGACCCACTCCTCCGGGAGATAGAGGAGGAGAGGGACTTTGAGAGCCGACGGGTAATAGTGCTGAGGATATTGGACAGACGAGCACCTCCAGCGAAGGTCAGCGTCCCTCCACCTCCAGCGAAGGTCAGCGTCCCTCCACCTCCAGCGAAGGTCAGCGTCCCGCCACCTCCAGCGAAGGTCAGCGTCCCGCCACCTCCAGCGAAGGTCAGCGTCCCGCCACCTCCAGCCGTCTGCTCCGCCTCAGTGCCAGAGCAGTCCGCTCCACCGGTACCCAGTCCGGGTCCAGCCGCCTGCTCCGCCTCAGTGCCAGAGCAGTCCGCTCCACCGGTACCCAGTCCGGGTCCAGCCGCCTGCTCCGCCTCAGTGCCAGAGCAGTCCGCTCCACCGGTACCCAGTCCGGGTCCAGCCGCCTGCTCCGCCTCAGTGCCAGAGCAGTCCGCTCCACCGGTACCCAATCCGGGTCCAGCCGCCTGCTCCGCCTCAGTGCCAGAGCAGTCCGCTCCACCGGTACCCAATCCGGGTCCAGCCGCCTGCTCCGCCTCAGTGCCAGAGCAGTCCGCTCCACCGGTACCCAATCCGGGTCCAGCCGTCTGCTCCGCCTCAGTGCCAGAGCAGTCCGCTCCACCGGTACCCAGTCCGGGTCCAGCCGTCTGCTCCGCCTCAGTGCCAGAGCAGTCCGCTCCACCGGTACCCAGTCCGGGTCCAGCCACCTGCTCCGCCTCAGTGCCAGAGCAATCCGCTCCACCGGTACCCAATCCGGGTCCAGCCGTCTGCTCCGCCTCAGTGCCAGAGCAGTCCGCTCCACCGGTACCCAATCCAGGTCCAGCCGTCTGCTCCGCTTCAGAGCCTGAGCAGTCCGCTCCACCGGTACCCAGTCCGGGTCCAGCCGTCTGCTCCGCCTCAGTGCTAGAGCAGTCCGCTCCACCGGTACCCAGTCCGGGTCCAGCCGTCTGCTCCGCCTCAGTGCCAGAGCAGTCCGCTCCACCGGTACCCAGTCCGGGTCCAGCTGCCTGCTCCGCCTCAGTGCCAGAGCAGTCCGCTCCACCGGTACCCAATCCGGGTCCAGCCGTCTGCTCCGCCTCAGTGCCAGAGCAGTCCGCTCCACCGGGGCCCAGTCCGGGCCCGGGTGTTTTCCCCGCTACATGGCCGGAGCCGTTTGCCCCACCGGTGCCCAGTCCGGGACCGGTCAAATCTCCCGCTCCTTGGCCGGAGCCGTTTGCCCCACCGGTACCCAGCCCGGACCGGTGATAAAAAAAGGGGCATGGGACAAAACTGTCCAACTCACCGGAGCCAGAGCTGCCCCCGAGGGACTAGTCTTCCCTCCCATTAACCCCCCCTGTTTTGTGTGTTTGTTTTTGTTTTTTTTGGGCGTCCGGGAGTCCGCGCCTTGGGGGGGGGGTACTGTCAGGCTCTGGCCATAGAGAAGCCTATTTGCTTCTCTATGTAGCTATGGTCAGAGTCTGACAGTGTCTTTCTTTTCTGTTTCTGTGTCGGGTTGGGGTGGATCCCTAATTAGAGGCAGCTGCACCGTATTGTCTCTAATTAGGGATTCCATATATGTTGTGTCTGTCCCTCACTCGGGTGTGGGTTGTTATCGATGTATGTCGCAGTCACGGTGTAAGTAAGTGTGTTTTGTTTACGTCCGTTCATTTGGTGTGTGTTGTGAACGTGACGTTAGTCTGTTCGTTAAGTCTTTTCGTGTTTCGTTAGTTCGTCATTTGGATTTATTTTACATAGTATAGTAGTGTTTTTATTTATACATAGTAAAATAAAAATCATGTCGAACTATCCCTGCGCTGCGTCTTGGTCTCTCCAAACACCCGGTCGTGACATCAATAAGCATGCAACCCACTGTCAAAACACTACCATGTTGTGGGTAAACGGTTCAGTGAGGCATGAGGCCTTTCCATTGGGGAATGTTTTATAACTGGAGTAGTTGTGCATAGCACTGTAGTGTTCTGATGGCGAAGGGCCATTCATAGCCATGCATTATCAGATATACAGACCCCTGCTCTAGGTTTTATCAGATCACTCAGATTACTGATTTCATGCCCCATTCCCCTTTCCCTTCTGTGTCAGTGGTTCTGTCCTGACTTGCAGTCCCCTATGGGCCCTGGTCAAAAGTAGTGCACTATATACAGAACAGGGTACCACTGAGGCACTGTTCTGGGGGCCAGGTTAGATTGACATCTGGATTCCACCTCTGTTATGAGCCTCATAGATTCCAACTGGGAGCATCATTTTGGTATTGGATTCTTTGAATCTCTTTAAGATCTTCTTGTTTTACAGTAACTGTCCAGTGTTTCCAGATTTCTATGAAGTTTTACTTATAATTAATTACCATATGGGTGAAATAGCTTTCCTTCCAAAAAATGGTCATTAAGTATGTTAAAAAGCAGCTTTTATGTGTTGGAATGGTGAAGGCGTATACTGGTCATTAAAAATAGTCATGCGAGTAGACCACTGATTGGCCAACTCATCCTCCTCAGAAAGTTTGTTTCAGAAGTTTTTTTTTTTAATGCTTTTATGCTTTGGCCACAAATACGAGTATATGGGTAAACAACATTATTTGGATATGAGTTTAAAGAATATGAACTTTTAAAAGTGAGATTTTCACTGGACAGTTACTTTAAAGCCATAGCCAAAAACACAGTTGGTCTCACAATAGGATAAGTTTATTTGATGGGGAATGACAGCTTTTTATCTATAAAGGTAAATGGGTGTGTCATTGATATAACTGCAATGCCATTCGAAATTGTATCTATGTAATATTGCCATAATACTGTAAATCACAGTCATAGCAACGTATACTTCACTATATCAGTACCTCTTCTATATGGCGCGTTCAATGACAATGGTTTCGTCAGGGCTCTCAACCCTGTTCCTGGAGAATCGGGGTAGTTACAACTGGGGTTGGAGCAAAAACCTACAGGAGGGTAGCTCTCCAGGAACAGGGTTGGAGAGCGTGGCACTGCCTGGTCCTGGTGTGTCATTTTTTTATTGGTTGAGTCTATTCATCACTCTATTGAGCATTGACTGTTCACCCTTATCAACAGGGCCTTGCAGGACCCCTTAGGGCCTTTTTCCAGTCCTTTGAGGGGTTCACTTTCTTGAGTGTCTTTACACACTACGTCACGGCTCTTTGAAGCTGCCTCTGTCTCATGTACAGCTTTGTCCCTCGCTCTTTGTCCGGTATTGCTTGGGCAGAACTGCTTGATGGGGACTGTGTGTGTGTGTGTGTGTGTGTGTGTGTGTTTTGGTTTTACTATCCATGTGGGGACGAGAAGTCTTCACAAGGATCGTAAAAAACAAGGAAAATTCTGAGAAGTGGGGACATTTCGCCGGTCCACACAAGGAAAACAACTATTTTAGGCGTAGGGTTAGGTTTAGGGTTAGGGAAAATAGGATTTTTAATGGGAATCAAATGTTTGATCTCCACAAGGAGATGTGTGTGAGACTGAGAGAGCCGCTGTAGCATGACATCAGAGCAGAGGGCTGTGGTGTGTGATGGTGTGATGGCGACGCCAACCCTCTCCCACCCTGGCTGAGATTGATTTCTCTTTTATCCCTCATCATGTCCTGTTTCTCAACGTCCCTGTGACACACAACCAATTCTGTAGTTAATGGGCAACTCACACACACACACACACACACACACACTTCCCCTCACCTCTCCCTCTCCTGTTCCAGTAGGTTGGTGAAGTCATCACTCTTATTCATGAAGTCGGTGTGTTTTCTTTTCTCATTGTCCAGCTCATTAACCGTGCGGCGGTGACACTTCTCGGCCAGCAGCAGTTGCTCCAGCATACGCCTGTACGTCTCGCGGTGCTTGTCTTCCAGCCGGTCCAACTGATCAACATATTAGAGGGTCTTCAATGACAACCACCATGGGTTCGTCCCAAATGGCCCCCTAATCCCAATATAGTGCACTACTTTTGACCAGGGCCCATATGGTCAAATGTAGTGCACTAACTAGGGAATAGGGCGCCATTTGAGACAGACACACAATGTCTGACTCATTCATACACTGGTATCTATCCAATATATTAAACATTGTCTTCTTTAGGGTAGCTAATGGCTAGCTATATTTAATCTATATTCATTTTTATATAAATATCTATAGTGGCACTGCTTCACCTCTTCCATGGGCATCTGGTAGACGTCGTCCCCTAGCGTTGTAGTGTTGTTGGTCAGTAGGCTGTCTCTCTGCAGGGCCTGGAGGGGTTTGATGGGGGCAGCTGAGCCGTAATGGGCCTCCAGGGCTTCGGGTTGGGTACGATCTGACTTTAGCATGTGGATGATATCCTCTCTGGCCTACAGACACGAGGAGCAGGGGGACACGTTAGGTCACCTAAGAACCATTTACACAGAGAGACAAAGACAAGGACTTTCTTTTGACTTTTACCTTCTCTAGATGACAATTAAACCACTTCAAACTGACAGATGTGGCTTTGTTATTGTGATTAGTGATTGAGGTTATTGTTTTTTAAGTGGTTTATGAGCTGTCAAAATGGTTGGAGAATATCCAGGGGAAACCAAATACAATTATTTTGAAGTATGATCATCATATTAAAATGACCAAAGGTTGGGGTAACTATTCAAAATAAACAGTACATTTATGGTTTTCCCGCACTGTGATCTCAACTCTCTCCACAGGGCGGTGCTGTTCTCGTCTGATAGACCCCTGAGTGTCTCCTGTCATACAAGTGCAGTTTTCATAACACAGGCTGTTTCTCAAACGGCACCCTATTCCCTATGTAGTGCACAACGTTTGACCAGAGCCCAAAAGTAGTGCCCTATATAGGGAATAGGGTGCCAGTCGGGACACAGTTATACAACAATACCCGTCTTATCTCTCCCCTTTAAACTGTTAATAGAGAGTTGAGTTATCGTCACACCACTGTACTAGAATATCATCCCAAATGGCACCCTATTCGCTATATAGTGCACAACTCTTTTTTTTAACCAGAGCACTAATAAAGGGAGTAGGGTTTTGGGACGCAGACAATGTTAGAAGTTACAGTAGCTAGCAAACAGCAGCACAGTGTCAGTGGAGCAGTGGTGACCTGTCATCGAGCCCCACATTAATACGTGTCACATATCAGTTTGGAAACAATGTAAAAAAAAAAGATATACAATTATCATTGAGTTAATAAAGCTGCATACAAACATGGTCTCTTTTTTGCTTTCTTGAGTAAGGCAGCTCCAAAATGCAGGTGTTTCAGCCTAGCTCAGTGCTTTCTGTGGTAGTGGGGCATATAAGCAGACAATGAAAGCTCTTGCAATATTCAATTATTACATTTCTCTAAAACAGGTTATAGGCTACATGTGCACCACCAAGTCAGAACAGTATGCAACATTAAGAGGGGAAATTAGACCAAATTATTAGAGTGAGGCACATGCTACCAACAGCTTACTACACAACATACACTTAGTACTACTTAGCTACAGTATACATATCTCCCTGGCATATTACATCATTTATGCAGCAGAATACAGGGAGAACACTGTAAGAACGGCCCATGTTCTGAATTCTGTCGCTGTACATTTCAAAAGTGCTGAACAAATAGTTATATTGACTATGTTTGTCCTAGCTCGCTCATTAATGTCTTAATCGAAATTACGTATTGCCTCTTATCCGCTCGACGTCCCCTGATGCCATAGTTTGTACATCTCAACTCTCATTAGAAACCACATTTGTTAAGCAAGTCAGCCATATCAGCTATGTTTTTTTAAAAGGCAGTAAATGAGGCTGAATGAACCGTTTCACTGCCAGACAAGACTCTGTAGGTGTAGCAGTGGTAAGACGTTGGGACTACTGTTGGGACAGCTTTATGTTGGCACCTTTTGTCACCGTTATAGTGAAATTAATGTATTGTTTAGTGTTGTGTAGTGACTTTGCTGGCATGCATCCCACATAATTTGTTTTGTTTGCCCCACCAAGATCTACATGCTAAAATCGCCACTGCAGTGGAGAACCTCTCACCTGCACCTCTCCCTCCATGACCCCCAGCAGACGAAGCAAGTCGTCCTTAGAGAGATCCATCACCCCTGCTGCATTCTGTTGTCCTCTGCTGCTCTCTGGGGTTCTCTGGATCCTTTTCACTGTTCTAGGCACCACTGTCTGGATCTTCCCCTCTTTCTGTTTCTCCACCCGCTGGACTTTCATTTTCCTCTTCATCAGCTCTGGTGTGTTCTCCTCCTCCTCTTTGGTGAAGGTTTTGGTGGGCTGGGTAACCTGGTTTATCTGTCCGTCATCTGGGCCCTCCATGGCTGTGCTGCTCCTGGACCGCATTCTCACCTGCAGGGAGAAGACAGACAACAGGGACTCTGAATCCACAGCCCAAATAGAATATGCGCAATTCCACGGTAACGGAATTGCCCTTTGTCTCAGTTTTTTTTTTTACTTTAAATGCCAAACAAAAAACATTGATATATACATTTTTAACAAACCATACAACTCTATGTACAAGGATTACTTTCAACAATTTCCACAGAAAATTTTACAAAACGTAATTGAAATAGATATGTACAGCGCCTTCGGAAAGTATTCAGACCCCTTGACTTTTTCCACATTTTGTTACGTTACAGCCTTATGATAAAATGTATTAAATAGTTTTTCTACACAAAATAACGTTGACATTATAACAAAGTTGAGTGCTGCAGAGATGGTTGTCCTTCTGGAATTTTCTCCCATTTTTACAGAGGAACTCTAGTCAGAGTGACCATCGGGTTCTTGGTCACCTCCCTGACCAAGGCCCTTCTCCCCCGATTGCTCAGTTTGGCCGGGCGGCCAGCTCTAGAGCCTAGGTGGTTCCAAAATTCTTCCATTTAAGAATGTTGGAGGCCACTGTGTTCTTGGGGACCTTCAATGCTGCAGAAATGTTTCGGTACCCTTCCCCAGATCTGTGCCTCGACACAATCCTGTCTCGGAGCTCTACGGACAATTCCTTCGACCTCATGGCTTGGTTTTTGCTCTGACATGCACTGTCAACTGTGGGACTTTATATACTGTATATATACAGTTGAAGTTGGAAGTTTACATACACTTAGGTTGAAGTCATTAAATAAATTTTTCAACCACTCCACAGTTTTCATGTTAACAAACTATAGTTTTGGTAAGTCGGTTAGGACATCTACTTTGTGCATGACAAGTAATTCTTCCAACAATTGTTTACAGACAGATTATTTCACTTATAATTCACTATATCACAATTCCAGTGGGTCAGAAGTTCACATACACTAAGTTGACTGTGCCTTTAAACAGCTTGGAAAATTCCAGAAAATGATGTCATGGCTTTAAAAGCTTCTGATAGGCTAATTGACATCATTTGAGTTAATTGGAGGTGTAACTGTGGATGTATTTAAAGGCCTACCTTCACACTCACTGCCTCTTTGCTCGACATCATGGGAAAATCTAAAGAAATCAGCCAATATCTCGGTGTGTGCCTTTCCAAATCATGTCCGAGCAATTGAATTACAATCAAGTTGTAGAAACATCTCAAGGATGACCAATGGAAACAGGCTGCACCTGAATTCAATTTCTAGTCTCATAGCAAAGGGTCTGACTAGTTATGTAAATAAGGTATTTCTCTTTTAAACTTGTATACATTTGTTAAAATAAAATAAAACAGTGTTTGCTTTGTCATTATGGGGCATTGTGTGTAGATTTCTGAGGATTTTTATTTATTTAATCTATTTCAGAATAATGCTGTAACATAACAAAATGTGGAAAAAGGCAAGGATTTGATTACTTTTCGAAGGCACTGTACATGTAAGTAGGAATACAATTACGGATAATAAACAGTAGCAGCAGCGTAAAAAGTTAGTGCAAAAAGGGTTAATGCAGATAGCTATTCGGTTAACTATTTAACTAAATATTTAGCAGTCTCGTGGCTTGGGGGTAGAAATGTTCAGGGTCCTGTTGGTCCCAGACTTGGTGCACCGGTACCGCTTACTGTGCGGTAGCTGAGAGAACAGTCTATGACTTGGGTGGCTGGAGGCCTTCCTCTGACACCGCTTGGTTCCTCTGACTGGTACAGAGGTCCTGGATGGCAGGGAGCCCTGCACCAGTGATGTCTTGGGCCATACGCACTACCCTCGGTACCACTTTGTGGTCTGATGCCAAACGGTTGCCATACCAAGCAGTGATGTAGCCAGTCAAGATGCTCTCAATGGTGCAGCAGTATAACTTTTTGAGGATCTGAGGGCCCATGCCAAATCTTTTCAGCCTCCTGAGGGGGGGGGAAGAGGCATTGTCGTTCCCTCTTTATGCCTGTGTTGGTGTGTTCGGACCATGATAGATCCTTAGTGATGTGGACACAGAGGAACTTGAAGCTCTCGACCCACTCCACCTCTGCCCAGTCGATGTGAATGAGTAACAGTAAGAAAGCTTGTACAAGAGAACAAATTAACTTCATGTAATCTCAGCCACGTTCAAGTATGACCTCAACTTTTAATCAATAGCAGAAATGCAGCATATTCACAGTATTTCCCCCGTGGTCTCACATACTCTTTCTCACCTCTGATTAATGCTCTGTGTTATTCCTGCTGAGCATAGTATTTCATACTGGTCACTTTTTCTGTTTCTTAAATTGCTGACTGTGATTAGGTGTGGGATCCAACCTAGGGAGTGAGAATGGTCTAGAAGAATGTTCTCACAGGGACTTTTTACAACATCTGGAAACAAAGCAATATTATGAGACAAGTAGCTATAATAGCAACTGTGTTCTTCTAACCTGGATACTAATATATTAATATATTCAGTGTGATGTTAATGCATCAAAACACGTGACCTTGAATGGTAGGTTATGTAAACCAACTTATACCAATACAGGACTGCCAAGACTTTACAGTATTCTAGTGTAATTCTAATCTCTTTCACCAGACACTTCCCCGCTATGCGCACTTAGCCAGGGAACAAGGTTAGTGTAATTGTAACTACAGTAGATGTAGTGGGTTAGTTACTGCCTTTACTGCTACTAGTGCACTCTGCACTCCGTACTCAAAATCAAACAGAAATGAGGACATTTCCTGGCCAAGAGCTCTCGGGCCCGCAACTGTGCCAGCCAAGTCAGATCCATTGTTTCCAATGTCCTAGAATCTAGAGAGCCAGAGACATGCTTTCCATCCTCTCACACCAGGGAGCTGGGCTACAGTATGCCTGGCCTGGCTGGCCTTGTTCGGACATTGATCCGACTGCTGTGTTTGTTGTGTCTCTGTAATGAGAGTCTAAGGAATGAGTCAGCTTCAGAAGCATTATTGTCTCCATGTATCAGAGGCGACATGCTGCAAAAAATGCGGATCACGCAATATACTCATAACAGATGGGCAATTTTGATTGAACTTGGATGATAAATAGATGAAATGTTCTGTTTCTCTCATTTCGGGAGTCTTGCTTTGGGACAATGCCAGGGATTGTGATGATGATGATGACACATCATCAACACAACAGACATCAGACACAGCTACAGGGGCTCCATAACCCGCGGTGGAGGGTGCTCGGGGAAAGAACACAAGTGCCCCAAGTTTGCACAGTCTGGGATGAAAGCAGCATGTGACTCAGACTGAGAGAATCTTGTCAGCGAAATGGTAGCAGCCACTTCAGAGCTGGGCGTTTATTATTAGTTGTTTCAGGGGAGAAGCCCTACACTCCCACGGGTACAGCCATGGAGCTGTCTTAATTCTGAGTGTCAGGAAAATAAAACTAACACAAGCTGTGGCTAACAGCAGGCAGAATATTACATTGGGGTGTTTACCTAAAGGTTCTGTATTGAATATCTAAAACAGGCTCTGGGGAAAGGGTGGCAATTATTTACAATGTTATTTTAAAGTTGCTTCAAACCGTATGAAGTCACCCACTACAATTGACATGTTCTCCTCTGTCTCATGCCCACCCTTCAATAACAGTGAGGCTAGAACCTATAAATGTGGATTCACAGGCAATATTCAATTGTAGGCTAATACGCAAACCCTCACCCTAAACATGATGACGATATCAACATGGTATCAGTTCACAAATTAGAATCCAGTCTGAGACATGTAAACAACTTTCCCTCATTAGGGTATGATAATTCACAGGACAATTTCCTGATGCCCAATATCACACGTTGAAATTAGCAACACTGAATTATCATGAAGATCAGCTTAAGCTCTTCAAGATATGTCTGGAGATGTGTTCATGCCAGGCTGGTCTCTCCAACTTACACTTAAGCCTTGATTAAAACTGGGACAGCTTTGGCCCATTGCTGACGATACAGCATATGTATGTCCCAAATGGCACCCTATTCCCTACAGAGTGCACTACTTTTGACTAGGCCCCATAGGTAATAGGGTGCCATTTGGGATGTACACTACAGATGTAGGATCTTAATTTGATCATCCTGTTTCAGGAGAACTTTTAAACTTGTAGTGTATTTGAGGTTTAAAAAGGCTTCTGAAGTTTGTAATTTTCAATTTCAGACTTGATTTTCCCTTAACCCCTGCAAAAATGTCCATGAATTATAATCAACTACAAAAGCTGAAGAACATATGCACATCCAGGTACTTTCCGCAGGTGCTGGAGTTGTAGGCAAACTCATGGAAAACAGAAAGGAAAACACTGCACACTGTTGCTCATGCTCCCAGGTGACATTTATTTCTAACAACCCATAGGTCTTCATCAGGCATCCATTTCCCAGGTGGGGGTGGAAGGTCCTATATATAGGGGCAGTGCTCAGTGACATAACTTCCTGAAACAGGAGGTATAAAAATTATGAATTATAATCCACATAATAATTGCACAATTATTTTCAGGATTGCAGGATTATTTTCCTGCTGTAGCAAACTGTCTCAAATTAAGATCCTACATCTGTATGTGAATTCTCTGCCCATGAAAATAGGTAGGTAAGGATAGGACCCATATTTGTGAGCTGGACTTTAGGCTGGGCGGCATGCACAGCTATCGGCTGGTGAAGTTTTTATTGTGGACCCATCCCTCTACTTGTGCAGTGGGACCCAAATGGGGAAACTCTAAAAAGACTATCACTTTTTAAGCCATCAGCATTCTAAACATATGACAATACTTTTACTCCACAGCTGTAGGTCTCGCACACACCAGCCACCAGTTGTAAATAAATCTTCGCTGCTATTGTCAGACTGGGCTGCAGTGCACATATGATCACACAGTTGCTAACTCACTAATTTGTTCCTATGATTCTCTGCATACATTTTTCAAGATTTAGGCTACATCCTCTAATATTGAAAGACCTTTGCTAACAAAATGGTGGATAATGATAGCCCTTCTTTGCTTCTCTCGCACTCATACTCCTCCATGGGCATGTGGACAGTGCAGCAAATCTGGCAAACAGACTGGAGTTGCGGGCCAAGGCAGTCCTGTTGTCAGACAACTAATTTGAAAGCTATTCTTTGGCTCTGGTGGGAGGAGTTATAGGAGGACAGGATCATTGTAATGGCTGGAATGGAATCAATGTAAAACTAGGCACTGACAGTGTACGTACAGGCTTGGAGTAAGGAAGCAGGCGCACAAGGTGAGTTTAATAAACATGAACAAGGCAGATAAACAAAACAGGAGAAGCGTACTAATACTGCCTGATGACTTAGGCTACAGAGGGCTAAATAAAGGTTAGTGTAATCAAGGTGATGATGAAGTCCAGGTGTGCGTAATGATGGGGAGCAGGTGTGCTTAATGATGGGGAGCATGTGCGCGTAATGATGGTCCCTGGACGGCAGTTAGTAGACCGGCGACGTCGAGCGCCGGAGAGGGGGAGTGGGAGTAGACATGACACAGTTGCTGGCTGCTGTCCAAATCCTCCCCACTTGAAGTTGTAGCTATTCAAAAAATGCCTTTGAAATGGAATTCGATTCAGTCATGCGTGCGACTGAAGACTCCCAATGTGACTAAATATGGGAAGAGGTACATTGATGGTGGAGAGACTTTATTTTGAAGACCTACAATCCAATCCTGCTGCAGTAACTCACTCTGTCTGAAGGGGAGAAAAATAAGTGTAACCGGAGTTAGAGGTGTAATGACTATACTCTCCTCTGAGAATAATAATGGTGACAATATGCTGAGTAGATTTCACCCAATTTCCAAAATCAAAATATTATGTTGTGGTCGTCTTGGCAACCCTGTATGGGGTACACAACATCAGAACTTCATAGAGCTTCGCACTTCGTTTATCAGATGATTGAGTGAGCTGTCTCTGGGAGTCTGCTTTGCACCATGTTGTATTCATGAGCTCAGCTGCCACTGTCAGTAAGTACCACAGCCGGGGTTTGGGGGGTGGGGGGGGCAATCCAAACAAAGCTATCAAAACTAAAACAAAGTTACGATAAGTCACTTCTAATGAGAACACGGCTCGATTTGAACCCCCATGACTCTGTACAGAGATACTGTACATTCCAAACCCTGGTCACCTCTGGGGTAGACTGTGATTAGCTAGAGTATATTACTATTCCATCTCCCTCTGTGAGACGCATATCACTGAGAGTTTATACGTTCAAGAGGAGGTCACTTTGTCTTTTTAATGTCACAACTCTCTGTAAATGCAGAGGAAAGCAGTCACTTCCTGAAGTTTCCTACCATTGCTACCTACCATCCCAGGACCCAGACAACCTTATGACCAAAGGTCAAGTGCGGTCACGGGTGACAAAACTCTCTGAATCTCTGTACGGGAAGGAAAACTGTCTCCATGGGTTCAGACACAGAAAGCTGAGACCAAAGTTATAGCCTGTGTAAATAGAACAGCATTGTCATCTAGTTATATGCATCTGGTTAGGTTACACATTCCACAGCGCCATGTACTGTATCATGTAATAATGCTAGGGTTTGTTATGTGGTTTCACACCAAATAAAAATGTCCAGACCACTGATATACATTTTACTAAACCTCTGTGGAAAGCTTACAACTGTGTAAATGTCTGCAGACCTCAACTCACTGCACTGTACAATGATATAGTCCACTAATAATATTGAGCGTTTACTGCCTGAAGTGCTGACGTATACAGTGGACTGAGAATAGAATATAATTGGGTCTGGGTCAGGTTCTGATCTGTAGTATTTCATCCAGATGACATAAATGGATCTTAATCTCATCTCGTTACTGACAACTTCCCCCCTGGCCCGTGGCACGTGCAGAACCCAACTGCTAATGTTGGACCCCCACATACACTCATACATATAGTACACCTCTTCAAACACTTGAGTTGGACAGAATGTATTCTTACTCTTATCAGAAAAGCAAAGGGGGAAATTAAAAGGTTCCTGAAATGTCAGGGTTATCAAGATAACTTCCTTGTACATATTTGAGTCGATGATCCGCATCCTTTGGCAACATTACAGGATATAATTATCTGCCACCATACAACGGTATCTGAAGTCAGACAACGGATGAGCAGCAGGGTTCATGGAAAGGCTGGTATAAAAATAAAACGTTATAAACAACAAGAAGCCAGACCAGGGGTTTTAGCATTCAATTCCCAGTCAATCAGCAGGGAAAATGAATGAGCAAAAGACATGTCAGGCCCAATCTACTGCAGTCCCTATACAGGGGATGGATGTGGAAATGGTTGGGTCATACAAGTTCCTGGGAGTCCATATGGACAACAGGCTGGAATGGGCGGGTAACACCGGGGCTCTGTACAAAAAGGGCCAGACCCGACTCTACTTTCTGAGGAAGCTCAGGTCCTTCAACGTGGGCAGTAAACTACTGCATACTTTCTACCAGTGGTGTGCTGGGGTGCCAACATAAAGGCTGGTGATGCTTCTCAGGTAAATAAGCTGATCAGGAAGGCTAGCTCTGTTCTGGGGATTAGCCTTGACACTCTAGAGGAGGTGGCGGAAAGACAGATGCTGGCCAAACTGCTGGCCATCATGGACAACGTCCCTCACCCTCTGCATGCCATGGTTATGATGCAGAGGAGCACCTTCAGTCATAGACTGATCCCACCACGGTGTGCCAGAGAACGCTACAGGAGGTCCTTCCTGCCAACATAGACCTGAAACTGTTGGGGTGTTAGGACCTAGTTTAACAATTAGGCATCCATCCGTGAGTAACTCTGGTCTGTAATCACTCATTCACTCAGGACTTATTCATTCAGGACTGTATATACATATTCATGTACAGTTGTTATATCATATCACGTGCAATATTGTAAGTAATTATTGGACTGAACTTACGTAGTCATTCACTCAGGAATGCATTTTAGTACCCTGTCAGTTGTATCTTTTTTCATTGCATATAGTATATCGAATGTCAATATGTGCATTTATCTGTAATTACACCCTGCACTAAGGTCTGTATTTTAAGGGAATTATTATTATTACCCTAAATTATATCATACGCACATTTAGCTATTTTTTTTAGCTCTTGCTGTCATTTACCTGTACAGTTAATGTAACCATGCAAATATTCACTTACCTGTACATTTAACTGTACATTTACCTGTACAGTTAATTTAACCATGCAAAGTATTCACTTACCTGTTCATTTAACCAGACTGTCTATTAAGTAAACTATTATTACCTTCACTTATATCATACGCACATTTAGCTATTTAAGTATTTATCTGCCATCGACCTGTATAGTATAGATAACCATGCAAATACTCCTTATTTATCTATATCAACTTGCAATATTTTTATCATTTTTTTTCAACTAACTCTCTGTAACAATGTATAGTGTACATTTTCATTACAAATTTCCCCTAGGGGATTAATATAGTATCTATCTATCTATCTATGTCAGGCTCTGGCCATAGAGAAGCTTTGCTTCTCTATATTTCTATGGTCAGAGTCTGGCAGATCTAGTATTTCTACGTCTGTGTGGTGTTGTGTGTGGGATCCCTAATTAGAGGCAGCTGCTATGCATTACCTCTAATTAGTGATCCTACTTATATGTCTGTGTTCCACTCCCTTTGCATGGTCTATCTATCTATCTATCTATCTATCTATCTATCTATCTATCTATCTATCTATCTATCTATCTATCTATCTATCTATCTATCTATCTATCTATCTATCTATCTATCTATCTATCTATCTATCTATCTATCTATCTATCTATCTATCTTCACAAGCCTATGTGCTAAGGCCTAATCAGTGACTATGGGTCCAGCAAACGACATCAGTGGCCAGCTGCAGTCCTCTCTCAAGCTGGCCAGTCTCAAATGCCTTTCTAGTGGAATTACGATGAAGTCACTTCCCTCATAAAGCAAGAGACGAAGAGACAGCTACGAGGGAAAGTGAGGGAGTGAGAGAGGAAAGTGTGTGAGCAGGGGGGGATTAAGGCTGACTGGGTGTGTTTTATTGTTTTGTTATTTACAGCCTATTTTCTCCCTAAGCATGAAACGCTCAACTATTTGGCCATCATCAGTTTCCCAGGAAACACATGCTGTCATAACCTTTAGGAAAGTCAGGACAAATGGGGTGAGGACAACATGCTGTCATAACCTCTAGGAAAGTCAGGACAAATGGGGTGAGGACAACATGCTGTTATAACCTTTAGGAAAGTCAGGACAAATGGGGTGAGGACAACATGCTGTCATAACCTCTAGGAAAGTCATGACAAATGGGGTGAGGACAACATGCTGTCATAACCTCTAGGAAAGTCAGGACAAATGGGTTGAGGACAACATGCTGTCATAACCTTTAGGAAAGTCAGGACAAATGGGGTAAGGACAACATGCTGTCATAACCTTTAGGAAAGTCAGGACAAATGGGGTGAGGACAACATGCTGTCATAACCTTTAGGGAAGTCAGGACAAATGGGGTGAGGACAACATGCTGTCATAACCTCTAGGAAAGTCAGGACAAATGGGGTGAGGACAACATGCTGTCATAACCTCTAGGAAAGTCAGGACAAATGGGGTGAGGACAACATGCTGTCATAACCTCTAGGAAAGTCAGGACAAAATTCTTTCAAGAGAAAAAAAACAGCTCACAAAATTGTCTGTAGATAGATAGATAGATAGATAGATAGATAGGTACTTTATTGCTCCCCCGGGGGGGAAATTTCATTGTCAAGCAGCTACAACAAAACACAGGGCAGGTGCAAAATGCCACAACGAAAAGTACACAAAAGACAGATACACGGTACATGATACATAGAGCGGCAGTATGAAAAAGTATAGAAATACAAGATATCTGGAGTGCAAAAAAAAAGCTATAAAAGGACATTGCATAGTATGAGTGGTTGGCTGAATATGTACACTATACATTGGTGGATGTTGGATGGTTAACTATACTATACAGGTCGATGGCAGAGAAATACTTCAGTAGCTAAAAATGCGTATGATATGAGCGAGGGTAATAATAGTTTACTTAATAGACAGACTGGGTAAATTAACAGGTAAGTGAAAATTTTGCATGGTTAAATTAGTTAAATTAGCTGTACAGTTAGGTATACAGTTATATTTAGGTAGGTAGATCAGACTTATCTTACAGTAAATATAATACTTTTTCTATACAACATGCTAAGAAGGCTTTATAGTAGTAAAGGTGAGTTGAAAGATTTGTTATATTCTGAACACAAATGACAAATGGTCCCTCATTCGGGTGAAAATACACACAGTACAGCAGCTCTTTACAAAGCAGAATTGAATCAGTTGGCCTGCAAAAATGTCAAGGACTTTGATTCTCTTTTTCATAGGAGCAGTCCAATAGCAAGGGCTGGAAATTATTCTGTGTTGCTTCAGATGCAGCTATTCAAGCTGATAATGAGTGAAGAATCCAGAGGCGTTGCGTGAGGCCAGCACTACTTCAAATCGCTGTGTGTGTGTGTGTGTGCGTGCGTGCGTGCGTGCGTGCGTGTCTTGGTCCGGCTGTTGATCCCATGTACCACACCTTCAACTTTTCAGTGTGTAGGCAGGATAATTTCACGATGGGTGGGCTGATATGGAATGTTTAATAGCATGGTGGTAATGCATTGCTTCCCTTGGTCATTTTCTGTGAGGCACACCCTTGAGGGATGTAAAATCACCCACAGCATTTTGTTGACAATGGGTTATTCACTCAAACGATCACATCAGTCATCTCCATTCAACATTCCTCACATACTGATCTATGACAGACAGATATAATATAGTAATATTTCACTGGTCTCTGACAGACAGATATAATATAGTAATATTTCACTGGTATCTGACAGACAGATATAATATAGTAATATTTCACTGGTATCTGACAGACAGATATAATATAGTAATATTTCACTGGTCTCTGACAGACAGATGTAATATTTCACTGCTCTGACAGACAGATATAATATTTCACTGGTCTCTGACAGACAGATATAATATAGTAATATTTCACTGGTCTCTGACAGACAGATATAATATAGTAATATTTCACTGGTCTCTGACAGACAGATATAATATAGTAATATTTCACTGGTCTCTGACAGACAGATATAATATAGTAATATTTCACTGGTCTCTGACAGACAGATATAATATAGTAATATTTCACTGGTATCTGACAGACAGATATAATATAGTAATATTTCACTGGTATCTGACAGACAGATATAATATAGTAATATTTCACTGGTCTCTGACAGACAGATGTAATATTTCACTGCTCTGACAGACAGATGTAATATTTCACTGGTCTCTGACAGACAGATGTAATATTTCACTGCTCTGACAGACAGATATAATATAGTAATATTTCACTGGTCTCTGACAGACAGATATAATATAGTAATATTTCACTGCTCTGACAGACAGATAATATAGTAATATTTCACTGCTCTGACAGACAGATAATATAGTAATATTTCACTGCTCTGACAGACAGATAATATAGTAATATTTCACTGCTCTGACAGACAGATAATATAGTAATATTTCACTGCTCTGACAGACAGATAATATAGTAATATTTCACTGGTCTGACAGACAGATAATATAGTAATATTTCACTGGTCTCTGACAGAGATGCTGTTGTTATGAAACCAAACATGAGGACAGGCCATGCACTGCTGTTTCCATCACTGGAAGATAGCTGAATTAGCGAAGTGATCTCATGGTTCACTGTCTTATCACTTGGGCTTTGGCTGCCGGTGAAGTGATGCCACAGACACACAGTAAAGCAGATGATTTAGAGACAACAGCTGAGAAACCTACAAGACCACAAGGGAATGCATTATGACCATCTGATTTCTAGACAGACTAGGAGGAGAGGAGAGGCGTCCACAGGCAGTCACTACCCAACGTGTCAGTAATCTGTCCAGGAAGGTACACTCCATTAAAGTCATTCCAGCTTGTTAATGGAGATTAAGGAGGAAGTGTAAAAGTGTCAAGAATAATATCCTTATAAATTGCACCAAAATGTATATCCTTATAAATTGCCCTGTGAGATATTGGCATTCATATGCAACAGGACCTCACTGTCTTCAGTTGTTCTGAACGCTATTGGCACTGTCAAATATATTTCAAAACAAACTGACCTATGAGCTGTCTATTACAAACGACAATAGATGTTTTATTCCTTGCTCATCCCCCACATAACACACAGGATGTATGTGTGGAGTTCCTATGGCCGATGACGATGTGATGATGCCACGCCGCTGAAGCCCTCCCTAATCCACATGAACAGCAGATATTTTGTCACGATCGTGGATAAAGGTAGACCAAGGCACAGCGCAGCGCAGTTTATTGACGGCGAACTTTAATACAAAAACAACAAAAGAGCACGAACGTAACGGAAGGTTGGCACACAAGAACAAAACACTACAAACAATAACCCACAACGCAGGTGGAAAACGTTACAAAATAAATAGGTTCCCCAATTAGAGACTAAACAGCTGCCTCTAATCGGCTGCCGGTCCCGGACTGGGCACCGGCGCAGTGGAAGGCTCCGGCCATAGAGCTGTCACTGGAGGGTCCGGGCTGTGGACCATCACTGGAGGCTCCGGGCTGGGGGGGGCTCACCGGAGGTCTGGTGCGTGGAGCCGGCACCGGTCGTGCCGGGCTGGGCACACGCACTGGAGGTCGGGTGCGGGAAGCCGGCACAGGTCGTACCGGGCTGGGGAGGCGCCCCGGAGGTCTGGTGCGTGGAGCCGGCACTGGAGGCACCGGGCTGGGCACACGCACTGGAGGTCGGGTGCGGGGAGCCGGCACAGGTCGTACCGGGCTGGTAAGGCGCACCGGAGGGTGAGTGCGGGGAGCCGGCACAGGACGTACCGGATGGGACACACGCTCATGAGACCTGTTGCTGCAGGCTGGCACTGGACGGACTGGGCTATAGCTGCACACTGGAGGTAAAACCATTGGCAACATTACAGGACATAATTATCTGCCACCTTACAACGGTATCTGAAGTCAGACAACGGATGAGCAGCAGGGTTCATGTAAAGGCTGGTATAAAAATAGAAAGTTATGAACAACAAGAAGCCAGACCAGGGGTTTTATCAGGAATCAGTTTAACCATGACTTGACCTCCCTAACATCATCATGCCTCTCCTCTCACAATCCGATTCAATTCCCAGTCAATCAGCGGGGAAAATGAATCAGCATCTGCAAGCGATTTTTTGTTTTTGGTCGTAAAATATTGATATCACCAGGAATTCAGCAAAAAATGTGTTTCATTGAGGAACTCTGTTTACCAAGTATTCCCACGAATTATCTCTGTCTGGGCTTCGTTTTGGTCAATTTGCAGTGTACAAATAATTATACATTTTGTTCTGCCCCCCCCGACCATCCGCTCCGAAATAAATCGCCCCGCCGCTGAATCTAGTTGCTTACCCCTAAACTATTGTCAAAGGCCCTACCATATTATTGCATCATTTTCTCTCTACTCTGTTTTGTTACTCTGCTATTAGTACATTTAAGATATCCTCTAGAGAGAGAGAGGGAGCTAAAGCTTTCTTCTGGTAAAAGATGTAATCAATTAACTTCCTAATGTACCATTTCCTGAATTGAGCCTGGACCGGACGTCAGAGTGAGAGGCAACAAAACAAATGTTCCTTCCCAACTCACTGATTCACAATGTGTTCCAAACTGACCCATTCATGACCCATTCATGACTGGGTCACCCTCTACACACATGGGTTAGTGGATGCTATCTAGAATGAATCAATCCTGAACCATGGAGTGAAACAGAAACGGCATGTACAGTGGGGAGAACAAGTATTTGATACACTGCCGATTTTGCAGGTTTTCCCACTTACAAAGCATGTAGAAGTCTGTAATTTTTATCATAGGTACTCTTCAACTGTGAGTGACGGAATCTAACACAAAAATCTAGAAAATCACATTGTATGATTTTTAATTTGCATTTTATTGCATGACATAAGTATTTGATACATCAGAAAAGCAGAACTTAATATTTGGTACAGAAACCTTTGTTTGCAATTACAGAGATCATACGTTTCCTGTAGTTCTTGACCAGGTTTGCACACACTGCAGCAGGGATTTTGGCCCACTCCTCCATACAGACCTTCTCCAGATCTGTCGCTGGGCAATACGGACTTTCAGCTCCCTCCAAAGATTTTCTATTGGGTTCAGGTCTGGAGACTGGCTAGGCCACTCCAGGACCTTGAGATGCTTCTTACGGAGCCACTCCTTAGTTGCCCTGGCTGTGTGTTTCGGGTCGTTGTCATGCTGGAAGACCCAGCCACGACCCATCTTCAATGCTCTTACTGAGGGAAGGAGGTTGTTGGCCAAGATCTCGCGATACATGGCCCCATCCATCCTCCCCTCAATACGGTGCAGTCGTCCTGTCCCCTTTGCAGAAAAGCATCCCCAAAGAATGATGTTTCCACCTCCATGCTTCACGGTTGGGATGGTGTTCTTGGGGTTGTACTCATCCTTCTTCTTCCTCCAAACACGGCGAGTGGAGTTTAGACCAAAAAGCTGTATTTTTGTCTCATCAGACCACATGACCTTCTCCCATTCCTCCTCTGGATCATCCAGATGGTCATTGGCAAACTTCAGATGGGCCTGGACATGCGCTGGCTTGAGCAGGGGGACCTTGCGTGCGCTGCAGGATTTTAATCCATGACGGCGTAGTGTGTTACTAATGGTTTTCTTTGAGACTGTGGTCCCAGCTCTCTTTAGGTCATTGACCAGGTCCTGCCGTGTAGTTCTGGGCAGATCCCTCACCTTCCTCATGATCATTGATGCCCCACGAGGTGAGATCTTGCATGGTGCCCCAGACCGAGGGAGATTGACCATCATCTTGAACTTCTTCCATTTTCTAATAATTGCGCCAACAGTTGTTGCCTTCTCACCAAGCTGCTTGCCTATTGTCCTGTAGCCCATCCCAGCCTTGTGCAGGTCTACAATTTTATCCCTGATGTCCTTACACAGCTCTCTGGTGTTGGCCATTGTGGAGAGGTTGGAGTCTGTTTGATTGAGTGTGTGGACAGGTGTCTTTTATACAGGTAACGAGTTCAAACAGGTGCAGTTAATACAGGTAATGAGTGGAGAACAGGAGGGCTTCGTAAAGAAAAACTAACAGGTCTGTGAGAGCCGGAATTCTTACTGGTTGGTAGGTGATCAAATACTTATGTCATGCAATAAAATGCAAATTAATTATTTAAAAATCATACAATGTGATTTTCTGGATTTTTGTTTTAGATTCCGTCTCTCACAGTTGAAGTGTACCTATGATAAGAATTACAGACCTCTACATGCTTTGTAAGAAGGAAAACCTGCAAAATCGGCAGTGTATCAAATACTTGTTCTCCCCACTGTATGTTTCAATTCTAAGTAACATCTTATTCATTATAGAGAACTATTGTTTATAAAGTCATGCTCAGTAGACACAATCCATTCGTGACATACAGCAGTGAATGTAGCGAAATATAACTATTCATTCCACTTTACGAACTAGAAAGGGAACTAGAAACCATATCATTGGGCATTTAAATGTCCCAGCAGCATTTAGTCCCACAAGTTTATTTTTGTAAGGAAAAGACAAACTATGACATTCTGATGCTAGTCCTACGATTAAGACTAGTGGAATAATGGAATTTTCCCTTACCTGTTCTCAATGGTCCTAAATCCCAGGTACGACAGGTCAAAAGGTGAATATCTGAGTTACTGAGAATCAAATCCCGGAGTAAAAACAGTCTCTCCTCAATGGCTCAATGTACTTCAGTTACCTTGACTGTGTGTGTCAAAAAGAGACATCATGATAATGGTGGATTTGTCCAAATATATCTGTCCTCTCTCCTCTTGCTCTTCTACCTTGTTTCTCCTGTTCTCTCCTGGCAAAGCTGTCTGAAGACAAACACCAAGCTTTGTCCTAACCCAGGGGTTTGGGCCAGCAGAGTTTTTCACACACTGAGACGATGCCTGAGTGAGCAGGAGAGAGCGAGAGAGAGAGAGAGGCGCCAAGAGGAGTTGGTCAGAGTTTCTCCAACTGTCACTTTTTGCCACAGTTTTCCCTTCAAATAGAGATATCCAGAGTTAGATGGAGAGGAGGGTAGATACTGTAAGTGGAGTCAGCCTTCGTCAGTAACCGGGACCGTGCCTTTTCCCTTGTTGTTCCTGGGCAGGAGAGTGTGGAACTCTGAGTGTAGCGGAGAGCTATATTTAACAAGTGTTCTCAGTCACTCATGGCTGTTAGCAGCTGAGCAGATTGAAGGAGGCTTTTTCAAGCACCTCTGACAGCTGAACTATCCCACTCTGAAGCAGGCAGGGGAAGATCAGCTCAACCACTCCCACCAGAGCAGAGGCAGGGTTGGTAATAAGGGCTCAATATCTGCCTGGTTAGTCAATAGACAGTCATCTTTTCTAAGAAACAAATTATCAATAATATGAGATCACCATTTTGCCTTCAACCATTTAAGCAGGGTTGGGGAGTAACTGATTACATGTCATCTGAATACAATCTGTTTTCAAAATGACACCTGAGCCAGTCTGACCACCAATCAGAGACCACTATGACAACACACCAAATGATGACCACCAGTCAGAGAACACTATGATGACACACCAAATGATGACCACCAGTCAGAGACCACTATGATGACACACCAAATGATGACCACCAGTCAGAGACCACTATGATGACACACTAAATGATGACCACCAGTCAGAGACCACTATGATGACACACCAAATGATGACCACCAGTCAGAAACCACTATGATGACACACCAAATGATGACCACCAGTCAGAGACCACTATGATGACACACCAAATGATGACCACAATCAGAGACCACTATGTTATGTCACTGATGACAATTTTGGACAGATAGCTAATAACTAACAGATTGCATTTAGAAGGTAACCTACCCAACCCTTCAGAAGTTAGTTTATTGTTTGTGTGTAAAAGGTAGTCCAACATTATGCATCCATTGGCTTGCTCAGCAATCTTTCCCAAGAAAGATTAGACTACTGATATCGTACAGGGGCCAAGTTAGCCTTTTCAAACAAAAATGATTTATCGAGAGCCATAAATATGAGAATAAAAACAAGTCAAAACAAGGCAATATAAATGAAGAGCAGTGATCCACTCCTGTGAGAGTTCTGCTGCCTTAACAAACATAAGCTCTGTTGACACGAAAGGGCCGTAGACTTTATTGGGCAGGGGCGTATGACCTTCACGTTGTAATTTACAATGGCTTTCGCACCAGAGCCACTTGAACAACACGTCTTTCTTTCAAGTGATGGTATTCACGCACCGTAAACATTCACTGTGAGAGTAACTCCAGCAGCATCACCACTCACCATTAGATAGAAAATAATAAACATAACTTCTTGTCAACTCTTTCCAATTAAACAAACGTAAAGCTAAATTAATCAAGTTCTTTCTATAATGACACATGAAAGCTGGAACTTCAGACAGGTGCTACTGCTAGGTCTCCTTGTTGAAGTATGGTATCTGGACTTTATCCCAAATTGCAACCTATTCCCTATGTAGTGCACTACTTTTGACCAGAGCCCTTTGGTCCCAGGTCAAAGGTAGTGCACTACATTGGGAATAAGGTGCTAATTGGGATGCAGCCCTTCACTTAATGATGTTTAGAACTTCAGAAACAGATGTGTATGCTGACACAGAGGTCCTGTTAATGCACAACTTATTCTACTTGAACGTTAACATCCACACGCCCCAATGAAGTCATGAAGTTGGTGCGAGAGCCAATGTTTTTGTTTTAAAAGGATCATTCTATATTTTTAGTCCAGAGCTGATGGTGGTCCTCACATTGAGATTCAGTGTTGCACTTGTGGTTCATTTGAGTCACTTGACAGACACAGCTGTTAAAGTGACCAAACTGTGTCAAAGTCTAAGTATTTTATTAAGTGATCTAGTGGTTGGTGAGAATGTTTCTGTGTAGATGACATACTTCTAGAATACATACTTCTATCCTAATTCTATCCCTATTCTATTCTAATTCTATCCCTATTCTATCCTAATTCTATCCCTACTCTATCCTAATTTTATCCTAATTCTATCCCTACTCTATCCTAATTCTATCCCTACTCTATCCTAATTCTATCCCTACTCTATCCTAATTCTATCCCTACTCTATCCTAATTCTATCCCTATTCTATTCTAATTCTATCCTCATTCTATCCCTATTCTATCCCTATTCTATCCTAATTCTATCCCTACTCTTTCCTAATTCTATCCCTACTCTATCCTAATTCTATCCCTACTCTATCCTAATTCTATCCCTACTCTATCCTAATTCTATCCCTACTCTATCCTAATTCTATCCCTACTCTATCCTAATTCTATCCCTACTCTTTCCTAATTCTATCCTAATTCTACCCTTATTCTATCCTAGTTCTATCCTAATTCTATCCTAATTCTGTCACGCCCTGATCTGTTTCACCTGTCCTTGTGCTTATTTCCCTGTGCATTTATTCCTGTGTTCTCTGTCTCTCTGTGCCAGTTTGTCTTGTCTTGCCAAGTCAACCAGTGTTTTTTTCCTAGCTCCTTTTAGATAGATAGATAGATAGATAGATAGATAGATAGATAGATAGATAGATAGATAGATAGATAGATAGATAGATAGATAGATAGATAGATAGATAGATAGATAGATAGATAGATAGATAGATAGATAGATAGATGCTTTATTGATCCCCGAGGGGGACATTTATTTTCTTTTGTGCCTAGTCACTGTCGTTCTAGTCCTCCCTAACCACGAGACTGCCTGCCCTCCTGTACTGTTCGGACTCAGCCCTGGTTTTTGAACCCCTGCCTACCCTGACCACGATTCTGCCTGTTCCACTGTACTGCTCGGGCTCTGATCTGGTTGATGAACTATTGCCTGTCCCTGACCTGCCCTTTGCCTATTCCCTTCATTATAATAAATATCGGAGCTCTAACCATCTGCCTCCTGTGTCTGCATCTGGATCTTCCAGGCTCTGGTAAACAATGTGCTCTGGGACATGTTAAATCGGTCTGTATTTGTCTACCTCAACGACATCCTGATTGTTTGTCCCTGACTCAGTCCGGTCTCAGGTCCTCGAGTGGGCTCACTCATCCAAGCTAAAGTGTCATCCTGGTTCCCGTTGTACCCTGGCCTTCCTCCAACGACGTTTCTGGTGGCCCACTATGGTTCCTGACGCCTCTGCCTTCGCCGCAGCGTGCACAGTGTGTGCTCAAAATAAGACTCCTCAGCAAGCTCCTTCTGGCCTCCTTCAGCCACTACCTGTTCCTCATCGTCCCTGGTCCCATATCTCTCTGGACTTTGTCACTGGGCTCCCTGCGTCTGATGGCAACACTGTCATTCTGACGGTGGTGGATCAGTTTTCTAAGGCCGCCCATTTCATCCCTCTCCCCAAGCTACCCTCTGCTAAAGAGACGGCCCAGATCATGGTGCAGCATGTCTTCCGGATCCATGGACTCCCTGAAGACATGGTCTCCGACCGGGGTTCTCGTCTCGGTTCTGGAAGGTGTTCTGCATCCTTATTGGGTCGTCGGCCAGCCTGTCATTCGGTTTCCACCCCCAGTCCAACGGCCAGTCGGAGTGAACCAACCAGGACCTGAAAACCACCCTGAGATGCCTCGTCTCGACCAATCCCACTACCTGGAGCCAACAACTGGTCTGGGTGGAATATGCCCTGAACACCCATCTGGGTCTCGCCTTGAATCGTTATAAATTCTATCCTAACTCTATCCTAGCTCTATCCTAGCTCTATCCTAATTCTATCCTAATACCCTTTTCCATGATTATGTCCACCTTCAATCTTCACCCTTACTTGTAGCCTAACAACAGTAACATGGCAACTGGATGTTTACTGTTAATTTATTTTAAATCTTTCCAGAACATGAAGGGTGAAAGTGCATTCTGCTCATAGCTGTGGCTATGGTTAGTCTTCCTTGCCCTGCTAATGCACAGGGAGTGGAAACCAAAGCACTGTTCATTACTAACAATTGAGTCAGGGCCTCTCCTTCTCTCTGCTTCCTAATGCTCCAAGATGGTTATCATGGTCAGGACCTCTCGGTTGGGCAATTCCTCTGGGGTTAATCTACAAGATACTCCACCTGTCAGTATCTTCTAAAGTTATTTTCACCTTTTTTGTCTACCTTATGTCTATGCACTGTATGAGCCCTTTGCTTTTTTTACAGACCCATTTGCAACTGTACAGTTGCTGTACAGTTGCCACACTGAATGGTATTCATGAATCTAAACAATCAAAGTAAAACTATATTATTCATGTCTTTACCATTAACAATACAGGTACAAATGTATGTGTACAACTCCCCAGAACCTCCTTGTACTGAAGCTGAATCAAACTGCAGGGTGCATTGAATCAAGCTCTGTCATTCCATCTAGCTAATAGAGACATTGGTTTGTAGAATTTGATACGGCCCTCAATAGACTAATCCACGGCTCGGGGAGATAAATAGCAAATAGGCAGTGAGGCAGCTCTCTGTCACATAGCAACCAGACCTATTTTGAGGAATTATTTTCAAACTGTGCTTGTAAAATCAAGGTCCATGTAATGTTTTATGGGCAAGGAAAACAAAAACAACATTGGATACACTGTTCGGAATCCTACCTATTTGGAAGAGGTTCAACACTTGCATGGGGATCCAGAGGTTCACAAATTTCACAAATTACATGTTTCCCTGTGTAGATCTCATCTATCTGTCTTCACAAGAAATTGTTTAGTAACTTTCATTAAGGCGAGTTGACTGTCTTCTTTAATAAAATATATAAATCATGCAACATCTGTTTTGCAGGTGAGTGATTTCATGCTAGTCAGTGTAACTAGTGCACCATTATGTGCCAAACAAAATAGTTTCCTATTAAGCTGCAACATAATGTAACATAATCTTTCCAATATGTGTAATGTCTAGCTGGCGGGGAGATGGATAGAGTAAGGGAGGTAGATTTCTTACACTCAAAATGAGTTTGAGGAAATCATTTATCACCAGTCAGTAGTAGGGGAGATTCAGTAATAACACTGAGACATTAAATAAGGAGATTGTCTGCATGGCACACGTCTTACCTTACATAATAGGTAATTCAGTCCCTGGATACATGTAAATCTTGGCGGGGGCAAAAAAAATGTAAAAAGTGGGATGCATGCCACAACACTAAACAATTCATTCATTCTTGAAGATCTGCTTGATGACCTGAATGTGGAATCTCAACCAGTGAAACTAATAAGTGGATAAGTCTTACATCCCAACAGAGAAAACAGCACTACTGTGGCCCCACCTCGAACACCTAGCCGACAGGTTACCATCACTTCAAGACTGTGAAGTGGGTCTGTTAATTGGATACGACTGTCCATAAGCACTGGCCCCGCTTGAAATCGTCATAGGTGGTGAAAATGAACCCTTCGCACAGCGAACTGAGCTTGGCTGGCGCATAATAGGCTCATCTAGACAGGCAGGGAAACCAAAACTTTGTCCATCGGGTTGCAGTGAAGGAAATGCCAGCCCCTCCAGTCATTGATGTTTTAAAAGCCTTAGAGTCAGATTTCACTGAGAGGACCTATGAGGACAGGTATGTGTCTCAAGATGATGCTCACTTCATACAGTTCCTCAGTGACAACATCAGACAGAAAGAGGATGGACATCTTGAGATGCCTCTCCCCTTTAAAAGGGGCAGCCCATCTTCGCTACCAAACAATAACAGGCTAGCTACTGTTCGCTTTCAGTGTCTGAAGAAGAAGTTGAAAGTCAACAAACAGTATCACGACGATACAAGACTTTCATGGAGGAAATAATCAGCAAAGGGGTGCCTGCACCAACTGAGAGAGAGACTGTGTGGTACCTACCTCATCACGGCGTCTACCACCACAAGAAACCCGACAAGGTAAGAGTTGTCTTTGACTGCTCAGCGAAGTTCTGCGGTGTCTCACTAAATGACACTCTGCTGACTGGTCTCGACTTAACCAACTCCCTTATAGGAGTCCTTTGTCGTTTCAGGAAGGAGACAGTAGCCATAATCTGTGATGTTGAAAGAATGTTCCACCAATTCCATGTCACCCCTGAAGCCCGAAACTACCTAAGGTTCCTATGGTGGGAGAACGGAGATTTGGAAAGCGAACCACAGGACTATAGGATGGCTGTCCATCTCTTTGGAGCTGCGTCTTCGCCCGGATGCGCCAACTTCGGTCTGAAGTATCTGGCACAGTAACATGAAATCGACTACCTATCAGCGTCGGCCTTCATCGAAAATAATTTCAATGTCGACGACGGGCTGACCAGTGTCGCATCAGTTGAAGAAGCCAAAAGACTGATCATTGACGCAAAGGAGGAGGGCTACGTCTCCATAAGTTAAACTCAAATCAAAGGGAAGTCCTCGACTGCATTAATCCCTTTGAAAGGGCAAAACCCATTGAACCTCTTGAACTGAAGCTGGGTGTAACTCCAACCAAACATGCACTCGGTATTCAATGGTCAATAGAAAAGGACACCTTCAGCTCAATATCAATTTGAAAGACCAGCCTTCAACCCGCCGAGGTATCCTGTCAGTCATTGCCTCTCTGTACAATCCTCTTGGGTTTGTTGCCCCATATACTCTAACTGGAAAGTGTATCCTACAAGAGCTATGCCGCAGAGGCATTGGATGGGACGATCCACTGCCAGAGAACTTACAACGACGGTGGGAAGAGTGGAAAACTGGCCTTCAGATGTTGAAAGAAGTTGCAATTCCAAGATGCTACCATCCACAAGACGTTGGCAACATTGTCAGAACAGAGCTGCATCACTTCTCTGATGCCAGCAGCAAGGGGTATGGTGCGTGTTCGTACCTCAAGTACAAAAATGACCAAGGCGCAGTTCACTCCAGTCTCGTAATGGCCAAAGCGAGAGTCACACCGACAAAGGTCATAAGCATTCCAAGGCTGGAACTCTCAGCAGCTGTAATGAAAATCGATGAATAATTCTTCTGGACAGATTCTTAAGTGGTACTGGGATACATAAATAATGAGGCACGCAGATTTCACATTTTCGTCGCAAACCGTGTCCAGATGATAAGGGAAAACACCGACCCCAGTCAGTGGCATTATGCTGATACAGCAGAAAACACAGCCGATCATACCTCCAGGGGCCTTCATGCAACACGTATCTCTTCATCAAGCTGGATTCCCGGACCTACATTTCTCTGGGAGCAAGAAGTGCATCTGAAACCTAACTCCTCAACAGAGCTACTTGTTGGTGATCCTGAAGTTAAGGCAGTTATGGCATTTGCAACCGAAGACAGCAATTACACAGATGTTCTCAACCTTCTAAGTCAGTTCTCTTCTTGGACAAAGCTCCTTAAGGTGGTCGCAAGAATTAAGAGGCTGGGATCTAAACAAGAACATCACAGTGAGCTAGTGACAAGGGGAGAGGGAGCTGCTAAAAGTCATAATCAAGCTTGTCCAACAGCAAGCCTTCTTTCAAGAGATGAAGACACTTCAGAGAGGAGAGAGTCTTCCAAGTCCAAACCCTCTTTTCTGCCTTGGGCCTATCTTGTACAAAGAAGTCCTTCGTGTTGGTGGAAGACTGAAACAGTCATCTCTCAGTCACAAACTAAAATATCTGGTTATCCTTCCAAAGGACAGCCACATCACCAAGCTGATTTTGGCTTACTGTCATGCCAAAATTTGTCATCAGGGATGTAACCAAACTCAAATGGAGATCAGAGCAAACGGATTCTGGGTCATCGGTGGAAGCAAACTAGTGGATGCAATGTAGGAAACTCAGACGACCTACTGAAGAGCAACAAATGGCTGAACTCCCCAAAGAGTGTGTTGAAGTCTCAGCTCCTTTTACATACAGCGGAATGGACTGCTTTGGTCCGTTCCTAATCAAGAAAGCCTGCAAAGAATACAAAAGATATGTCCTGATCTTCAATTGCCTCTCTTCTCGAGCTGTCCATATCGAGATGCTTGAAGATCTATCGACAGATGCATTCATCAACGGTTTGAGGTGCTTCATCAGCCTCAGAGGAGCTGTTCGTCAACTCTAGCTTTATAGGAGCCAGAAACAAGTTCAAGGAAGCATCCAAGCAGTGTGACACCAAGTTACTGGAAGTCTTCCTAGCTGACAAGCAGTACGAGTTCATCTTCAATGCCCCCTCTGCTAGCCATGCAGGTGGTGTCTGGGAGCGTCAAATCCGGACTGTCAGGAATGTGCTAAATGACACTCTTAACCAGTGCCCAGGCAGACTTGATGTCGCCTCACTTAGAACACTGTTCTATGAAGCCATGTCCATTGTTAACAGTCGTCCATTAACAGTAGATGGAATCAACGATCCTAAAGCACTAGAGCCATTAACACCCAATCATCTCATCATGATGAAGTCTCAAGTTGCCCTACCGCCTCCTGGGAGGTTTGTGAAGGAGGGCCTGTATGCAACAAAGAGATGGCGCAGAATCCAGTATTTGATTGAACAATTCTGGAGTCGCTGGAAAAGGGAGTACCTCCTCAACATTTCTACTCGACAGAAGTGGCACGTACCCCGGCACAATCTCGAGATGAACGACATAGTCATTATCAAAGAGGACAACCTTCCCAGAAATCAGTGGCTACTAGGCTGAGTGGTTGAAACCACTCAAGAGAGTGCTGGTCTAGTTCGACGAGTCAAGGTTCAAAACAAGGGGAGCACAAACCAATAAGAAACCAAGATCATTAATCTAAACCTTCAGCCATTGAGCGACCGATACAGAAATTGGTGCTCCTTCTCGAGTGTAATGAGGATGAACATGTTACCCATACACGCCACACTATACACTGCTGATATAAAAGTGGTCACATATTGTAGCCTAGAAATCCTGTATGATTCATTAATTCACTAAGTTTGTTCATCATAGCAGGACTTGGTGGGAGTGTAAATGACCACCAACTTACACTATAAAAGATGGTTTACTCTAATGTTCTTTATTGTTCTTTTTTTGCTCTGTTTGAAAGGTTACGTTACTAGTTAAAGGTTACGTTACATATTATACTTTCAGGACAATGGGTGGTAGGTAGCCTAGTGGTTAGTGCGTTCGGCCAGTAACTGAAAGGCTGCTGGTTCCAATCCCCGAGCCGACAAGGCTATGAGCAAGGCACATATCCTTAATTTCTCCTGTAAGTCGCTCTGGATAAGAGTGTCTGCTAAATGACTAAAATATAAAAATGAACATGTTTTTATAGGCCTATATTTTTATTTGTATGAATTAAGGTGTCTGTAATATAATAAATGTGGCAAAAACATATGTATGCATTAATAAATGCATTTCTACAGCTTCCAAAAGTTTTTTTACACTGGCTGGTGAGTGCCAAGATGGAGGAGCGGTGGCTTCAAAACAGTGCCCCCTGTCAGTCATCTAGTGTGTATATATACATTACAGAGATGGTTGTAAAAGCTGCTACTTGAGAGTTGACTCCACCTAGCAGTTCTCAGTTTTGGGAATGGGAATTGAGGGATGTGGTATTTCAGAAATCAGTGATGCTGTGAACACAGGGATGGGATGATTTTTCTGGAAGGGGTACAGCTTTTGTCAAAATTGACTGTGCTATTGTCAATAGGCTTCATCCATGGCCACAGGAAGATGTTTTGGGTTGGGGGTGCTGTTGGGTTGGGATTGCTGGCATTTTTCTCCACACGAGTAATAAAGGCCTAGTTCACAAATTTTGTGGAGGGGATTATATAAACAAATTACACCCCTACTTCCCGCGGCTATGGCTACATCAAATATTTTGTCACTTTGTTGCACACAAACCCATTCATTTTCAAGCAATAATTTGTCAGGCAGTTTATCATGGCATATGACTGTAACCATGGTTGAATTTAAAGCCTACTTACAGTAGCTTTGCCAACCCTTACCTTCACAGACCCACGTATTACTTTTATGTTTTATTTTTAATCTTAATGAATTAGTAATAATACTAATAGGCAAATAAATAGGGGCTTTTACAGTCAATTCTTATAGTTACCAAATAATGTTGACCATGCAGTTTATAGCTAGCTAGTTACTTTGCAACAATCAAATGAACTTATTTTTTGGGCTAATAAAAGTCATCCACACATTCTGCGCTGTGCGTACAATCACAAAGAGCCTAATCGCGAGCCGTCCGCGAGACTGCATGGGTCGCTGATGAGAAGCAAACACCATCTGAGAGAAAAGAACATGGAATAAACCATGGCCCACAATATACGCTTTTTTGAAGGTAAGGCGTTACTGTTTTCACCTAATTGTAAAGACAAGACAAGGCAATGTTGGTTAGCGATCGCATTCCTAAGTATGGGACGTCATCAGACACACTGCACGCGTGTAAAGGTGGGTTCAATCATGTTCAGAACGAGCTAGCTAGCTAACTAAAGTTAGCCATGCCTTGCAGACCTAACTACATTTATTCGCATAACTTACAGCTGCTGTACATTGGTGACATTAAATGGACATTTGGTAAACAAAACTACTTAACTAATAGGTACGATTAAAATTGAATTATTATGAGTAAACCTACTAAACTAGCCCGCATCTATTGTTGATGCTAGCTGACGTTGGCTAACTTGCCCGTTAAACATTAGCTATGTCTGGCTATCAGACTAACTAGTACTAGCTTGTTATCTGGCCTCAATATCGATTATCGTAGAAAATAGGACACTAATTGATTGATTGACTGATACATCTGCGCAGTATTTTACATGATTAACGTTAGTTACATAAATATAACTACCTTGCTGTGCCATGGGGTAATAACTTGCTGTGCCAAGTTAGTTACCTAATTGCTGACGGGCCTTCCTGTCAACTATGCTTTTACTTGTCATTTGTTCTTTCATATACAACTTAACTACAGTTTCAAGTGGATTAGCGTAACGCGTCGTTTGTTGGCTGCCTAGCTAGTTATAAACATTGCATTCGTTCTGCTATTCAAGGTAAAGCCAGCCCGGGCTTTAAATTTCAGACAGCACATACAAGTTAGTAGCTAACGTTAACTAGTCAGATGAATATGTTTATGTAAATAGCCAGCAACCCAGTAAGGACAAAGCATATGCTTTATGTATCTAACATGCATGCTTCTGCATTGTAAAGATGCAGATTTAACAGTAATGTCAAAGAAACTAGCTAGGTAGCTAATTCACGAAAACAAGGAGGGACTACTTCTGTAGCTAAGCACCATGCAAATGTGGTGTCACAAATTGTGTCAGACTGGGGTGGGGGGAGTTAAGGACTATTGCTCCTTAGCACACAACTCCAAACAAGACTTAACACATTTAATATATATATTTTTTGTGTTAAAGGTCCCGCACAGTCATCCAATATCCCAAGGAAAAATTGCCTTTGAATGACCAAAACATCACCCATAACATTTTTACGATATTAAAATGCGCAGAAT